>OX155965.1:25115211-25553245 GCA_944548615.1 Micropterix aruncella
CGAGAGGAAGAACGAGATGAGAGCGCTGCAGAGAACAAACGAAAAACTCGCAGCCGAAAATAGCTCGCTGCGGTCTTTGCTCGCCGAGAACAATATCGACGCGCCAGAGGCAAACATGGAGCTCGCCGAGACGGAAACGCAAATCATTCTCCTGAAGAAAGAACTGAGCGAGCTGAATTGCGCTCTTCAATCGACCAATACTGAAAACGCATTGCTGAACAAAGGACTATTCGAATCGAAGCGCCAAGTCGCAGCGCTCAAAGAAGTCGCCTCAGTGAGTAAACAAATGCTGGAAATAAGAGAAGATCAGCTAACGAGAGTAAGTACCCAATTCTTTCTGGTAATCGCATATGACATTCATATATCGCATTTGATATTTCCCTGCTAAAAAATAAAATTTCAAGTTACTGTTCCAAATCCAAATATTTATCACGTTCGATATTACACTGTTCCGAATTTAAATTTCCCGTTCAATATTTCGCTGCTCCAAATTCAAATTTCGAATTCGAAATTTCCCTGTTCGTCCGAAAATCAGCTAACGATAGTAAGTTCCCAATTCATTCAGATCGTTATTAAACTATCGCATACCTGCTCAAAATTCAAACTTCGCGACACTGTTCTAAATTCAAATATTGATCACGTTCGATATTTCTTTATTCCAAATTTAAATTTCCCGATCGATATTTCGCTGCTCCTACTTCAAAAGAGAATGGGTAATTTCGTATCCACTTGCTTTGCCACATATACGAAACGAAAGCTTATTGCAACTGTAATATTTAATTCTTCAGCAGCTAGACTGAAATACGCGGCTGATAAAAGTTATAGGGGGTTGAAGTTGTAAAAATATGCATTTTTTTAGAATACCTTATTCGTTTCATTTTATTTAAACAATACAGTTGTTTATATTATTTATATACAAAGTATGAAGTAAAAACATATAGTAAATATTACAAACTAAACCGTATAGTACCGAGTGAGTACTTTTACCTTATCCCGAGAGCTAAAGCGGTAAATAAGTTTAGGGATGAAAAATAAACAGGCAATAATTAAGATAGAGACAGATTGATCAGTGTGCGGGTGCCAGGTAAGATTTTACGCCTGGGTCGTCGGTATTCTTCTGTTTTACATTGAGGTTGTCTAAACAAGTTTATGGATGAAACAGACACATTAAATAAGTAGGGCAAAGATAGATATTCAGTGGCAAGTAAGTTTTGCGCTTGGATCGTTGTCATTTCTTCGTTCTTTGTTTTCATGTTATTTCGTTTTTACTTTCTGGCTGTAATACTGGACATGATTGATTTTTGTTTTTTGGTTGGATTTTAGTTACACTACTGATTCTAATAACGACTTATAATTAACCCTTTTTAGTATAATAAACTCTATTTACCTAATAAGATTTAATAACTATTTTATTTCACAAAATCAACCAGATATACAAAACTTCGAATGTTTGTATTTGCAAAACGAAACGGGTTAATTAGTTAAACTTTGATAGTATTACTTCTTTAAACATTTCATTGTTGTACGTTCATAGTTGTTACAATCTGGGTACACCTTTCATACAAAAATGCCCATTCTCTTTTGTCGTTCGAAATGTCCCTGTTATATATTCAAATAACATTCAGCTTCATTTTCAGCTCAAAGAAAAACTGCAAGAGATCGAAACTTCCCTAGCCGATCGCGAGACTCAACTCCTCTCAGACGATCTGAGACAAGAATACGAGAAACAACTGCGAAACATTCGTAACTTGCGAGTTCTTTACGAAGAGAGAGCCAGGGTCGCCGACGTCACCAGGAGAAACCTCACGAGGCAACTGGAAGACCAGAAGCTGATAACCACAGCGGAAATAGAGAAGTAAGCATACATATTTTTTTGTCATGGAAATATTGTGGCGCCCAACGTGGGGCCGACGTTAATTTTATTATGGTATATTGTTTTGTACTAAAATCAAAATCACTAATAATAATAACAACAATAAAACGCTTTATTTGATAAAACAAATCGGCGAGCCTATTGCCATGAAGCAATATCTTACAGCGAACATGAACCAAATAAAATAAAACTATTAATAAATCACTTATATTATAGGTGACTTATATATACAAAATAAAGGTAGCTTGTATCAGCTTGTATCTTGTATCAAATGTAACATTATAAATCCAACAGGAAATTAAACACAACTTTTTTTTTTAATCAATCAACCTATAATGTTGCAGTGAAGTCGGAAGGGAGGGGAGGGGGCGAGATAAATTTATGACCGCGTGTAAAAGTGTTCTTTGAGCCTGCGTTAAAAGTAATACAAACTCGGTGTTGTCTTTTCAAGAAGTGTAGTGAAGAAGCAGTGCGAGTAGAAATCACTAATGTAACCAGGGATCGAGAGCAGTGGGTTGTCTTCATATCTCAAAGAGCAGCCGTGAGCTGATAGAGCATTGAACCTACATATGAGATAGCTCGGAGTGGCTGCCTTCAAGATTCCGAAGAGCAAACCGAGGACCCTCATATCTCTCCTTTCTCGGGTCCTCAGCCAGTGAAGTCTCCTTCTGTACTCCCAAATATGACTACTTTCTTGGGTTATAAATAAAGCGAATGCAGATATTTTTCAGCCTTTCTAAAAAGTGTCAAAAACTAAAAAGTGACAAAAAAACAAGTAAAAAACCCTAAAAAGGTCACGGTATAAAATAAGTAGGCAATAAAATCATTAACATGGTAAAGTAAAAAACTGGCTTCTAGATATTGGGCGTTCAAAAACTAAAGATCTTATTAATACTGTAGGGTGAATATTAAAAAAATATGTATTTGTAAAATTGTGCAATATTACATATCATTTTCTTATACATATACATATTAGAATGTAGTGTTTATTTATATATTTGTATATATTATTACTTATTTTCCACTTAAATGTATTGAATTTAATGTAAAGTTTACTTTATTTTAGTCCTTAATTGCATACATATTTTTTTCTACTTTAAATTTTACTTTAATTTGTGTAAACAACTAATTTGTTCGATTTAGAAATATTTGAAAATTGATCACCTTCGTCAGTTCGCGAGTTCCAAAATACAGTTGCTATAACACAGCAAACCAGAGACAGACCTTCTAGGTCTAGTTGGTTGTGCGATTTCGCCTCATTCGGATATGCTAGCATATTTATATGCATAGAGCTATGTTTTTCGCTATAATAATGTTTGTTCTTAATTATTCCTCATGTACTATGCATGTCCTTGTATTTTTTTTTCTTGTATGTACGTTATAAATAAATAAATAAAAAATACGTGTGGCACTCGGGGACTGCCGCGGTAAAGCTATTGCATAGCATTTTTAACAACTTATGCAATTATAATTATATATTTATTTTATTTATTTTATTTTTTCCGATATCAGATAATTGCGCTCTATCGGAAAACGTTGAAATTATTCCGAATCATTTGCGGCTGCGGTAGCAAATGATTCGGAATAATTTAAACGTCTTCCGATAGAGAGCCGCGCACGAATTTTTTATTCGATAAATAAAAAAAAACCGTATTATACGAAAAAAACGTAGATAAAAAGATAGATAATTAAATTATCTTTAAAATAGTGCAGGTTTCATAACAATACGCCAGATAGTATTTTCGTAGTAGTCGTTTTTGTGTTCGGTTAGACCTAATTTCACAAATTAATTACACTATGTAATATAAACAAAATCTAAAATATTCAAAGCTAAGAATATTAGGAAATTGTTCTTGTTTAACATATATTTTTATCGAATCGTAAGCAGTACTCGTTTAGACGTACTTATCAGTTTAAAATCATTAATTTTCGTTAAGAAATTTCTTCATTCGGTCGCCGCGCTGGCCTAGGCCCGCGATAAAAGCTATGCAATAGCTTAATAAATATAAAATTAATATAAAAAAAGGTCAATGATTGCAATAAAAACAAATAAACGAGCAAAATCTGCTTTACGGCCATGTTAAATAGTCAATTTGATATTTTTCAAGTAGCACGATTGTACTTATTATGTACCCCAAATCCTAAAAATCATTTATTAGTTAATTAATATGCAATGTAACTGCACAACTATACAACATAAAACTCGAGCCAAATATCTCGGTCTCCTATTGGATAACATCCTGTAAATGATGTGGCGACTTAAGTAAGGAGACTCATACGAGTATATGCGTTTAGGTTAATTCGGAACGTGTTATATTTAAAATACCTCAAAATGTATACCATGCCTTAGCACATAGTTTAATTTCATACGGTATCTTAGGTTGGGGAGGGTCTACACGTACTGTTTTAAATCCGCTTATGACAGCGCAGAAGGCGCTTCTTTGGGTTGAGATAGAAGTAATAATTGAATATTATTATTGTTATCATTTGTTAAATTATTGGATTTTTATTATCAATCAGACCTTTCTAAAAAAAACATTCATTATCGATATTGTTGTAGATGGCCAAATAAATTGCTAATAGTTTCACCGGACAATGCTATCAGCTCCATCTGCATGTCGCCGGTATAGAAGGGTTGCTAAAAAGTCGTATGGCATTAAGCATAATATTAATCAATTAATCTATAATCAATGGTGATACCTAAAAATTTAGTTGTAGTAACTTTTTTGATAGTTTCAACAGTTTTGATAGTTTCGTTAAAACTGTCTTTAGATTGAATATTGGAGAATATTTTTCTAATACTTTTTCTAATGCTTTAGAAATCAAGAACTAAGGACACAAATAGATACACTGCAAAAAGAAATTCAGGAAAAAGAAGATGCAATCTTATCTAAGGATGATCAGCTCGGAACGTACAAGAGTGAAACGAATGGACTGCAAATGGAGATGGCGGGAATCAACCAGGTAAGTAAATAAATAATAAATATATAATATTTTATATAATATATAAATATAATAATATAATTATAAATAATAATAACCATAGCAATAGAAACACTGGCAATTCGCCGATGACTGATGCAGTATAATAATAAGCTGGCAGTAAGCAGATTTGCATCATAATGTAAGATTCATGGCTCATGCATTTATTGAATAACACTGGGAAAAGCAATTTCGCTGTCTCAAATCTGTAACTTATAGTTATGGCTAACTTTGGCTTCCCAATCCAAAAATAACTAGTTTTTGTCTATCACGTTACTTTTTAAGGTACAGACAAAGTCATACAAAACATGTGTAAAAAAGAAAATAAAGGGAAAACTTACCAAATAAGTATACTTTTCACAAAGAATGGTTTTATTCATACCAAGGCTAGATAGTATCTAATAATATCTAAAGGGCAATTGTCCAGCGGAAGGCATCACGGGCCTTGGACAAGGCCCATCGAGTAACCTACAGAATGCGCAATTTATAGAGATAACACGCATCAACGGAGCTTGCGTAAATTGAATTTCATTCAACGAATATTGTTTCATCGAAGAACTTTATTCTCTAAAAGATGTGCTATTCCGCGTGAATAAATTGTTTCCAATAATTATATATACTATAGTTCACTTTTTTACCGGCAGTATTGTTTTTTTTTTATATTATTGGTCTTGTTTTGTCTGACTTTTGATATTATTAGTATTATTTTTATTCATTATTTGTTGCATTAGTTTTAGGCTATTGTTTTGTTTTTTTTTATAGCTGTTTGGTAAGAAAAGTACTCTTTGTATTTAAAAAAATAACTTGCAGTAACTATACCTAATATGTATAGTTACTGCAAGTTATTTTTTTTAATCTGATGCCTTTTGCTGGGCAATTGCCCTTTAGCGGGGTTTCAAGTGAGCCGGGCCCTTATGAACAACAGTCAGCCATCATATGTACGACCCATCTACCTTGGTACAGTGCCTCCATGACTCATGAATAGTTGTGTGCGGTAATGCTAAATACATTAATATTTTTAAAAAGACTGGATACTAAAAATAATGACCGAAAACCAAAAATTCAGTTACGGCCACATCAGTTAAGCTGCTTGATCATTTATTATTCATATTAATAATTATAAAAATGTAAGAAATATATAAGTACCCAAAAATTTCTTATTTTAATTAAGTACCTTGAAATTATTAAGACACACCCCATATCCCTCATATTTCCATGGAGTGGGAGTTTCGTTTCCAGTTTATTAACAAAAGCTATTCGCTTGTTGTATTGACTCACTGAGATTGTTTATTCCGTTTTCGACAACGCCATCTTATAGAGTGTTATAAAATGTTCAAGTTTGCATCATTAACTGTTTTTCATCAAAAATATTACTGACCTCATTCTTACCGACAACGATACTTTCTTCAATATTTCAAAATAATTTAATTTCACGTTTGTTTTCATTTCAGCTGTTCACACAAATGCTCCTTGGCCACAATCAAAGCCAAGATCTCGACAAACTTGTCAACCGATTAGAAGAGCATCACGATCTATTGAAAGATATGGCTGTAAAAGAAAACTGCAGCGATGCTGCATCGGCGCTTCCCAAACTTCTCCTCGATCTCGTTAGTCAAGTTGAAAATGATGAGAGAGACGGCAACGCTTCAACGTCGGATTCGTTTAATGGGCTGACGTCGTGCCAGGAGATCGTCGGCAATCTGCCGAAAGTTTGGAGAGTTCTGCTCGAGCTGCTCAGTCATCAGAATTCAAAGGCCAGCAACGAAGGCGACGGGGAGAACCCGAGCAGCTGCTACAAGTCGGTTCAGACTCCGTCCGGAGCAAGCGTGCTCGTCCCGAGCGTCAGCCAGACGTACATAAGACTGAAGGATCTCATCTTGGAGAAGAAGAGTCTGCAGAAGGAGATGACGAAAATGAAGCAGTTGAATTCTCATCTGGAGAATCGACTGCAGGATCAGGAGCGACGTCTGTGCCTCGTCTCGTCCGAATTGACGAAGACGTGGCACGTCGTCGGCAGGCTGCGACGCCACCATCAGCAGTTGCACACGCACGAGAAAATCCTACGGTACGAACTGCAACAGAAAAGGAAGCTGCTCACAGAAATCAAAGAAGAGCTGGAGTATTGTCGTGAGAAATGGGATATGGCCAGGCAGAAGAATACCGACACTGAGATCGAATGGAAGAAACTGAGGTCTGAATTCGCCGAAAGAAAGTTGAAAGACAACGATGATTCCGTTAATACGTCCGCTGAGAGCGGTTTTAGCGATGAGAAGCAAAGCGACGACGAAGATTCCTTTAAAGACAAAGTAATTCCCATTACGAAAAGGGTTGAAAATCATGATTCAACAACTGATCACAACCCGATGGCCGAGGGAGAAGATCCGATTAGCGATATGGTAGATGTGACCGATTTACCCCTAGACGATCAAGATAATGAAAGCGAAGATATCAGTAACGCAAACGGGGACATATTATCGGATACTGAAGAAGATGAAATATCCGATACTGGACCAACGAAACAAAAACCGAAAGTAAAACGAAAAGGAATACTGAAAAATATCCATTCGACGACCATTGAAGAAATATTCAACGAAGAAGAAATACCAACGGATACCGAAGAAATTCCGACGACGAGTGTGAGTCACGAACAAATGAATTATGTACCGATCAGTCCTGCGCAGATTCTCGAAAACATTCGACTCCAGAATGAGAGGTTAGCGGCGCGCGATCAAAGAATGAGCGACATGGAGAACGAATGCAGGAGTATCGTCAAACAAATGAATTCATCGAATCGAAGAGGTGATGCGCTGAATCAGAAACTCGGTAGAATTTTGGATAGGAATTCTGCCTCAGTGTCTGATCCACCGGATTTACTTGAAACAGTTCAACTTCAGACGACTGAAGAAGTTCCGACGGCGAGCATCAGTGAAGATCAATCCGATCGTACAATGATCATCAATCCCGCACAAATTCTGGAAAACGATCGACTTCACAATACTGAAGAAATTACAACGGCAAGTGGGAGTGACGAAGAAATAAATCGTGTAGCGATCAGTCCTGCGCAGATTCTCGAAAACATTCGACTCCAAAATGAGAGGTTAGCGGCACGTGATCAAAGAATGTGCGACATGGAAAACGAGTGTAAAAGTATGGTCAAACAAATGAGTACGACGAATGAAAGAGGCGAAGCACTGAACCAGCAACTCGGTAGAATTTTACGAAGAAATTCTGAACCAGGTTTGGAACAGAAAGCAGTAGATACGGTTGCACATGACGAAAGCACAAAGGTCATGGAAAACGAATGTACCACAAATATTGAAGCAAATATCAGTACAGTAAATGAAAGTGACGAAGCAAGCAAAATTCAAAATCCACAAACTAGTGAAATTCAAGAAGACAGAAATTCCGAAGTGTGCGCTTCTACACCTGAAAGACAGACAGAATCGCCGAGTATGTCTTCCGAAGAATACGAAGCGAGAATTCAAGCAAAAGAAGAACGAATGAAGAGACTTGAAGACCAAGCAAAGTCGCTTGTAAATAAATGCAACGATACAAAAACGAAAAGCGTCAAAATAGGCTACAAACTTCAAGAATTGCATAATATATACGGTTTGTCGAACGATCAATCAACATCAGATTCTAGCGTCCAAGAAAAAGAAGAAATCACAAAAGACGAAACCGAAAACGACGAACCAAAATAAAAAAAACAAAATTTATGAAATAAAAATTTATTTATTGGTATTGTCAAATCATACTCGAATAGAAATTACATTTTCTTATAACTTAGAAACTTTACAATATTGCAAAAATTTTACAGGTGAAGTTTAAGTACACATGCGATGATAAGCTTATGATAATCTCCTTTATTTTCAAATATACATACATATAATAAAAGTGGACTGTAAATGATATGCTAATGTATCATTTTAAAATGACTTTTATTTTTTAATTAAAAAGAAAACAAGAAAATTATATTTTCCCGTTTTCAAATATACAATGCTTATGATCTTTATACAATTTATCAACAATTTTACCTCTATTGTAAAATATTTGTTTTATATTACATGTTTTTGTATCGATTATATTTTGTTTAAACAGAGTATTTCACAGTTTCTACAATACTAATTACATTTTATTATACAATCTATTGATAATTAAAATATAAACGTGAGCAAGCATCACTGCGATTTTTTTGTTTTTTTTTTTTGTTAAATTCGAGCCAAATGTACAGAGCTCTTTACAAGGGCATAAAGAACAGTGCATGCGGTTCGGATTACGGATACCATTTCTATCCAACCAATGAATATTATTTCTTTTATCTAAAATCAATGAAAATAAAATTTTGATTGCATAGACAATAAAATAAAATGACTGTGGGATTTATGTGTATTTTTAAAAGGCGACGGCGAGAATTTTCCGATGCGGCGATGCTCGCTTCTCAATAATACGATTTATGGCGTGTATTCATTGGCTTCTTCCTGGATGGAGACTCGGGGATAGAGCTGCAAAGAAAATAAAAGAATACCATTAAATTACATTAATTTTAAGCTTTTTTTTATGGTTAACACATTCCCTCCCTGCGGCAGTTAAAATTTGAATCTTGTTCGAGATGCGTCACAAGGTCTTATAAACCTCAAGCAGAACTAATTCAAGGTGCGGGAGAGGTCTATTAGACCTTGCTGGTAGGAGGTATATTTAAGATGCTGAAACTCAATCAACTTCTTATATTATGAGACTTTTTTTTGTTAAAACATTAAAACATATAATAATAAATACAAACGGAGCTGCCATGGAATTCACCGACCAGAGTCGGGCCCAACATAATACTATTTTTTTTTACACTTCTGGGGGGTGAGCAGTGGATTCCGGACTTACGAACCGGCTGTGGTAGGTTTAGGACAGCTTTCTTGCCACATGTGAGCGTTCACCTTGCCACCCATTCACTCCCCCTTCGAAGCCATAGAATTTGAGATGCGCAAATCGCAGTTTTAGATAATTTTTCTAAGAAAGAGTTGATTATTTTTCTGGAAAGGCCAAGATCTTTAAAGAGGTGAAATAGAGATTTAGCTGGCAGGCCACGAGCGCCAACTTCCACCGCGTGAAGGTGAACAGTGAAGCCGTTCCGGGTTACGGCATTTGCAAGATCATGGTATTTATTTAATTTGTACTCGTGGTCTTTTGGGATATATGATTCCCATGGAACAGTTAATTCTACAATAAGAGCCACCTTCCGAGATAGAGAGTAAAGAGTTATATCTGGACGGAGGGCTGTGCATCCGAGACTTTCAGGGAATTTATACTGCTTAGAGACCGAATCAACCTCCAGAATCCAATCTGTAGCTTTCTCGATTATTGAGAAAGGTTTTGTAGTTAAATGTTTTTTGCCTTTAGAGCCATCCCGCACAAACTATATTGGTGGTTTGGAGGATACTGTCAAACCCTTGTTGGCACGAGCCACTGAGAGACTAATTACCTCGCGAATAACAGCGAGAACTTTGTCATGGCGGTAAGTGTACCGTCCTTGATCTAAGGCCACCTTGCAGCCAGCTAGAATGTGTCTAGCTGTGCAAGGGGTATTGCTACAGAGGGGACAAGAACTATCCTCGGCAAAGCTCCAACGAGCGAGGTTACTGGGGTCTGGAAGTGTATGCTGAAAGGCATTCAAATAAAATTTCAGCATCTCTGGCGTCCAGTCATAGAGCATTACCTTCCAGTGCATTGGAGGCGGAATGCAAAAGTCCCCAATTGTTGTCCAATCATTCTGGCATTGAAGGCCAATAGCATGAGCCATACTCTTGCTGTCGTAATCTCCCCGCAAAAGAGACTTCTTCAAGTCCACGTCGCTCGTGGTTGTACTGCCATACCCCAGACCAGTGCCATTCTGGCTGATTCCAGTAAGGAACTTTTTGTGTCACTACGGCCACTTATTACGTGCTTCGATATTGCCGGATCTTTGGAATTGCACAGAATCGAATTTTTGGTTATTCTGGAGTTGGCGTAGAGCAGAGAGGGCAGTTTAAGCGCTAGCCCAAAATTTTGTTTGGACCTGAAGAGAGTCGAGGGGTCAGCTGGTTTTGCTAAGGACAGCCAGGATTTTAAACTAGCTGTCACCAGCGCATCTAGACGGGACAGTTGGGTTTTGGTAAAATCGTAAATAAGAAAGGGCCATGACAAATGTGACGTTAGATAATTGTCATAGATCCAGGCCTTACGAGGGCCAGAAATTAGCAAGGCATCTATTTTCGCCAGGCAACTTTTGAAATGCTCTATAACATGATCGCCCGAGACGTCTTTTCCCTGATGGGTGATTTTTCTGCCGAGGAATTTGAAATGATTGTTTGGGTCTATAAGGGAGATATTAGAGCCCTTATAGACCAATTTGGGGTCATAGGATGTAAATTTTGTGCCCATGCGGGCGAGTCCAAGGCAAAAACATTTGGAGGGCTTCACTTTTATACAGCCTGACCAGTCGCAGAAAAGCTCCACTTTCTGTAATAGCAGGGAAAGCTGCTTGGGGCTTCTGGTGATGAAAGTTAGGTCGTCGGCAAAAGCGAGGCACGACGAGGTGTATTGGCCGTCTGTTTTAAAACGGTAGCCCCACTTCCTGTCAAACTGGGTTTAATAGTATTAGAGCCGATTTTCGTCGGAAGACCCAGTTTAGAAATTACAGAGGGTTTTCAGTAAACGAGGCTTAAATGTCCCACCCCGCATACAATAATAATAACATCGATAGAAACTAAGGATGGAAAATAGGCGCAGAATGAAAACATCGAAACATCAATGTTTAATTATTCTACATAAAATATAAGTACTATTGTCAATTTCTCGCATTGCATAAAAATATAATAGGTATTATCCTATGATAACAACTTGGGTTGTCGACTACAACGGGCGAGCCTGTCACCTAAGGAAGTTTTAACGATTAGTCGTTCTATCTCCCTGGAGTGAACGTAGAAGACTTGGGACAAAACAGTCCACCATCTAGCTACGTCACAAGCCCGTAAGAGGCCAACGCCTTAACCGCGAGATAGCCAGGAATGTTACCTGGCGGGCCGATACTCGCGCCCTTACTTCCAATTGTGACCAGATTACTTCGGTCTCTCGATTGGTTCCGAGTTCGAGGTCCCTTGCGCGGTCCTCTCCCTTACGAAGCGGTGAAACGGTATATACCGAATCTATCGCGGACCACAGCGTCCTTTGCCCGGCTGTTCACCCAGGATCGGATCGCCGATTGTCATTTCAAGAGCAGTCGCCGTAAGGTCCGCAACCACCCCCGCTCTATAGGAAACAGTACTGCTTCCAGACTCCCCCGACTGTTAGTCAGAGTGCACAGTCGATTGGCTTACGCCGCACGGTGCGCAGACCGTCTAGGAGCGCCAGAAGTTTGATTCCCAGGGGAAACTGACCAGGGCCAGAGTCCTACCCAGGCTCGCACTTCATGCGTGGAGGCTGTCGGATGGGTATTGACCCGTGAGTGTGACCAACCCTGAACAGAATGGGTCTTCGTGGCCAACTCAGCAAGGGCCCATATGATAACATTACTCATCATGAGGCTTGTCCAATTGAATTTATCGCTGTTTAGAATTTACTTTCGTTGACCTATCTCAATGTAATACACATTAGGCCGCTCCAAATTTCTCGGACCCTCACCCACATGCTCATATCACACGTATTGCATTTATTGAACACCAATGCACTGAAACCAATAAGAGACAGAATCGAAAACAGGATTAGGATTTCTGTCCTATTTTGTTTTAAGTATATTGATGTTCGATAAATGTAATACGTGGGATTTGAGCATATCAACGAGAAATCTGGCGGAGCCTGTATTATGTAATGTAGTTACGTGCTGACTATCCGAGATGAAATAAATGATTATGATTAAGATAAACCGAGTTGGCAGAAAAAAAATAGGAAAATAATAATAATGATAATCACCCCTAATAAATTCCTGGGAACGTATCCTTCATCCGCCGTCTGTCCGTCTGAAGAGCTGCACTTTTTACTCCACCACCACTCTCTCTCGTTGTCGTCTCCTTTCCTTATAACGGCTAATTTGTCTCCGTCTACGAACGACAACTCGTCAGATCTCTGAGCGGTGTAACCAAACACGGAGAACACGACTCCGCCGTTCATGATTCCTAGTTTTTCTTGAACACCTGTAGAAAGATTATGAAATTAGTGAAGTTCAGGTGAATGATGACGATCTCGATGCTTAGGTGCATTGCTGAATGACCTATACAGGACGACCAAAACTAGGCTTAGCTCTGTAGTTAAACTGGAAACCAAAGCCTGGGATTGGACAAAATACAAGAAAATTTTCAACGAAGCTAAGACTCACAATGATGATGAGTGCCAATCATGATGGAACAAGCAGATAGAAGGTATTTATTTATTTGAACAACCTTCAAATTGATGTTGTCATGTCATAATAAGTATATATTGAGTATGTAATTATGTACATATACAGGGATGAGCTTTTATTCAGTGACACCTTGTAGTTCGTGAATCAGTACAACAAACTAAGCTACTGTTGATAGCAATGTTATTTATTTTTTTAATATTGTTGTTTTTTTTAAATAGTTAAAAAAGCGATGAGCACAATGCGCTATCTAGTGGTAAGTAAAATATCGCTAATATTGTTTATTAGCTATATTTTACCTATTGATAGATGGCACAGCGCACTCAACGCTTCACAAACTTTTCTTCAATAGATAATATTTACAAATTTGACAAAAAAAACGTACTGATTCACCCACTACAAGGATGCCACTAATTATAAACTCACCTGTATAAGAACAGTGTCAGATGTCCGGTTTCCGGCCGGACAGTCCAGTTTTATTTATGTCTGTTCGGTCAAGAAAATGTTGGTAACCCGGACAATAACAAATTGAGTAATATCTGGCTCTTGCGCTTCTGCCGACAACCGATAAGTAGAAATTAGGATTCTTGATACGTGGTGCAATTGTTTTTAACAATGAAATAGCACCAAATTTGTTGAAAATCGTGCAGTACGTGTGTAGTATTCCTTTAATGCTTTTGTGGTATCCGGACACCTGGGACGGCTCAATACATCTCTTCAGATAACACAGCTATCAGGTAATAGCTACACCATTAACCCCTCGAGCCTCAGAGGGACCGATCGGACTCAAACGTAAAAGCACAGTTGCGCCTCGTTGGGACCGATCGGACTCTAAAGTTAGTATTATAAAGTTCTAATATGCAACAATTCTAAAGTGCAACAACGGTTTGGGAGAAATTAATATTTTGGTCGGCCGCCAAAACAAATCTACAATATACACAGTCTTTCAAAGACATGCGCTCGCAAAATCTCGCGGCTGGAAGGGTTAACCGCCGGTCCCAGGAGACAAAAGAAGAAAGAAAGTAAATAACAATAACAAATGACATATCATTTTTGACTTATCATTGACAATTGCCTGAGATATTCAACCACAATATGCTAGATAAATAATAATATAAAAAAAATAAAATAAAAAACAACTTACTATAAAGGTATTCAGAACATCCATCAAAGCCTTCTTCATCTTCTTCACATTTCTCTGCTGCTGTTTCATGGTCGGACAGGGTTGTGGCAAATATACATGCCCCTGAAAAATTCAGACATAATTAATATAAAAAATCAAAAATACGGGTGGGTTGTGTCTGTAAATATAGAGGTTGTGTCTGTAAATACATTTAAACAACTCTTTTTTTGGAAAACAATTGGTCAGATATGGAATTCAAAATATTTTTAATGTAATCCATGTCTGTATGTCTGTCTGTTTGACGTCTTGCTACTCAAAAAGGACATAAATTATTTTGATGTGGATGTTAACCAAAAAATGTCCCAAAAATTTTTAGTAAAAATTAGTAAAAAAATGAATTATGACACTGTCTCACCAAAACATTAATTACTGCCAAACCACTGTACCCATAATTAAAATGAAACATATTACAAAATAAAACATAATAAAATAAAACAAATTAAATTAAAATAAAATTAAAACGGGGTCGTCACGCTGAATCGTGTTGTAGCCGATATCGGCCAATTGGGGCTCTAGGGGTTAATTTGGTATATTTTGTTATGCTTAATTATGGAAGAACCACGGTTCTCCCATAATTCCCATATCTCGATAACTAAGTTCAAAGGAAAAGAAAAAAATATTACTCGATTATGTGTATGAAGTCTATCAAATGTAAAAACCATTTCATGAGGGGCGAAGGCCCAAGCACTAGGCCGACTACCTACCGAAGGCTATATAAATAAATAATAAAGAGTATAAACCAAGTAGAATACGGAGTAATAGAAGCATCCAATCAATTTTAAACCAAATTACAATTCATTCATACATTATTTGTTTACGGTACATTTTTTAATAGTATAGCCCGTTGAGTATGATACGACCAAATCTGGTTCTGAAACAATTATCCGTTGAGTATGATACGACCAGATCTGGTTCCGCGTTTTTTTCACTTCTTTGACGTTCTCATATTTATTCATAATTATCTAATTGTTTTACAAAATGATATTTCAATATTCTATATTCGAAATTTCAATGCAATCATTGTGCAGTTGTTCTTTTTATGATTGGTGTAGTAGTTTCGTAGTTATAGTACTTTAAGGTCGATGTCGCCGAAAATCCTGCAAAAGAGACAGATGCATCCATGAAAATACCCATTTACTCCAAGGGATAGAGTAATTTCTCTCTCGTTTATGCGAGAAAACACAGAAATTTGGAATTTAGTTGTGACCTACATGTGCATCTCCTTCTCACCTCTTGAAAATAGCAGTGTTAAAGTGAGACGGCAAACTGAGAATGAAATATAACGAGAATAAAATATAACGATTGGCAATATAGACCTGATCAGTGATGAGGCCTGATAAGGTAACTCCTTTTAGTCTCGTTTACCATCAAGTTGAAGCCACAACACATGTAATATCAGATAATACACATAGTATGTGTCCAGCTATCTTTTCACACAACCGATTGATATCTTTTTGGGATCAAATAAATCTCATTCCAAATATAACTAACTCTATACATCATTATTAATGAGTCTTGAAGGGGTGCTCTCTCAATATACATACTTATTTATTTATTTATTTTAGCCCATTAAACATTAACATTTAATCACATAACAAAAACATTATCTTAGCCTAATAATTCATGATTAAACATTTTCGTTTGTTGTCTAACTCGGAAAGAGATTCAGATCTGTTAGTTTATGGTTTACCACCTCACTTGGAATAACCTGTATCGAGGTGGTACAAAGAGATTTTAAAAATATTTTTTAAAAGTTGAGTAGTGGAAAGTTATTTTAAATTTAATAACTGTAAGAACATTAACCCCCCAAGCGGCGAGATTTCACGAGTGCATGTCTTTGAAAGACTATGTTTGAAAGACTGCCAAAATATAAATTTCTCCCAAACCGTTGTTGCGATAATTAAAATAAAAACGTCGTTTTATTCCCGATGAAATTTGATATTAGAATATTAGAACTTCATTTTTGAAAACACTAAATATATTTTTTTATTCACAATCAAATTTTACACCGATAGGATTTACACCGATAGTCTGAGTCCGATCGGTCCCAACGAGGCGCAACTGTGCTTTTATGTTTGAGTCCGATCGGTCCCTTTGAGGCTCGACGGGTTAAGCAGTTATGTAAACTTAAAATAAAAATATTGAAGAGACAGAAAACAACAGAACAAAGTAATTTAGTTTAAATATACCTAATTATTCATACATACTGGGATAATACATACATACATAGATATGATATAAACTATATATACATTGATATTATAAAAACATCTGATCATATCTGACTTCTTTTACACTTACCATTTTCTACTAAAAATCTGACCATGGCAACGTTGTTACAACTAGCCGCACAGTGCAATGGTGTCCAGCCATCTGAATCCTGGGCGTTGACGTCGCATCCGAATTCCACTAAAAATCTGCACAAAAATAAACAAATAAATAAAAGTGAATAAAAATGTGCACAATACGATTTGATGTGTCGTTTGTTATACTTACTTAACAATATCAAAATGTCCCGCACATATGGCATTGTGCAATGCTGTAATTCCTTCATCGTTTGCTGCGCTCGCATTTTGTACCTGTCCAAAAATAAGTATAGATTATTGCTTTTTATTCTGATTATGTAAATATTTCCATTTTGACTAATTTCATCTGTAAATGTGATATGTTTTAGGCTATATTCAGATGACGTTTATATTCAGATGAATATGTTTATATTCAGATGATGAGCGGTAACGCGCAGTGCGTCGCGAGTAGAACGCGTGCAGTGTGTCAGTCTGTTTCGGTGAAGCAATCGAAATAGACTCGAAGGAAGCTATAATTTAGTGGTTGTATTATTAAAAAATATAGGAAGCGAAAAGCGATTTTGAATCCATGTTGTTTTAGGAAATAGACTCTACCAAGTAAGTTGATGACTTGTTTCAACTTATCCAGGACTAGCAGAAACCAAAGCATCACTTGTACGATTGTGATGGAAACGCACGATTAACTGAACAGTGCACTGTCATTGCCCGTATTTCTAAATGCGCATCACTGCAGCGTCTTGGGATTTTTTCTCTGAATGTGGCGGCACAGCGCAAGTGCCGTGCATTTACGCGTGTTCATGAGAACGATCTGAAAACACACATCAGATTTTGGTCATCTGAACTTAGCCTAAGGTTAAATTAATTTGAATACTCTTTAATTAAAAAAAATATAAAAATAATATTACAATGGAGTCACTAGAATCTATAATGCAGTCGCTATGGCCGAACACGGCTAGGAGGATATATAATTTGAATACTAAATGAAACTACTATTTAGTATTTGAAGAGACGCGCTGGAAGAAGAAGAAAGTCGCGGCTGAGGAACGTCAGGGAATAGACTGGAATAGCCAGCGTAGAAGACCTATTTCGCTTGGCACAGAATCGAAACGCATACAAAGAGCTGAAGGCCAACCTCTAGTAGTGGAGAGGCACCGAAAGAAGAAGCTACTATTATTATATTATGCAACATAATATGACATTTATGAAAATAAAATCTAAACTAAAGTACGAGCTGAGGAATGAGAAAAACCATTCACCTTGGTCGCTGTCTTCTTAACGAGCTCCAATTCACCTTCTAAGCTAGCGTCTAAGAGCAGGGCCAGAGGATCGAAACTGACCCGCCTCGACAGTTTGACTTTCCCGCTCTGCTTCAAATTCCCCTTCTTGGATCTGCGCAGATGAGCGTCCGAGAACGGCGGGACGTTGGCATTGTTTAGGTCCACAGAGTTGATCTGGTCGGCGATGTCCGTGATGGTTTGCTTGTCGCCGATCTCTTCCGCGGCCGAGTGCGGCGAGCAGGCCTTGTCGAGCTCGTCGCTGCTCGGGCTCTTGGCCCCGTTCGTCTTGTCGCTCGGCTTGGGCTCCTGCGAGCCGTCGGGCAGCTGGCTCATCTCGGGGAAGAGAAACGCGGGCGGCATCTCGATGCGCCGGTTGATGCCGACGTTGACCGGCTTGTTGGAGCCGTTGGATAGAGTGCGCAGTTTCGGCTGCTCGGCGAGCGGCTGCTTCCGTATCGTGAGCGGCCGCGCTTTTATGAACATTTGCTGATTCTCGTTGGACGGATCTCTTTGGCCGTCGAAATCTGGCGGGTCCGTCGAAGGCACAGGGGGGAGTTCCTTGTATTGCTCCTGTTGAGGCGGTTGATCCGAGTTGACCGATTGGCGAGGCGGCGTCTGGGAAAAGAAAAATCCCATAAAACAACAACATTTAATTACATAACGAAAACATTCTCTCAGTCTAATAAGTAATAACTTTTACTTTTGTCGCCTGACTCGGAAAGATATTTATATGATAGTTTATCCGACATCAACTCACTAGGAATAACCTATATCGGTGTGGTGCCTGCCGGAAGGGCATGTTATCTCCTCTCCGCTCTTAGTTTTATTTAAACCTGAATAGTGGAAAGTTATTTTTAATTAAATAACTGAAACAATAAAAAGTAGTAACATTCTTCTTGCTCGATGATTTTTGGTTAGAAAAAAAAACAAAACGGTTGAAATAAAACGAGGATTAACATAATGAAATTGCTATGCTAGCACTTGAATGATGAATGATGCAAAAAGTGCAGTGTATACTGTAATCAGTAAAGTATGCTTTGTTGAAGAATTTATTCGTAAGCTTAGCATTTTGCATTGTTTTAGTAGCTACATTTTGGTAAAGAGGCATTAAAAACACTAATTTTGGAGAACAACATAAAATAGCATGAATTCATTGATTATATATGGTATTAGATTGCAATGCCATAGTACGTTTAGGCAACTAGGATTTTACTACGAAACGCAACGTAGCGATGGCACTCATAGTTCCAAACGTTGATTAATATTCTCTTATGTTCAATATAATATTATATTGAGCATAAGAGAATATTTTCCATATAGACGACTTACATGGAAAAAATATATCATCACCAAGAGAAAAGCACTCAGCCATCAATTAAGGAAATTATACTGGATGGTTCGCAAGTCTAAACTTTCTCTGGATAACAAAATCCTTCTCTACAAATGTGTCCTCAAACCCATATGGTCCTATGGAGTAGAGCTGTGGGGCACTGCAGCAAACTCCAACATAGAAATACTGCAACGTTTTCAAAACAAAATACTGCGCATGATAACAAACGCTGCATGGTATATCACCAATTGTCAACTTCATCGCGACCTGAAGATACCAACTGTCAAGCAAGAAACATCACACAAGCTCAAATCTTACGTAAAACGAATGGCAAATCATCCAAACAAGCTGGCCTGCAAATTAATGGACAAAACCACTCGCACCTTCAAGAGACTAAAGAGAAGAGCCCCTCAAGATCTTATATATCTTAACATAAAAAGAATCAAGATCTTAACATAAAAAGAATAGTATGAATTGGCCACTGGGCAAATACCATTCATGACAGAGCAAATACAAATAACCTCTAGCTAAATGCCCAGACGCCCAAGGCAGGGCAGATTGCAAAATCACAAAAAAATGTTCAATATGGCGGCGTTTGTGGTATGGCAGTATGGCGGTGCGCTATAGACAGCGCTCTATACAGTAGGTACCCAATCTCGAAATAGAATAACAAACGAATGTTCAAACCATAGCTCTTATATTATTTTAATATTATTTACATAAAGATTATTTTCACCAAATTTTTTATTTGATAAACAAGTTTCGATACGAAATAATTACGCACTTTAAGTTCAGATAGACGACAGTCAGTCGTTAGTCTGGAATCCACCAGAATTGTAATAACAGTATATGATAGGCCACACTTCGGTCGGTGAATTCCATGGCAGCTCCGTTTGTATTTTATTTATTTATAGATGGCATTTTATCTCTCCGTATTAGTTCTGTGATGTAATCGGGTCGTAAAGAAATGTGATAGATGGCACTAATAATTAAATGTTATTACTGTTGTCATAGGTTATATTATTAACCCTTCAGGCCTCCGCCCCTCAGCCGATTGACAAGTTGATGTCCCAAAAAAATTTAGTAAAACTAAAAAAAAAAATTAAATTATGACACTGTCTCACCAAAGTGTTAATTACTGCCAATCCACTGTACCCATAATTAAAATAAAACATAATAAAACATAATAAAATAAAACAAATTAAATTAAATGGGGCCGTCACGCTGAATCGTGTTGTGGCCGATATCGGCCAATTGGGGCTCTAGGGGTTAAGTTTTATAATCAATCACTGCTTTATATAAAAAAAAAAATATAGATGTTTATATGGACGGCCTAATAAATTACTATTAGTTTCGCTAGAGAATGCTATCAGTGCCACCTGCATGTCGCTGCGTAGAAACGTTGCCAAAACGTACTATGGCATTGAACAATCTAATACCCTATATAATCAACGATGAAATCTTCGAGGAAGACTAAAATGGATATTTTTATTGTCGCTTGTTTTAAATTGAATGAAGATTTGTCAATGGCAAGCTCCGAGTTTGGTGATTGTACGGATAGCGACCTACCTTTACGGGTGGTTTGGGCGGCAAGGCCGGCTTCGGTGTGGATTTATCGGTGGAGACATCGGGCGTGGCAAAGGGCGTGCTGGCGCTCTGCGGCGGCGACAGCAGCAGGCTCTGTGAGGAGCTGTTCTGATGGCCGTTCGCGATGTAGTTGCTGTGGTTGGTGAGACTAGCGGGCGGGAGGCCGGACGCCGTTTGCCTCAGCGCCTGGTTTTGGCTTTGACTAGGGGCCGACGCGGCGTTCGTTTGAGGCTGTAGTAGGTTGTGGGAGACGGTTTGGGGCTGCACCGGCTGTATTTTGGTCGACGACGTCTGATAGATCGGCGACGGTTTGCCTGCGGACGTTTGAATGGTGTTCGGTGCCACGCTTGAAATCGGTTTCTGAGAAGAAAAAATAAAATAAAGAATGACATTCGGAAGAGACTATTGCAGATTGCAGACATAATGACGGGCGAACCCGTCACCCCTTGGAATTATAACGATCGTTGGAGAAAATATGGGGCAAGTTTCCGTCGTATTTATATATGCGCAAGTACAGTTACTGTAGTATACCCGCACTCTCGAGTGGAAAGGCGTTTTTGGGACAGGGTGACAGGGAAGCGAGCCGAGGGATACGTTACAGAAACAGCCTGTAGTTAGCATTACGCACGGGTGGGGGTTGTCAACTTCAAATGTTTGAATATCTGCGTCGACGGAGAGACGGCCATATGGCGCCTATATGCGAATTTCATTTAACAGAAGCAAGATTTGCGGTAGCCGCTTCCATTTCAATTTTATTCTAAGAGAAGCTACTTTCTGTATACTGTGCGGTTCTTCTCCTTAGACTTTAGGATACCGCGTATAGATACAGTTTAAAAAATGTTTGGAATAACTGCAGTATAGGAACCTCTCTCAAAAAAAAAAAAAATATAGAATTTCACGCAAAATTCGTAAAAAAACTTTTTGTCTGCGGTGTTAATTTGATATTAAAGGAATTTCGTTTGTTTCAGGTTATCTTTTGTCGTCATCACCAAAGTCATTTTGTAAAAACCTCGAAACAACCGAATTATCGCTAACACATTGTCATGTTAACATCAATAGCAACGCAGGCAATTTTTTTTTTCGAATTTTGCGCGAAATTTGAAAAAAAATTTTTGCCTACGGTGATATTCCCATATTTAAGAATTTTCTATTGTTTCAGGATACCTTTTGTTGTCAAAACGCAGTCATTGAAAAAAACCTCGATAATAGTCTCATTTTTTCAAATATCGCAGGCATGTTCTTTCACGAGCAGGCCATCATTTTTGTAATATTGCGAATTGTTATCGATATTAGAGAACTCGCAATATATTGACTATTTTCAACACTACTCTTGAAACAATATGGCCGATTTTTTGACGTTTAGTATGCAAACTTTAAATGCCTATATCTCGCTTATTTATTGAGAGCGACAAAAGATTATTGCAGATTCGGAATCTGCGTGGTGAATATAGTCAGGTGACATTTAAAAATCAACAATCCAAGAGAGGATCCTATACCAAAAGCTTGATTGCAATTAAAGAATGTAAAAAAACTCACCGAATGACTAGCGGAACTGCTCGCCAGACTAGAGGTTGAACTCGTCGACCCCACGGTGCTAACGCCGCGGATCAAGTTGTCCATTCTCCCGAGCGCGTTGACCTGCATTTTATTCTGCACGATTCCGTTGAGTTTCATCGGTTCCACCCTCCCATTGACAGGTTGGGTATACCCGGCATTTTCTTTGCCCTCCTGGCCGTTCTTCGCGCTGGCGTCGTTGTGGTATACGTCGCCTTGACTTAAGGGAGTCGCTAAGCTTTTGTTGATCACCGACAGGGGCGTCGAGTGCACCGTCATGTGGCTTATGCCCGAGTTGGTCGGTGCGGTCGCGCCGCTGCCGGCTTTCGCTTCGGCGTCGCTTTTCTGCGTTTCCTCCGCTTTCGTTTTACCGTTGAGCGTGAATTTCGTATTGTAAGGCAACGTTTGGTACTTCGGATCGGACTTGCTCGCCGCGAACTCCGGCAGAAACTCCTGTTCGTTCGTCTTCTGCTGCTTCGCCGGCTGCACGAGCTGCGGCTTCTGCAAGTCGATATTGTACTTTCCTATGTGATCGAGTATCACCTTCTGGTCGCTCTGATGGATGTAGTGATTGGTGATGCCCTGAGGTACTTGATTTTGGTAGTTGAGGTCCATCGCCTTGGCTGGGTTGGGCTGCTGCTGGTATAACCCATCGCCCTGGAGCAGCGGCGCGTAGTTCTGCATCTGAATCTGCTTCTGCTGGAGGAAATGAGCTTCTTGCGTCGAGAGGTGGTTCTGCAGCGGATCATTCTGGCCGAAATGCTTTAGGCCTTGAGTCGCGTTGTTGTTCTGCTTAATCGCCTGCAAATCAATAAAAAGGAGCAGACGTTCACTCATTTTGCAATATAAAAACGAGAGAAAGTAATAAAGCACCATCACTGAACGAAAATCATATTTGACAACTGGCAGAGGGTAGACATTGCGAATTATTAAAATAGGATTTTATGATGTTTTTAATTTTATAATAAGGCAACAAGAATTTTGAAAAATGTGAATATTTAGTATATTTATTTGCAAATTTGTAGAACCGAGATAATTAACTTATATTTTTTTGTGTTTTAAGGTTTTAACGACACATTAAATATTTAAGAAACAAACCAAACTACTGCAACATACCTCCTTAATGTTTAAATATATTTTTATTAATTTAATTCGCAATTCTCAACAATATACAGTTAAATGGACAACATGTACAATTAAAATCACGATATGCCAAAAAATGTTGCCAGGGTTCCTAATATAATGTCACCTAACAAGGCTATACAGAATGAGTTTCTAATTAGTGACATCCTTATAGTAAGTGTATCAGTACGACAGAGTTATCAACTTCTGATTAAAAAAAATGTCAGAAAGACATTTAAAAAATGTGTTTTTTTCAAATTTGTAAATCCTATCTATTGAAGAAAAGTCTGAGAAGCTTTGAGCGCGCTGCGCCATCTAGTGGTAGGAAAATATCGCTTATAAACAATATTAGCTATCTTTTACCTACTACTAGAGATAGCGCGCATGGTGCTCATTCCTCACATTATTATTTTTTTTTCTCTTTTTAATCAAAAGTAGCTCTGTTCGTCGTACTGAATCACCCACTGCAAAGTGATACTAATTAAAAACTCATCCTGTATAGCCTGTTCTAAGGCAAACATTTAAATTGTATAAATAAAATATCTAAGTAAAGAAACAACATAACAAATTTGAATGAATGTATACACTTATTATTAATCCTTATTAGGTGGACAATCAAAATATAATTAAAAAGATAAAATTGTTAACCATAATCATAAATAAATTTTATTAATTTATGATTTAAAATAAATAAATTTGCACTGTTAACATAAGGGGGAGATACAGTTAAACCCGAAAAACATCATTTTGTAATCTTATTTATAACAGAAATATAAATAGTTTAATTTATATATGTATTGGTAGATAAAGGTCTAAAGTGTATTTAAATTCAAGTCTCAGTTTGTAAAACTCTTAAATAAACTATGAGATTTAAATAGTGGAAATCAGTGAAAATGTTTAAAAATGCTTTTTGCCTCATTTTTTACCCATTTATTCTTAATCGCAATCCATTTAGTCTTAAAGTTAATATGACGAAGAATGTTTTAAATAAAATGAAAATTATTCGAAGTGTACAAGTTTTTCAATAAAATTCTGCAAAATGGTATTATTTTTAGTTTGTACTGATTTTATTTTTTTGCTTAATGTTACTGAAAATGAAATGAAATCTGAAAGATTTTTTAGCTCTTTTAGAGGATTCATCAACTTGCGTACTTAGAAATTGACAAAGGGATATGTTATTTTAAAAATCGTATTCTAAAAATCATAAATCTAACTATACAGGGTTAGTTTTTAGTTAGTGACATCCTTGAAGTGAGTGAATCAGTAGCTCGTAGGCAACTGTTCAGTAAAAAAAAAATGTTTCATTTTTATTGGTAAATTTGAAAAACTTGATATATAAAAAATCGACAAAAATCGACTGATAAATAAAAAAATCGACAAGCGTTGAGCGCGCTGCGCCAACTATCAATAGGTAAAATAAACTTTATATGCGATATTTTACCTACCGCTAGATGGCGCAACGCGATCAGCTTTTTATGCTATTTTTCAAAACATTAAATTTTCCAAACAAATTAAAAGTTGCTTTTTTTGCTCATACTGATTCACCCACTTCAATAATGTCACTAATTAAAAACTCAACCTGTAACCACTGGGATGTAAATAAAAAAAATAAATCTTACCTGGAAGTTTTGTACATGATTTTGCACACTCTGTGCGTGCGGTATATGATTATAGGGCTCGACTGCAGCGATGTTCCCTCTTGTTGCTTGAGTTTTGTTCGGTACATTTGTATTCGAACTGTTGTAGTTATTTAATTGTAATCCAGCCGGATTCGTTAATCTGTGAAAAAAGAAACAATATATTAAGTTTTTCTTTTGACAAATATTTTTAAAGATTATTATGTCTTTTTCAACTCTGATATTCGAGTTATGTTAAAGTGTTCCAGGCAGGTAGAATCGATCTCCATAGTAAAATAAACGGTTACAACTTGTTGGGAATCACTGTTTATTTTATGACATTTTAACGACACTTTTGTCAAATACTATTTCGTAGACTATAACCTATACCACACGATCCAAGGCCATTAGCTGCTGACATGCGAGGAACTACTGTTATTTCTATAGTAACAGGGCTCAAACAGGTGATGCAAAAGGTGGCAATATTGGCAACAACTAGAACAGTAAGACAGTTTCTACCTTTGACGCTCTAGACCTCCTAGACTGGATACGATAGACTAGATCCGAGCTTTGTTATCTAATCTGGTATAAATGCCCCCCCACTCTCCCCCTCCCCCCATAACGAATGGGTGTTTGTCTGCAACTTTATATATACTGAGTACTTTCGGTATCTATAAAAGCACTCTCGATAAAGCGGGATAGCAACCCATTGAACAAAAGAATATTGAAAGAAGAAGAATATTCTCGTCCGGAAATTTATACATCCTGAGTACTTGGTCTACTTTCTTTAAATTTAAAGATCTTTCAAATCTTCAATGTTAAAGCACTCTAAAGAACCTAACCTAACCCACGGAATATTTACTAGATACTGCAATATTTACTCTGATCGTTGGTGGTATAAAGTTTAAGATGTTATGATCGAACCCGGTGCAGCGGTCAGTTTGTGCCTTTAAAGCGTTTGTTCACGCAGGTAGAATCGATCTCCATAGTAAAATAAACGGTTACAACTTGTTGGGAATCACTGTTTATTTTATGACATTTTAACGACACTTTTGTCAAATAATATTTCGTAGACTATAGGTAGGAGCGTATTTGTTAAGTACCTATTTTAACGTCCTAAAATTTAGGTATACCGAACACATGCAACAAGTGATGAATGCTGTCACAAAGAGTCAGCACTATCTCATATATTCTGTTACAGTACAATTTTGGGAACCGTCTCTTGATCTATAAACCAAAATTACATAAACGTACACAATAAGTATATATAATTGCGTTTCTGCTTTGATGGGATCACAACTGTGGCAACCCTGGATCGGCGAAGCGTAGGTACTTATTTCGAAAATGTGCTCGAGATGCCCTACTGTTGTTATTTTACTATGACGATAGCGCCCACAGAGCTTGTCATGAATTTATAACGGAAAACGCGATGAACTAAAAGTTGCTCACTCTTCAATTATTTGTTTGTAAGTTATTTATTTGTAAACTCTGTTCAAAACGAGCAGTAGGACATCCGATTTTGAACTCTCTTTAACCCTTTGAAGACCATAAGCTTTGCGGTGACGTATGGAAATTTTCAATACAATAAAACAGTTACATAAAAGGTTATGTATTTACTATAATATTTCAAAAATCACTTACTATAATATTTAATATTTCAAAACGTCTTATCTATCGACATGATTACATTTTAAGGTAAATAAAACAGCCATTTAATACCTACTAGTACTACCTACCTACTACGACTTATCTATATATATATATATATATATATATATATATATATATATATATATATATATATATATATATATATATATATATATATATATATATATATATATATATATATATATATATATATATATATATATATATATATATATATATATATATATATATATATATATATATATATATATATATATATATATAACCTACTGATCTATACTAATATTATAACGAAGTAAAGTTGATCTCCGAAACTACTCATTCGATTTCAAAAAATTCTTTTACTAATGGAAAGCTCCGTTATCTGCTCCATTATTGCGATAAATATTGGTTTTAAATACGGAACAATAGCAATAAAATAAAAATCCTTGTCAAAATAAATTATTCAATTATAACGGATGTTCAAAAGAGATATAATAAGAAATTTACTGTAAGTTTTTAGGTGGTATAGTTATAAAGATATTTTGAAATTAGTGACGCGTCCAAGCACCTCGAAATACCTTGGTCAGCGTACCACGGAAGGCGGCACGGGTGGCGAGGAACAAGACTCGTACGTCTACGAGATAGGTAGCGTGTATCTGAGGGAGACGTCTTGCACTATGTATCTAAAGGTGGCGTCTAAAAAGACAAATTAACGCCACACTACTCAAATTAATAAATCGATTCGAAACTTTACAGAAGCTAAGCCGCGGGCAACAGCTAGTTAATATTATAATAGAGTTAAATAGAACATCAAGAACATGCCCCTATTTGAATTATTCTGCTCTGGCATAAATAAGAGAAAAGAATTAGAAGACCCCTATACATTTCCAGCATATCTACACGCGATGTCATTATGACGTCTTTGTAACGTCATAAGAACATTAAGAGCATGCCTCTTTTGAATGATCCTGTTCTGGCGTAAATAATAGAGAAATAAATTAATAGTTTTAAAAAAACACTAAAAGCACGCTTTTATAAATGCATGTAAAAAACCAAAAAAGGTTTGTGAAACCTGATCGCGTTCAAAGTCCATTACGTGACCTTTCTCACAAGTGCAAACACGACTATGATACGATATTCCATCATGGAATGCCAGTTCCTGTCTTCCGGCTTCATCATCAGACCTTGAAACTGAATCGTGGTCAAAGATAATTACAAGACCTTTCTAACAAGTCCAAACACGGCTATGATACGATATTTCATCATGGAATGTCAGCGCCTATCTTCCGGCTTCATCATCAGACCTTGAAACCTAATCGTGGTCAAAGTTCATTCTAAGACTTTTCTAACAAGTCCAAACACAGCTATGATACGATGTTCCATCATGAAGTTCCAGTTCATATCTTCCGACTCCATCATCTGATCAGTTCGACAGTACCATATTATTGTATTGTCATCAGAACTACATACAGCTGCCGCTACGTTCCTTGGAAGGTGGTTAAATTAGTTACCTTAGATTCCATTACATAGTTAGTTACATACAGGTCGACCTAAAAAAAGCGTGTTAAAAAGGAGACAGCACTTTAGTTAAAGAAGAAAGGCGCCATCTTAATCCATTTGCAAATCTTGTGAAATAATGGAATGTCACAAGAAGTCGCTGTAAATCCCGAAAGGGTGTTGGTTTAGGGATTAGCGGGATCGCGTAAGCAAACTTGATGAATGATAACAGGAAGGAACTTCGAGCGCCTTATCGTCGGGATATAATGGACGAATATTTCGACGCGTTTTTACCAACACAGTGCTCAATAAATATATTGAATATTTAAAAATAAATAATTATAAAATAGTGTGCCTGTCTGTTTGATCGCGCTAAACTCAAGACTCAAGAACGACTAGACGGATTTAGATGCGGTTTTCACTGTTCCTTAAAGCGTCTTTCGAGAAAGGTTTATCTGTAAATCATCACTATATGTATAAAAATCGGTTGTGTCGCCCCAAGACTTTCCCGGCAAGTAGCCAAAGTAGAATTTTATCTAAATATTAATTTCATAAATAAAATCGATGAGCGTCCTCTCTCGGCCGCCGGACAAGCCCGGTTGGGTTCCATTTTTGATATTTTTTTTTTTGGTTCACAAAAAAATTACACCGCTAGCACTTAACATAAATTGTGTTGCTCCTAACTAGGCAGAGCCTGTTCTAAGGAGAACACCAATACAAATGATTAAATAATACATACTAAAAATAAAAAAAATTGAATCAAATTCAGTTAAATTCCAAACTAAAAATAAAAAATTTGAATCAAATCAAGTTAAAATGAAATTCTCACTACACCAAAATAATATTAGAACTATAGACAAGTAATACTAAATAATAATAATAAAAATATATAATAGCAATAATAAATAATCATTTATAATAATAAATAATAATATATGAGAATTAATAAAAATACGTATATAAAATAAATAGAAAATAAATATATTTATTTATTTTAAAATTGTGATGAATGTTTTCTCCGTCTCTCTCCTACCAAGGTTTATTAACCATGATGTAAGGTGATATTTTTGTTGTTTGCTGCTAATTTCCAATATGTTCTCTTTACTCATGATATTAACCATTCTTGGAGCAAGAAAGCTGTAATGACGTTGTCCAAAAGACGTTAGACGTTTCGGCACTTCAAAGTTTCCCTTATAACGACCTGATCTCCCCCTGTTTTCCGGAGAAACACGTTGCGAGGTTCATTTTTTGCTCGAGGGCGGGTTTGGGCCAAGCGCTAACAGAGGACGGTAATATTTAATTAAAATGTATGGCGGAATTTATATATTATTATTGAACTCGTATGTAAGATATTCCAACCAAAATGTGATTTCGGCCTACTTCACAATCCGATTTCGGCCTACTTCACAATGTGATTACAGCCTAAAAAGGCAGCTGTGTACCGAATTTCAAGTCTATAAGTCCAATATTTCGATATTGAAATATGACTAGTGCAGCCCCTTGGTGGACCGATTTCAACTACAATCTTTTCAAGTCTTGCCATGACGAAATGATGCCTGGAAGCCAAATTCCGGATTAATCGGATTATGCGTTTGCGCGATATTGTGAGGAAAACACACAGACACAAAGACAGGCAGACTTCCATCTGAAAATGGTCTTAATCGTCTCAGGGGGGCTCAAAAAGGATATTTCTGCATTCATCTCTAAAAAAATCTTGCGAGTTCACAGTACTTTCGGTCCTCGTTGGTTGGTGGGCCGAGAAAGTAAACAAATCTGTTGTGTCACCCCGACTTTCCCGGCAAGCAGACCCCCCCCCCCCGCGCCAAACACCTCAAACCCCTCCCCCAAACCGACCCCAAACATCCGCTACTCCCCCCCCCCCCCCGATAGTGATTGTATCAAGTGACTAAGACAGCAATAGTAGTATTTTTTAGTATTTTGTCGTTTTTCCGTGGTAATAAAATGATATTTTTACAAAAATGATGGCGGTATTTATTTTGTTGGCGTCGCTTGTATGCGAGGGCATCTGTGTACCGAATTTCAAGTCTCTATCTGCAATATTTCAAGATTTAAGTATGACTAGCGCGTCCTCTGGTAAACCGATTTCAACTACAATATTTTCGAGTCTTGCCATGGCCGAATGATGCCTGCATGCCAAATTTCAGCTCAATCGGATGAAGCGTTTGGGCGCGAGGAATACACACGTCGAGGAATACACACGGCCCGGTGCCATAGTGGCTAGGTCGCCTAATCTTACATTGTAAGGTACCGGGTTCGATTCCCGGCTGGGTCACCATTTTCTGTTAGGATCAAATTAACGGAATTGCATTTTCAATTCTGTGGATCGAATGCAATAAAAGACACACACTTACACACATGTTACACGCACACATACATATAACACGTCATAGTAGGGTTGGTTGTAAGAGATTGTCATATGACAATAAACCCGCCTCTATTGTGACAATGAAGAGTATAAACATTTTCACAATAAAGAGTATAAACAAACAATTATATAAAAAGGCAAAAATACTTAATTGATCTAAGATATAAAAGCCCCGAGTGATTGAAATAAATTAGACAATTCACTATAGTTTTATTTCAGGTACGCATTTTCTTCGTCGATTTAGTAAGTGCCCTAAATAAATTAAAGTGCCTTAAATAAATTTAAGTAGATAAAGTGTTTTTGGAACCGGCAGAACGGACTTCCGGTCGTGCGGTGATGAGGGTTTATTTCAAAATTACTGCCATCGTACCAAAAAGGGCGCAGCTGACAACAAACAAGGCATAATGGAGAAAACAAGTCTAAAGTTGTAATATCTGTGAAGGCTTGCTACTTTGATATTTTTTTAATATCATTTTTTGTAATTAAAATTTAAGGTGCGACATCTATTACGTCTTTTTATTTGCAAATTCCGAGATGAAGACGGATATACTTTTTGGACCCCCCCCCCCCTTCTCGGGGACGATTAAGACCATTTCCAGACTGAAGTCTGTCTGTGTGTGTGTGTGTGTGTGTGTATTCCTTCACGATAGCATACTAAAACAAGAACAGTATAACATCTTCCATAGTACGCACCGATTTCGCACTCATACAAGCGCCCGTTGTGCGTAAGCTACCTACATAGATTTTCAGGCGCCTTGGTGCCAGCCAGCCAGGACTGCCGCGCGACAGCTAAGTACGTAAAAGTGGAATGTTTCTTGTACAGGCTGTAATGCAACCTATCAGAAATTACGTTTACGTTACGAAATTACATTTACAAACGTTTTACGAACATTTACGAAATTACAAATTACGGTAACGTTTAATGTTTATTTGCGTAGGTAAGTATGTGTCTAGGTGTATAGGTATGTAAGTGCGTAGGTAGGTAGGTAGATGCGTATTTGTTAAGTACCTATTTTAACTTCCTAAAATTTAGATATATCGAAAACATGCAAAAAGTGATGAATCCTGTAACAGAAAGTCAGCACTAACTCATATATTCTGTTACAGTACAATTTTGGGAACCGTCTCTTGATCTATAAACCAAAATACATAAACGTACATAATAATTATAAAGAATTGTATTTCTGCTTTGATGGGATCACAACTCGGCAACCCTGGTGGTTTGTCGAACCGTAGGCACTTATTTCGAAAACGTGCTCGAGATGTCCTTCTGTTGTTATTTACTATGACGAAAGCGCCCACAGAGGGCGCGCTAATATACTTAAATCTCGGAATATCAGACTTAGAAACTTGGAATTCGGTACACAAGTGCCTTGTTGGGCACCTGTGCAATTTTATTGTGAAATTTTGGTTAAAATATCGTATTTTGTTTATTTTATTTTTATTGGAATTATCAAATTAACCATTTACAATAAGTATAATATTAACCCTTTAATGGGAACATGATTTTAAACGACGTAATAGGGAACTTTGGTCTGTGGGACCGCTATTTTGAATTATTGATTATAAAACACACTTCAACCTAACAACATTTTATTTAAGTACCAATATCAAAAGCCTGGTATCTTATGAACTGGAAAGAGTTAGGTATAACAGTTATATGTATTGTCTATCTTATTATAAATAACACTTATGTCGTATTCGGAGCACATTTTTTGCAGACCTTCATAGAACACTCTAAACTTATAGGATCCGAGCATTTGGTGCATTTATAGCCTGTATTGCGCTTATTGGTGTATAGAAAGAGTTTGCAAGTCTTTATTTTTTCATGTTTGTCTGTCATGGTCATCGGTACCTCAGCAGAAGGTATCACAGACCGGTACTAATAATGAAGATTTTTTTAACCAGAGCTAAAACAATAAAACAGATGCTCCTATAGACACGATCGTCGGGTGCGCCAACACATCGGGAACTAATAGGAGACTACTGCGAGCGGAGGGTCGCTGAGGGGGGGGGGGGGAAGGACTGGAAGCATTTCTAAGAAACCATAGCAGTCTGTGAGACCGATGTTCCTGGTTAAGGGTTAAAACAAATGGCAAAAACTTTCCTCTTTCATTCACTGGCTAGTGCTGCCCAACTGGGATATACCCGTTCCAGGGCTAGCAATTTATATTTTTACATTTAAAACGAGGGTCGATGAACCAACCAAACACAATAATAATAATAATTTAAAAATATATATAATAATAATAAATATATATCATAATAATTTTTTTTATTAAAAATTACAATATTATATATGAAATAGAAATACTAAATACATTAGAATACACATATACACACATACATACATATAAACACAACATAAATGTTAAGTCAACTTCAACTTATTCTACTACATCGATCATGGCATGGATAGATAAACGCTCTTCTTGCAACAGCCATTTATTTATTTTGCTTTTAAACAAATGACAATTGGGGCTGGTTTTTATGTCACTGCTTAATTTATTATAAAGTATGTACAAGCGATACAAATAATATTTAAAGCCCACCATATATTAATTAAGCAATATATAGGTTAGCACGGCCTTAAAAGCGCCGACGCTTGCGATGTGTGTATCGTTCGAAATTCAAATTCGAAGGCTCGCGGCGACCTGCGTTTGCAATTTGATTTTTAAATTGAATGAGATGACGCACGTTCGAAATTCAAATTTATTGAGTTGCGTCGCATACTAATAGGAATTTTCGCCAACTGCTCATCGAATTTATTTATGAAATGAATATTCAGATGAAATAAGTCCCTGGCTACTTGCCGGGAAAGTCTTGGGTCTACACAGCCGGTTTTTTCTTATGATCGTGGATCATAAGAAAGATCGCAGTTTAGCTACGACGTCAAAATTCACAAATTATAAGTATATTTAGTCCATGTTTCACACACTTTCCGGGCTTCCAGGAATCCTCACACCCAATTGCCGCAGAGGAGAACTCCAAGAGGCTCCACAAGCCCAGGGAGTGGGCCCTTGCAGCCAAGATAGTTAATCCAAAAGCAGTAGAATGGGCCGTGAGCACCTTCGACCCCTACAAATCACCTGGACCGGATGGAATATACCCAGTCCTACTACAAAAAGGGTTAAGCCAGCTGCTGGGCCCTCTAACAAAGGTACTCAGAGCGAGCATAGCCCTCAGACACGTCCCTCATGCCTGGAGCAGCGCAAGAGTCACGTTCATTCCAAAGGCAGGCAGGAACGGCCACATCTCTGCCAAAGACTACAGACCCATTAGCCTCACCTCCTTTCTCCTGAAATCACTGGAGAGACTAGTTGACGGCTACTTGAAAAACAACCACCTAGCTCTTCAACCGCTTGCGGATGCTCAGTATGCCTACAGGGAGGGCAGATCTACGGACACTGCCCTACATCACCTGGTGAGCACAATAGAGACACAGTTAGCGGCGAAAGGTTACGCTCTGGGAGTATTCCTGGACATCGAAGGAGCATTTGACACCACATCATATGCAACTATAAAAAACGCTATGCACAGACGAGGAATACCAGAGACCATTATTGACTGGACATTGAGTATGCTATCAAATAGGAATCTGACCGTCTATCAAGGCGACACCTCCATCACGGGAATCCCTGCTAAGGGCTGTCCACAGGGTGGAGTCATCTCCCCCCTCTTGTGGAGCATCGTTGTAGACGAACTCCTAATAGATCTACAAAACCTAGGCCTCTCTGTCTACGGCTACGCTGATGACGTGGCCATAGTAGTCAGAGGAAACTTCCTATCAATACTTAAGGAGCTCATGGACAAAGCACTTAAGACCACCCAAGACTGGTGCCAGGCCAGCGGTCTATCCGCTAATCCAAGCAAGACTAAGGCCATGATTTTCACCAGAAAATACAAACCCGAACCCGTTGAGTGTCTCAAGCTCTGGGATAAGGAGATAGAATACGCTACAGTAGTTAAATACCTTGGAGTCTATCTAGACCCGAAGCTCAATTGGAAGCACCACCTCGAGCGGAAGAGAACAACCTTCTATGCCTCGTTGTGGACGTGCAAAAGAGTCATGGGAAAAACCTGGGGGTTCAAACCCAGGGTCGCCTTATGGCTCTACAGGGCAGTACTGCTGCCTAGACTAACCTATGCTGCAATAGTCTGGTGGTCCAGGGTGAAAAAGCTTGAGACAGTAAAAATGCTTAAAAGCCTTCAAGGTAACTACCTGAGGGCTGCAACTGGCGTCATGAAGACCACCCCAACAGCGGGATTAGAGGTGGCACTCTGCTGCCCGCCTCTGGACAAGCTCATCATCCACTCCGCCAGACTTACAGCATACAGACTGAAGTGTTTGGGCGAGTGGAAGCGTGGAGGGCACAATCATCCTGAGCTCAACCTCCTCCACAAAAGCCCATTCACTCTGACCCAGGATCGACTACGGAAAAAAATTTCGGTAGAGAAATCCTATAAAATCCTAATCCCCACCAGGGAAGAATGGAAAAATCCGCAGTGGCTTCAAAGCCACAACGCAGACGCCTGGTTCACCGACGGCTCAGGAACAAATGGACGTTTTGGGGCAGGCGTGTACGGACCCAAAACCAACCACAGAATCAGCATCCCCCTTGGACAATACGCTACGGTTTTCCAAGCCGAGGTACTTGCCATATTGGAATGCATAAAACTACAAAGTCGACTTGAGGTAAAAAACAGACAAATCCTCATCTGCTCTGACAGCAGAGCAGCACTGGACGCTCTGGCTAAAGCCACCACAGAATCTTCTGTGGTCTGGGACTGCATGCAGGAGCTCAACAAATTGGGAAAATCCAACAAAATCACCCTAATATGGATACCGGGTCACCAAGGCATACCCGGAAACGAAGAGGCCGATAGACTGGCAAAACTGGGCACACTGGATTGCCCAGTGGAGCCAGCTGTAGGGGTCCCCTTCGCTACAGGTAAGAAAATCATCAGGGACTGCTTGGAGCAGGAACATCGGGCTTCCTGGAAACAGAGTCAGGGATGTCGCCAGGCAAAAGCCATGATGGAGCAACCACTACAGAAGAAAACCAAGGCCCTACTTGACATGAGCAAGAAGAACCTTAGAACCACTATCGGTCTCCTCACCGGACACACGACCCTTAGAGCTCATCTATTCAACCTTGGCTTGACTGAGAGCAAGGATTGCCGAATATGTGGCGAGGAACCTGAAGACAGCATACACATTGTTGGCCGCTGTCCAGGGCTCGCCGCCAAAAGACACAGTTTACTGGGACGAGCCTTTCTCGAACCCAGCGATCTGCCCAGCTTGAAGGTCAGTGACCTACTTAGTCTGGTAAGAAGTACCGGGCTACTAGCTGACAATTGACCTAACCACACAGTGGGTAGTTACAAAAGACCTTACAGATCTAGGTGACATCAAGGGCTGGAAACAAGCCCCCCACTCCATCTACTACTACTACTACTACTAGTCCATGTTACCGCACCGTAAATAAAATTACCTTGCCATGAATTCATAATGGAAAACGCGATGAACTAAAAGTTGCTCACTTTTCAATTGAAAAGTAATTACCTATCGATAATTTCCCATAAGGCGAAGTTCTACAACTAGGAAGTGTAATTGAAGATAATTGGTTAGGAAGAGAGACGCTCGTTCGGTCAGATATTATCCAATTTAACTTTACGGAAACATTTTAAGTGGCTTATAATTGAGAAGAAGCTGAACTAGAATTGCTTTTATCTTGAAATCAAATTATTTATTTGTAAACTCTGACCAAAAAGAGCAGTAGAACAGCCAATTTTAAACTCCCTTTAACCCCTTGAAGACCATAAGCTTTGCGGAAAAATATGTTTTTTTTATACACATAAAATAGTTAAAACTCCGATAGCGATAAGTCCGCCATTTATGCATAAATTGTCTTTTTATGTGTAACATTCATTAAATACTGTTTTTATAGCACAATAAAGTTATTCTATTCTATCCTATTAAAGGGTAATGTAAATGTTTGTACAGTCAAGTTTGTAAAATGCTGTAAATGCTGTAAGTCAAGTTTTGTAAAAAGTGGTTCAATAGATGTTGAATAAATTGATAGGACATAAGTGTCCATGTGGTCCATAAAGATGCAAAGCTACAAGTTTTTCCAAAATTTGAATATTTTATTATTTAGCTCAGAAATCATACGTACTAAAACTACTAAAAGAAAAACAAATTGAAAAAGTCGCCATAAATATTTTAATAATTTATTTAATTGAGTTTGGGTTCGTTCATTATTTGCGATATTTTAAAAACATACTATATTTTTAAACATGTTTTATTATTTTGCAAATATTAAGATTCTAATGTCTCAATAACATGGAAAATATTAAATTTATAAAGTATTCGTATTCGATCATTTATAAAATGATTTTGAAGTAATGGGACACGTATTTCCCACGGTCCTTGAAGGGTTTCAAAAGGTACTCCTGCGAGTGTGACATTAGCAGTCCAACAAATTCTACAGAACAGTAGCATAGTGGGTAGGTACCCTAATCTTACATGTCTTATATGTCGTCTGCATGTTGTTGCTCTAGGACAGTGATTCCCAAAGTGGTCTATATGGACCCCCAGGGGTCGATTTCGATTCGCAGGGGGTCCATGTCAGCGAAAAAAAAATCGGGGTGCACGAGATGTAAATGGGGGTCCACGATAGTGGACTCCATCTAGGCAGGTCACCATAAGCATTCAGGCGATCCTTTAATGTCGTATCACTTCTTAAACAGATTTTGTATACAGCATAGTATTTAAACATTATAATAACAGCAATAAACAAACGCGCGCGTCACAAGTATCACGGAATGAAATCAACACTCAACTCAAAATGCATCACTAGTCGATTGAAGAGGCCAGCGCACATGACTAACGAGGGAAGGTGCGAATGCGATATGTGAAAAAAAATGCGTTTCAATGGGTATCCGTGCGAACGAGTAGGATAAACGCGCTACATGAATGAGCAAGCGAGATAGTGCTACATATTATGCACTTATGTGCGGCTTTCCCAAATGCTTCGTACTTCAAGGTCGTGGACGCTTAGAAATGAACAAATAAAAATTGTACATATTTTTAATTTTTTACAACTGTCCACATTATCGAAAACCCTATGTAGGCGATCAGTACTGTTCCAGGCGTTAAAAACTTTTAATGTTAGTAAGTTAAGGAAAATTCAGCAACGGTAAACATCAAGAGGTCTATGGGTCAAGAAAGTATGGGTACCTCTGCTCTAGGAGATAGCTGGGAAATTGCAGTAAAAATCCCTATTTAGCAATAATTACCAATTATTCCCACCCAAGGATTAATAAATAAAGAACGCGATCCGAATTGCCCTTAGCTCAAAGCACTAAGCACGCTCAGAGCCCGGTCCGAATTGAGCATACGCCGCTCACTGCTAAACGGCCGACCCCGGCCAATCAGAACACGATATCAGGGTGGGAAGCACGTGGGAAGTATCGAGTTCCGAGATTAGCTGACGATTTTTAAAAAGAATCAGTCAAGTCGTCGCATCGATGACGACATCGAATTCAATGTCATGTCGCGTTGACGTATCGTATCGCCACTTCAGAATCCCGGGGCAGGCTAGTCCTTTTTGAGCATACGCCGCTCACTGCTAAACGGCCGACCCCGGCCAATCAGAACACGATATCAGGGTGGGAAGCACGTGGGAAGTATCGAGTTCCGAGATTAGCTGACGATTTTGAAAAAGAATCAGTCAAGTCGTCGCATCGATGACGACATCGAATTCAATGTCATGTCGCGTTGACGTATCGTATCGCCACTTCAGAATCCCGGGGCAGGCTAGTCCTTTTCGAGTAGGCGAACCGTGAGTTGATCCGACATAAAATATCAAACAGGTTATCAATCCCAAGCTGCACTAACCATTAGGTGCCGTATATTGTACAACTAGAGCTGTCAACTACAACAGGCGAACCCGTCACCTCAGGAAGTTTTAACGATATCTCCCGTGAGGTGAGCGTAGACGAAACAGTTGGGACGAAACAGTCCATTGTCTAATTACGCCACTCGCCTGTAAGAAACCGGGTTTGCACCCAGCGGGCCGGCACTCGCGTCTTACTTCCAGTTCAAGCTATATTTCTCCGGCTCCTGACTGGTTACGGGTTCGAGTTCGCTTGCGCGGTCCTCTCCCTTACGTAGCGGTAATACGGTGTGTAACGAATATATCGCGGACAACGGCATCCTTTGCTTAGCTGTTTGCCCGGTATCGGGTAGCCGATTGGTCGTTTCAAGAGCAGTTGCCGTAAGGGGAACAACCACCCCAGCTCTATAGGAGCCAGTACTGTTTCCAGACTCCTCCGGCTGTCGGTCAGAATGCACAATCGATTGGCTGACGCCGCACGACGCGCAAACCATCCAGGACGGCGCGAAGGTTGGCTCCTAGAGGAAACTGGCCCGCAGGCCAGAGTCCTACTTAGCTCGCACTTCAGCGTGGAGGCCGCCGGACGGGTGTTGAACCGTGAGTTTGACCGACCCTGAACACATGGGTCTTAGTGTCCAAACTGCAACAGGGCCCATTAGCCCCCCGTATACATTGTACAAAATGGGATACGTACCATTTTAATTCTTTTAAAATTCCTAAAATGTATTGAACTATCATCGAGTTCTCACTTATTTTATACTTGGGCCATGGTGGCCCAAATGGTAATATTAATCACACGTTTGTCTTTAATTATGATCTGTCAGTCCAGAAGCCTCTTATTCTCATCAGTAGGCAGCTTGTTAACTAATCTCCGCCACATGCGATACTAAACTTTCTGTTTAGCTACCGCTATTTTGAAGAATCTCATTAATTAGTCAAACGCAGATGTTATATGGCTTTGTAAAATTGCTTCAAACTTGTTTTACATTCATGTTATTACATGCTTGGATTAGCGTGTCAAATCGTAAACGTAAACCAACGATTCTCCCTCAAATATATACCTATCTCACTATCTATCTTATATACATAAAACAAGGTCGGGTTTGTTCGAACACTTATAACTCGAGAACGGATGGACCGATTTTAATGGTTTTTGATTTGTTGTATTTGTCTCCGTCCCGAATAGCCGAATAACTATTAAAAACAAAACTTGGAAAATTGACGAAAAATTAATATAAAAGAAAAAACATTTTCCCATACAAAATGTAAATCCGTGTTTTTCTCATGGTCAATTCACGTGTCGACAAATCATTCGCTTTATTTGTTCTTGCGCCTGATAAAAAAACAAAAAAAATGTCGTATATCACAAGGTGCTTCAATGAAGAGAATTAAACCGAGTGCATCCCACGCTGCACAATATGTAAATAGTTTAATTCAATCATGTCTTGCTGACACGCGATTGATATACTTATTTTTTGTACTTTATATTTCTTCCCACAGTGTGTCTTCCGGTTTGTGGTCGCGTCTGCCGATTCGAGAACCTTTTTTCCCCAACGGTTGTCGGTTCTGCGAGCTATATGGCCTACCCATTGCCATTTCACGTTGGCAATTTTACGAGCTATATCTTGGTTGACCTTGGTTCTTTTGCGGATTTCCTCATTTAGGATCCTATCACGCAGTGAAACTCTAAGCATTGCTCTCTCCGTGGCTCGTTGCGCAACTTTGAGCTTGTGTATGAGACCAATAGTTAGCGACCACGTCTCAGTGCCATATAGTCATCATTGGATACGTCATCGCTAGTTTCACGTTTTCCCATCTCTATGTTAAGTTGTAGAAGTTGTCCCAGAAAAAACGCACACCATTTGAGGTGGTTCATTCATCAAGCCATTTTTCGACATATCCGTAATTGTTGAAGTATTTAATTGAGAGTGCGTGAGACATCTATGAAAACAAGTGGTAGTCGGAAGGGGCGAAGAAGGGAAAGGTCTGGGGTGAGTATGGTAAGTGCAAAAAATGTCTCTTTGACCGCTGTCGCTCCGTGTGATTGTTTTGCGGATTTTTTTCGGTTGACCTGGGCGATCTTTATCTTTCAAGTCGAAATCACTACTTTTTAATCGTCTACACTATAAATGTCCTGAAGATGTCCTATAAATGTCTTACAATATAAGTGTCCTGAAGATGTTATATTTCGCTTACGTTCGCAGTATCGTGGAATTTGCGTCCTCAATTTGGAATCCGCAATATTCGGTCTACAGAAGCAGGATATAATGTATCCAAAGGCGTTTTTTAAAACACATCAATTATCGCGGACGCTTCGGTCTTCCTACGTACGGGAGCAGACTGGACCACTTGGGTATTCAAGCTCTAGAAGACCGACGCACTGTGGCTGATATGGTACTGTTACACAAAGTTATCCACAATACCATAGATAGTCCATACCTTGTTGAAAACTTTCTTTTGTTCCTCCGCGATTAATTTGCAATTCACGCACGTTTGAGGTCTCTCGTGCCAATAGGCTGATGTGCACGTACCACTCTCGTTTCCCCGTCATCGACATTTTCAACCTCAACCAACCGACGTTCGTAAAACAATTATTCAAATCAATTGCACCTAACGAGCTTGTTAATACCTATCGTACTTAGTTATATACTTTTCATGCAACATATCAGTAGCTACTACAAATATTTATAAATATTTATCATATATCTATAAATATCTATAAACATCAATGAATATCTGTATATAGCTATATATCCACTATACGACCTATCTATATCTTTATTTATATCTATATACATACACACATATCATCGTCTAACTCCTTCTTCCTAATCACTTCCAATTGCCTACCTCTCCCATCGGTTTTCTATATTAATTTTATATTTAATATGAACTTAGTTTATTGTACAATTAATTTTTAAGTGTAATATGCTGAAATCCAAATGTGTAATATGCGGAAATCTGTTTCGTAGGAAACGATTATCGGCGTAATATTTTTCTTTTTTTTCTATATTATGTTTATGCACACGTAGGTATGTCAATTGCATGCGCTGTATGTTTCTAGAAATAAAATAATAAAAAAAATAAAAATAAATACACCAAAAGTGAGGGGGGGGGGGGGTTCAAAATGTATATTTCCGTCTTCATAAAAAAAAGTAATATTAGCGTTCATAGTAATTTCATAATACTTTCCCTAACCGTTGGTTGGCCGGGAAAGCAAAAGACCCGCGAGTACAGTGTGTTCCTACAATTCAGGGAATTATTGCTAAAATCCAAGGAATTCCAGAAAGTTATGCTGGGTGCTTTGTAAAATCGAGTTACCTTTGATGCTGTTGCTGCTGCTGAAGTTGCTGTAGTTGTTGCTGCTGCTGCTGTTGCTGTTGGTGCGGTTGATGCGCGCGCTGCCGCGCCAGCTGCGAGTTGAGCGCTCGCTTCCTGAGGAGTCGCGCCTGCAGCTCTGCGATGCGGCGGTCGATGCTGCGCATCTCGTCTTGCCGGGCGCCCAGAGCGCATCGCTGCTGCGACAACCGCGCATTTTGCTGCTCGTTCAGCTTGTTCCGGTACTGTGGAAGAAAGCAAAAATTTGGAATGGTAGCTCCGGATACAATCCGACGTTCGGGTAGGGATTTGGAGATCCATGCCTTTTAAGAAGTTTAAAAAAAAAAAAATAAGGTTGTTTGTTTGTAATCTTTATCGTGAAATTTCACAATCAGCGGGTTTATTGTCATATGGCAATCTCTTATAAAAAATAACAATACAATACAATACAATCAACTACTCCAGTAGATAGGCATTCATACACTTGGATGCGTCACAAAATTAAATGCTTAAAATTTAATTATTAAAAACATAACTATCATGATAGTTGTCACGGCTGTAATATTATATATTTAATATTAACAACTTACAAATAATCAAAATATACTAATGTCATTAAATAGTAAGAGAGAATAATATATTAAAATAGAAATGCAAATTCTATGTAGAATAATCTACGTAAAATATTTTTATTGTCAATCCAGCAATATGCCTTCGTATTTTTTAAACATAAATAGATGTATACTAAATTATATGAGAATTGGAATGTCAGCTATCATAATTCCGTTATGTTCAAAATTTTACAAATTTTGCTAATTATCAACATGGAAAATAAACTCGGAATTTTTAAACTCCCTTATACCATAAATTGGGTTTCTTACCAAACTATTTATAATTATCTTTTTAAATTGGTCCTCTCCAAGGATTTTCATTTTCTCTGGAATCTTATTATAGAAGGACAAATTTTGGTGTATAAAACTGTATCGCACTTTGCTAAGTCGCTGTCGGTTTATGTGGAGATTGGATTTATTCCTCGTATCGTGATGATGAAAATCACTATTTACCGGAACTTCTGCTAAGTGTCTACGAGCGTACATAATATTTTTAGATGTAGGAAGAAAATAGAGTCATGATTCCTGATTTTACGAACAGCGGCTTACAAGAACTTCTTAGAGAGACTATATAAACTGCGTACCGCTCTTTTCTGGAGAAGAAAAATTCTTTTTGAGTTTGGTGCCATTCCCCAAAACAGAAAGTTATATATTTTATTTTTTGAAAAATAAAATAAAAAGCGTTGAGTACGATGCGCTATTTAGCGGTAGGTAAAATAGCGCCAATATTGTTTATTAGCGATATTTTACCTACCGTTAATGGCGCAGCGCGCTCATTGCTACCCAGATAAGATTCCCAAATTTGATAAACAGTTTTTTTTAATATTTTGTATTGTTTTATCCATTTAATAAAAATATAAGTTGCTAGCAGTGATATACCCCCTTCAAAGATGCAGGTAATTAAAAACTCTTCCTGTATATGTGTGCGTGTAACATATGTGTAAACAGTGCGTCTTGTCGGAAAGGAACCGCCAAAGTAACAATTATGGTTGCATCAATTTTAAGGTTACATGAGACCTCAGAAAAATATCCGAAATGGGCGGACACGAGAAAAAATAGGCTGGGTCAAGTTTTTAGGGTTTGATCAATAAAAATCCAGCGTTGACAAAGCGTCAAGCGCAGATTCTACGTCCTCTCGCGCCGGCGACCAGGCGCATACCACTGATAATGGCGCATACTAGATGCTCTATCGAAGCGCTAGCACAGAATAACTATCTTTACGCAGTGATAGTATAAGGGTGGCAATGGAAAAGCATATTTAGTGTAACTCTCAGAGCGCTCTCACATTTTAATTAATTGTAATTAATTTAGGGCCTAAATAAAAAATGTGGCTAAGTGCTGCCCTAGAGAATTAACCAATAAATATAATGAAATTATAATAAAACACACTCACCGCTTACATTATAGGAGTAATCGCGCCTGAAAGTTTCGAAGTCAGTTTAAAGCCTTAATTTCCAAGGCAATGAGCAACTTTTTTGAGTCAACATTTTAAACTGGTTCCTTATCGAGGGATTCACGTAGAAACCTTTTTAAATTAATGCTTATATTTTTCAAAAAACTTATAAAACTAAAATTCTTCAGATATGGTCATGACGCCTTTGTTATTCTGACACTAACACGTAATAATGATGTTTTGATGTAATATACGATTTTTTAGATACAATGACACACGTTTTTGTTTGAGCTGTAACTTTTTCCACACAACGAGTTGAGACTGACCACTATAATAACAAATGATAGTCATGAAAAGAGCTTTTTAACGACATAATATGTCCGTCGAAGACTATCGCGGTTGTTTGACATTATAAATAGGATAGAAAACGAATTTACCGCGTGAAATTTGTAGCACCCGACGTTTCGGTGACGTTGCAGCCACCGTTGTCTAGGGTAACGTTGCAGCCACCGTTGTCTACCCTAGACAACGGTGGCTGCAACGTCACCGAAACGTCGGGTGCTACAAATTTCACGCGGTAAATTCGTTTTCTATCCTATTTATAATATGTCCGGTTGTTATTAGTGATGGGGACGTTTTGTTGCATCCTTCTTTGTCAAATAAGATTTCGTCGACTATACCTAGAATTTCCACAGCTCGTTTATTAGTCAGGATGATTGTATTTACCTTTGTTATCGCTTCTCTGTAAATAGACTTTAGGCAATGTCGATTAATATTATTCCATATCATGAATAGAGGCAATCACCGACAAATAAACCGCCTATTCACATAAAACCGAAAGATCAAACCAATACGCTTCCACCACTCATCATCATTAATAACCATCCTCGCCAGAGGCGGATATTACAAGAATATCCGCCCTTAGAGAGGAGAAAATCCGAGGCGGGAAGAAAAAAGGAAATCAATTGCAACGACGTCGGCTAAAGGTGTCAGCGGCGTTAACGAGCCCGCGACTAATGAATCGGTCTCCATTTAATTAAAGGCGATCTAATTAACGCCCTACCCTTCACCCGCCTCCTACCCTCCCCCCATCCTCAATGAGTAAGGAAAATTCACCCTAACCTTTAGTGAGAAGCTGTACTTTCACATTTCCTTCGAGGTGAGTTTTAAACGAAGGTGGTTTTACTTTCATATGACGCTGTTTTAATGCGATAACGTTTATTATTACCGCATCTCGAAATATCTTTGTTAATTTCAGTAAAGAAAGAAATAGATGTTTGAACTAGGTTCTAAAGAGACTTTGCGGGAACTATTAAAGGGAATTAATTTGCTTTCAGTTGCCTGTCAGTTTATTTGTTGCAAATATACAATGCCTTGTCATATTAGTAGACATACCATATATTATATTAGATTAAACAATCATAGCGCTATTGCAGGTAATGGAAGTTACCTCCCAACAAATTTACATGGCAGGGCACATAGTTTAACATTTGGTCAATGTTTTAAAGTAAAAATAATCAAGAGCCTTTGCGATAACACTAAAGAAACATGGAAATATATTAAAACAAAATAAAAAAGACGACTGCCGTTATAGAAAGTGAACTATCGTATTTATAATAATTTTTATTACGGCTTTTTATATAATATTTGTGGTTTATATATTTATCCATATAGATATACTAGTATATACACTTCCGGAATGTACTCAATCAGACCTTTCTTTTGAAACTAAACACGATAGATTTATCTTAATTTATTGACATTTGGACATTGGGACATTTAGACAACTAATTACTTGATATTTGGACAGTGAAGGTACCCTATGACATTATGGATGACATAATGATTCTAACAAAACTACGTACTTCTAAATCGGTTCAAGTGTTTAGAAGTTATGGTGGAATAAAGAACATACATACATGGAAAACATACATTGATGAAATCTGAACACATTACACTCCTTTTTTGTTGGGCAGTCATGTAAAAAATGTAAAATCGTGAGAAATGGCTAACATTCACATTTTAGGCGAGTGCAAAGGTTCTGGTCTTAATGGGCAAAATTAATACAATAAAGGTGTATTCGTTCAGTCATATTCAATAAAAGCTTTATCTTTTCAATAGAAGTTTCTTTAAAATAGCCATTCATTTAATAACAATGTTTAGCACGATTGGTTATGGTGTACTTTAACTTGATCGTGTAAGATATTATTAATCCATTTCTCTTTGCGCTATGGTATTCTTTTATGGGGTAATGCAGCACACATCAACAGTGTATTCACTCTCCAGAAAAGAGCCATACGTGCGATAGTAGGTATTGGTCCACGGCAGTCATGTCGTGAACACTTCCAAAAACTAGGGATATTGACCGTATATGCGATTTTTGCTCAAGAAGCTCTTTGCGAATTCTATTGCAATAAGAGCTCGGCCATATCCCACGAGGAAGTACATCGGCATGACACCAGGAATAAAACCCTGTATCTCCAACCGTTCGTAGCACGTACTGCCAAGTTCCAGGCGACTAGTCGATACTTAGGCCTCAAACTTTTCAATAAATTGCCCGAAAGATTAAAAGAAATTAAAAACATCGATATTTTCAAGAGATCCATCCGAGTCTATCTGCTTAAAATCAACATGTATGCCCATAACGACTTCTTAAAATATTTTGAAAATACATAGCATCGTATCTACCCATTTAATCTAATACATATTATTTACCGTTAATTGTTTTGTTGTAAACTGTTATCATATAGTCTATGTTTTCGTAAATTGGTAAGTTTAAAACTATATATTGTATATCATCTCTTGTCTAAATTGAGTAACTAATTTAAGATTAATTACTGTCATTCCTACACAATTGTATGGTTGTATTGGAAATAAATACCTTTTACTTTACTTTACTTTACTTTTGTTAAGAGAAATGGATTAAGAGTTACTAACAAATATTTTGTTCCAGAATCTATCCTCCATTGCTTGTTATAGTTAACTAGGGCGGAAAGAGGTGCAGCTGCCCAGCTTTAATCTTTTTAGGGACTATTAGTTTAAAAAAACGGATTTGAAGCGTATAGATTGAGTCTATATATGACTTATACGTGCGACCATAGCTAGTTAGCCCGTATGATATGATATAGTCCACAAGAGCATGATATAAGGTTAGTAAAGTATGGCATGGCGTTCTATTTTTATTATATAAAATTTTGCTAGGATTGATCTTAATTTTTCGCATATCGAATCTATGTGAGGCCTCCAGTTTAGATTATTGTCAATTACTAGTCCAAGATACTTTTGCGTGTTAACTACCTCTATTATTCCAGTGGCGTTTGGTTTTATGTCGCGTAAGCAGTTGTGATCGTGCGCGACAAGTTTTAGAGACTCGCATGATTTATTATGTGCAGAGTGAAATGCAATAATTTTGTTTTTTTTTGCGAACAAGGCCGGAGTCGTGCGACCGTTCACATAGAGAGTTAAAGTCATCCTGTATTTTGCTGCGTGCAGAACTTACATTTGTTTCGGCGTCTATCAGACAATATCCTATGACATTATGGATGACATAATGATTTTAACAAAACTACGAACTTCTAAATCGGTTCAAGTGTTTAGAAGTTATGGTGGAATAAAGAACATACATAGATGAAATCTGAACACATTGCACTCCATTTTTGTTCATTTACAGAGCTATAAATAGAGCTATTGTGGTATGTATAAATACCAGAGCTATAAATAGAGCTCTTTTTTATACAGTCAACGATATCATTGACATAGGTTAAAACGTGTAGTAGGCCTAATACTGATCCTTGAGCGGAACCTTGGTTTACAATTACCCTGTCACTGTATGTGTTACAGATTTTGACAACACAGTTAGAGCGATTGCTCAGATAAGCGATTTTTGCACCAATTCAAATCCACATTAAAGCCTTTTTTCGTTTCAGATTTTCCTTTAAACAATATACGCCGCCGCGATACGCAGGTATGACTTCATCGACCAGTTGCCCGATTGTGTTTCCTGTGTACGAAACAAAAATATGGGCCAACTTTAGCAGATATCTTGCAGAGTATACAATACAATACAATACAATACAATCAACTACTCCAGTAGATAGGCATTCCTACACTTGGATGCGTCACAAAATTAAATGCTAAAAATTTAATTATTAAAAACATAACTATCGTGATAGTTGTCATCGCTGTAATATTATATTCAATATTACCTATATACAAATAATCAAAATATACTAATGTGATTTAAGAGTCAAGGAGAATAATATATTAAAATATAAATGCAAATTCTATGTAGAATAATCAAAAAATATATATTTTATTGTCAATCCAGCAATAATGCTTTCGTATTTTTTTTAAAAATGAATAGATGTTTAATAAATTATATGAAAATTAGAATGTCAGCTATCATAATACCGTTATGTTTAAAACTTTACGCATTTCATTAATCATCAACATGGAAAATAGACTCAGAATTTTCAAACTCCCTTATACCATAAATTGGGTTTCTTACCAAATTATTTATGATTATCTTTTTAAATTGGACCTCTCCGAGGCTTTTCATTTGCTCTGGAATCTTATTATAGAACGACAAATTTTGATGAATAAAACTGTATCGCACTTTGCTAAGTCGCTGTCGGTTTATGTGGAGATTGGATTTATTCCTCGTATCGTGATGATGAAAATCACTATTCACCGGAGCTTCTGTTAGGTGTCTACGAGCGTACATAATATTTTGGTAGATGTAAGAAGAAAATAGTCATTATTCCTGATTTTACAAATAGCGGCTTACAAGAACTTCTCGGTGAGACTCTATATAAACTGCGTACCGCTCTTTTCTGGAGGAGAAAAATTCTTTTTGAGTTTGGTGCCATTCCCCAAAACAGTAGGCCATACGTTATTAGAGAGTGGAAATATGCAAAATAGACGGATTTAGCTGCTTCAAAACCGCATAAACTTCTTATCTTTCTAATGGCGAATATGGCACTGCACAATTTTTTACTGAGATCATTTAAGTGATCAGACCATTGTAATTTTTGATCAATTTCTAAACCGAGAAATTTCGTGGAGGAGACATTTTCTAGTTGGTCAGACCCAAAGTATACGTCTATTTCATTATAATCAGACGGCCGCAAAGAGAAGCATATTGATTTTGATTTATTTACGTTAAGTGACAATTTATTAACTTGGAACCATATACTAAGCCTATCTATTGTTTCTTTTATTCTTTGGGCCAAAGTGTCTTTATTTTTATCGCTAAAAAGAAGTGAAGTATCATCGGCGAATAAAATGATTTCATCATCCACGGATTTCAGGCACTCTGGGATGTCATTAATATAGACGAGGAAGAGAAAAGGTCCAAGTATCGATCCTTGAGGAACACCTTATATTTTTCAGACTTACACCTTTTCAGACTTATACCTATATTTTTCAGACTTACATTGTGAAAATTGCCCTACACCCTGTACGCCCAAACACCCTGTACACATGTATACATACACAAGGTGAGTTTTAATTAACCGGCGTCCTTAAATCTGGGGTGAATCTGTACGAGCAAATAAGCAATTGCTGGTAGAAAAATTGTGAAAAAAATTAAAAAAAAAACAAAAAAAGAACTTTACTTTGATTATAAGTTAGACAAGCATTGAGCGCGCTGCGCCATCCAGCGGTAGGTAAAATAAAGCGAATAAACAATATTCGCAATATTCTACCTAAAGCTAGATGGCGCAGCATGCTGTAAGTGTTTTTATTTTATATAGTTTTATATTAACAGTTGCTTATTTGCTCGTACTGATTCCCCTACTTCAAATATGCCAGTTAACTATAGTTGAAATTATTGTGACATATTACAAAGCTTAGCCCGTTTAGGAGCACCTTATCCCGGTGTATTTATTTGGAAAGTAAAAGAGTTGATAAGCGTTTGAAGCCTTTTTCTTTTGGAACAGCACTGCACTTTCGAGGATTGTTGTCACTAAACACTACCGCTCGGGAAGATGAATTGTGGGTCAAGGTCGAGACTACACGCACCATGTCGTCGAGGGTCATAAGCAAGGTCGCAGAGTTCAGGATCCCGCCGGACGAGTCAGACGCAGCGATCGTGAGCTGCTCTGCCGCGCGGTCGCGTTTACTAACGACAGTCCGAAACGCCGCCCAAACAAACGCATCGCTGCAACGATCACGTTGCATCACACATCCAACAATGCGTCCTAGGACCCAGGGTAAAAAAACTGAGAAAACCTGATCTGCATCATTATAACCTCTAATAAGTATCGATTTAACTGTTTAATACAATATTTTGTTTGAATATACAGGTTGAGTTTTTAATTATTGACAATCATTTTAATTATTGATTGACATTGACATCAGTAGGTGAACCTACGACAAAAAAAAATAAAAAAAAAACAAAAAAATGTTTTCTTGAAAAGATTTTTTTTTTGTTAAATTTGAAAATCTTATTTATTGCAGAAAAGATTGAGATTCTTTAAGCGCGCTGCGCTATCGAGCGGCAGGTAAAATATCGCTAATAAACAATATTACCAATATTTCACCTACCTACCGCTAAATAGCGCATCGTGGTCAAAGCATTTCATACTATTAAAAAAAAACAATTAAAAAAAACGAAAAGTTTTTCTCAAAAATTGTTATCAAAAGTTGCTAAGTTCGTCATACTGATTCACCCAGTTCGCCTAAATTTAACTACCTTCAAGGTATAAGACACTATGTTTTTAGTAACGCGACCATAGTGTCCCTTAGACTCTAAGGGACACTATGGTCGCTTAGAGCATCCTGTTCATTTTTTGATGCTCTCAATGCAATAGACGATTTTTGATATGTACTGTAAGATTAAAGCAATGGCATGTGCTGCCCTTTCGAGCTTTAGGGCACAGATACACACAGTAGTTTCTCTTATAACAAAATTGAAATCGAAGCGATGTCACGAGTCCTAACGGCTAGCAAAAATGTTGTACGATTACTAGACATTGTATCACAAGCGTTATCCGCGCCGACTGTGCGACGAAATTCGCATATGAACGTCACATGGCCGTCCCTACGCAGTCGCAGATATTCAAACGATCGAGAAATGTAACCCCCCCCCCCCTCCTCATCTGCGCGTAGCGCCGACTGCAAGCGTTCGCTGTAGCGTATACCTCAGCTCACTTTCCTCGCACCTATCCCGCAATACATTGCCACTCAAGAGTGCGGGTACAATTCGAACTCGGTATACGAACTCGGTATACCGCGAGCGAGAGAGACGGAAAGACTTTTTATGATGCGCATCCAGTGAAAGTCACGTCGCGCGTCACGACATTGCATTAGTGTGAGTACTGTGAACGTGCCAGCTCTTGCTGCGGGACCTGTACTGTGGTTGGGGGTGATGCTGCGAAATAGAGAGTAATGCGTGTGTGCGGCGGTAACCTTCCACTACCAACGCGCTCGCTCACGAGATCGCTCGGCTCGATATTGAATAGAACACAATCTATCCAAGAATGACGTTTCAATAAGAAAGACATCGACGCTGCTGCGAAAACGTTTCCGCCACGGAAGCGCACGTAAAATATCCACCCCCCCCCCCTTTCTAAGAGGTGAAAGCGGAGATCGAGACCCTTACCGGTGATGACGTAGGCGAAATTGTGCGCAAAGAACTAACCCACGAAGTGCCACTGCAAGACGCTGCGTAAAGCGCAGCGACATAATTCGCACCAGCGCCGTCAGCTGTTGCTATGTGCGTTATTTATAAGCGCGAGTGAATAAGCGAGTACGCGGAACATTCTCTCTGCGAGAAGCGTCGGAGATGTTTGCTGGGTGAGAGCATTTGAATACAAATATTTTGTTTCGATCGCCGGCAGCGTAGATTCCGCGGACTAAGGCATAACACTCACTCTGGATTTGGCATCAGGTGAGGTGCGATCCTGGAAGCGTCGCTCCCCGCCCATCGGCCTCACGATGCTCAGCACGGTGTAGAAGACGTCCGAGTCCGTGGGATCCGTGCTGTACCGGTCTCGGGACTTTCGCTGCATACCGATGCGGGTCGCCCTCGATTCGACCAACCTATTTGGCACGTGAAAACTGTCGCCGCACTCAGCAACTGAACAACGCACCTCGTATATTTCGGATTTCGGATTTAAAAAGTCTAGTCTATCCTATTCTAAAGTCCATGGTGATATCCGGAAGATTTTTAATCTAGAGGACTTTATAGACCTCCTTAATATAACTAATCCGCTCATTTATATAACTAGTCCGCTCATTCAGCCTGTTCGCTCATGTTACCCTGCTAAATCTAAACTTGGGAGCAATGAATCCGGATCACCAACATAAACCCTAATATCTCGGAAAATAAGGATGCTAGCTTATTCTAATCAAACGTATTTTATATACTATTTAATACTACTTTTTTGGTTTCTGTACTGTAATGTCATCAACAAGGCTAAAAATAAAATAAATGGATTTTTGAAAATCGAAATACGAATTCACTACATTTGTTTTTGCTTTTGTTCTGTTCAATACAATTTATAAGAAGCGTTCCTGGTGTTCAATATTCATTATTAATGCAGTAAATTGAATGACCTAGCATTCCTAGTTTCCGAGATATTAAAGTTTATGTTATGGACCCGAATTCATTTCTTTCGAGTGTGTATATTAATATTATTGTGTCAATTAGAAAGAAATGGATCGTTTAGACAAACATAACGATACTATAATCCTCACATGGGATTTTAAGTAGACTTACAGGTTAATCACAGAAATAAAAGGCAATGTCCTGGCTGACTGACTCATTCATCAACGCCGAGCCGAAACTACTTGGGCTAGGGACTAAAAACTTTGCTGGAACTTTCCCTTGGATTCAGAAGAGTGACAAGAAAGCATTTTTCAAAAGTTTACCACTAACAGGGTGACACGGGGGGGGGGGGGGTTGACGTTTTAGCCAGTCGAATGCATATCTCCGTAGTGGATTAAGATACGACTTCGAAATCCAGGGCAATTATTCGTCTTCGAAAATAAGGAAACAAGTACTCAAGAGTTATTTGAATATCAACTAATACGAGAATAAAATAGGGGTTGATATAGTTTTTAAATTCTATCATTCACAATTTTAAATAAAATTGTGGCTGTACGATTTCACTTGGAAATCTATCCGAGTGGATATAGATACGGTGGTTATAGTGGATATAGATACGCAGGACTTATATTACTAATTGGCCGTGCCCGGCGAGAAAATTGCCACCATGGACTTCAAAACAACACAATTTGCGAGCAGAATTCACTTCCAAGAATCGTTTCAAACAAAAAATGCAAATGCATAGCACAATCACTGCACTGCCTGCGGCCGATGACGGCTTCAATTAGACTGTGCCCTCAAAGTAACTCTGCCTCCGCTCCGAACTGCTCAAATACCGATTTCGTGACTAAGCCCAATAAAAAAATAATGACAGTGCATCTTTTTTGCGAGCGCCAGCATTTTTCATGTAAAACGGGCATTTTTATGGTCACATTACATTACTTCCGCATTTGTATCGAGAGACGGTTGAAGCACGAACGACCCCGATCTGTGGCGACAGCCCTCCGAAGCGAGTCTTGTAATATTGTAGCCGGCTATTATAACAAGCCGTGCATAGAATTAGCAACATCGGGATAACCATCAACATCAATACACACTTTTCTGCCGTTCATTTGAAATTAAAGAAATTTGTGTGTGGCGAATGTGATCGAGCTTACTCACAGCTAGATCATCTAAAGTTACATTTAGACAGGGTTCACAGAAAATTGAAGAGATTTGCATGTGGTGATTGCGATCGTGCTTTTACATCGAAAGGAGATTTGAAAGGGCATATCGACTACATTCATACAACACTGAAGAAATTTGCATACATACATATTACTGCCGTCGTAAATGAAAACACAGTAACTTGAAAAAAGACGTTTTGAGAAAAACGCGGTCAAAGTTCAGTTGTTAAATATTTGTTTTCATGAACAAAAGTAATCAATATAGATTATTTCTTTTAATCTTTAATGTTAAAAAATAGTTAGAACTTCAATTCTGCATAAAAATATATATTAAAATACAATTGTTGAACTAATTAAATTAGATATTGTGTTTTAAATTAGGAAAATAATTTGATAAATCTTATATTTTTAAGCTATAACACCGTAACTGAGTGGTTACTGTGTTATAGGTAAATTTTACCCATTACTGTATTCTAACCATGTAAAATAGATATACATTTTATAATAAATAAAAAACTGCAGGCACCGTAAACACAGTAATTGAGATACTGTGATTAATTCGTGTACCTATTAATAAATTAACTTTTAACAAAATTTTACCTAAAACTACAGTATCCGAAGAAGCCGTGTTGTAACCAAACAAAAATATTTCTTAAATGTTTATAGGTATTAAAAAAGATCACAGTAAATAATAGGGTTACTGTATTATAACTGAAAAAATTATACATACTGTGTTTTTTATTAAAAATATTCAGTTTTTTTTAAATACCGTGTTTTATCTAAGGTATCTCGTTAACTATCCATCGACAGATAAACCGAAAAATTTGCCTTATAGTACTCCAACTCGTGTTTTTAAAGAACCAAACTTGTAAAAACACAGTAAATGAAGTTACTGTGTTTTCATTTACGACGGCAGATTAGATGACTGACTGCTTAAGTTCATGGCCGATTTTCATAGAAAAATTTAGATCGGGCTATCATAATTGAATGCGTATACAAACTTTCTTGTCTGTGCTCTTAACCGTGGAAGAGTAACCTCGTCGGAGCTGATCCTGGGTTATCCGGTCATGCTCACCATAAAAATGCATCATCATCGGAATTGGACCAACAAGTAAAATTTAAACTTCATAAGATAATAGGAAGTGGTTCTAATTCAGCTTGCAAGATTTGACATAACTTAACAAACATTGCAAGGTAAATAAAAGCTTGTAAAATACGCAATACGCGGTTTGAGTTTGGTCTAGTAGGTAAATAGATCGACTAAGAACATTAATCGATTAGCTCCTCGCACCTTTCGCTGGCTCGCGGAGATATCGGATGTCGTGACGTTAGTGATTTCGCGTGGTTTCGAAGATGACGGAGACGACACAAAAAGCAGGAAGAGCGGTTTGCGATTTATTAAATTGTATTTATCAGTTTCTTAATTGATTTTACAGAGAAAAGTATTTAATTAAGTCTATATATAGTTAAGTTATGGACTTGGGTCATTAAGCGAAGTCACAAGGGATTTTAACGCCAGACTTACAGATTACTTGCATAAATGAAAGGCAATGCCCTTACTCACTGACTGACTCATTCAACAACGCCGAGCCGAAACTACTGAGGACTGCAGGAAATTTCCTTTAGATTCATAAGGGTGGTAAGAAGAATTTTATGAGTCTACTCTAACATGTTGACATAGGGGGAGACGGGGGGGGGGGGGGTTGAGTTTTAGACAGTCAAATGCATATATCCGTAGTGGATTAAGATATGACTACGAAATCCAGGACAATTTCTTAAGGGAGTAAAATAGAGGATGATATTATTTAATGATAGGGCATGTTTTTTTACGAAGAGGACGAACAAAATTATTAAAATGTATTTATTAGTTTCTTAATTGATTTGATATTAATATTATTTATTTATATATTTTACAGGGAACAATATTTCGTTGTGATAGTATAGATAAGTTAATTACTTAGGCCATTACGCGAAACTGCAACAATCCCAAACTATCCTTCTAGTCGCAATATCCAACTGGGACTAAATGACCTGCACCTTTACCATCAATATCGGCATTGAAGGTAAAAGTGAAAGTGAGGTAATCATGCATATTATTGTGACATTTTATGATCATATAAATACATATAATATACATGTTATTTTATCCACAAAAAATATATATGTATACTGGTTTTATACGTAAATTAGAATAATAATAAATCAAAATTTCGAAGAAAAATCGATTGTACTTAATATAAATGTGGTGAATGAATAATATGATGATTTTTTATGTTAAACCAGAATTGGTTTAATATTGAATCATCAGAGAATTCTGATGATCATGACTTTGTGTAGATCACTTTCGGTTCTGCTTCGACCCACTTTTTCCAGGAGTCACTTACTAATTTTAATTTTTAAAATCTGCACCTTTTTAATATGTTTTAACGCTTCAGCGAGTCCATTAAATATGCTTATCATTAATTCAATACGCTCCATACAAGTAGGAGAATATATTATTAGATCGATGAACACACATTTTACAGAAGACAGCACTCAGGTTCTTTACAAATATTGTTTTTGTTAAACAATCTATTTACTTGCTGCACGGCTTGTGGTAACAGTCGTAGCATATCAAATGGTCCTACCCTACCTCACCTCTTGTCGCACAGTAGTTTCAATAGAGGAACCTCATTTACATGTGAAATGATATTGTGGCGCGACATGCAAAATGCTTATGTTTAAGCCCAGCTGATTTAACTTAATGGTCAATTTCTTTATTTATGGCTAATACGTCGTTTGTAATTTTGGTTTGTATTACTATTTCATTGTAGTTTTACAGCATAGCAGCATAAAAAAACCAAGACGATGCCATCTTATGTTAAAAATTATTAATAACTAAAATACAAGCGGAGCTGCTATGGAATTCACCGACCGGAGTCGGACCCATCATATTACTATTATAGCTTTAATTGAAAGATCACATATGTTTCTACAACGTTATTTAAACGTGAAAACCTTTAATTGGCTCTCTGCTATGTTACTCCGGCATTGTTAAATTATAATTAGCTGTTGGTTTTCCTGAAAATAAATACATAAATAAATAAATAAATAAATAAATTATTAGACTTCTGGGGGGTGAACGGTGGACATCGGAGAAAGCTGTCACGCCACAATTGTGAGCGTACACCACACTCCCCCTTTGAAGCCATAGAATTTGACATGCGGAAATCTTGGTTTTCGATTTTTTCCTGCAAGGAGTTGATTATTTGCCTGGAGATATCAAGATCTTTAAGGAGATTTGGCTGGCAGGCCACGAGTGCTAACTTCCACTGCGTGAAGACGTTCCGGGTGGAGCCGTTCCGGGTGACGTCATTTGCGGGATCATGGTATTTATATAATTTGCACTCGTGGTTTATGGGAATTTTGTTTCCTATGGAACAGTTAATTCATAATAAGTTAATAATAAGTTAATTTATACAACAGTTAATAATAAGGACTATCTTCCGAGATAGGGAGTAAAGAGTTATACCTGGGCGGAGGGCTACGCATCCGAGACTTTCAAGAAATGTATACTGCTTGGAGTCCGACCTCTAAAACCCAATCTGAGCTTTTCTCGGTTATTGAGAAAGATTTTGTAGTGGAGTGTTTTCGGCCTTGGACCATCCCACAGAAAATGCATACGTGGTTTGGAGGGTACTATCAGACCCTTGTTTGCACGATCCACTGAGAGGCTAATTACCTTGCGAACAACAGCAACGACGTTGTCATGACGGTAAGCGTACCGTGCTTTGATCTTAGGCCGCCCTGCTGCCAGCTAGAATATGTATAAGCTGAGCAAGGGGTATTGATACAAAGGGCACATGAAGTATCCTTAGAACAGGTCCAACGAGCTAGGTTACTGGGGTCTGAAGGCGTACGCTGCACATAGAGCCGAATTATCAATTTACGACGACAAAAATATAAAACTTTTTTTTTCTCGTCATAAATGCTTTTAAAAGGGGACTATCTAATAATTATCTTTCAGAAAAATAACTAGTTGTGATTAGTTGGGGTTAGGTATTCATAGTATTCGTTTTTTAATCATATAAAATTATTTCTGCATTTCAAAATATACAAAATAATAGTAACATTGGTAGGTACATATTAAGCAGTTTTGATAAAAACATTATTATACATCCACATTATCATCATCCTTATCATCATCATCACCAACACATAAAAAAGGCAGTCTTACCATGTTTAATACAACTTATTTAAATTGAGTTTTATATTCTTTAGCTTCTTCCGCGTATTTGTTATAATATCACAATAGGACCCGTGATACTAACATCAGGATAAATCTGTTATTATTTATGTTGATTCTCTGTTTTCTTGAAGCGATATTGTGTAGTATGTATGTGTAGATCTAGCAGATGTGTATGCGTATCTGTAGAACCAGCAGTTGCACAACGGTCTCCTTTTTGATATTTTTATATTTGCCGGATAACACTTAAATTTTGCCTTTGCTATCACATAATATGAGGGATAGATCAGCCCGTTTACCTTTTGCTCCAAGTCCCATTGTAATATCTTCTTCTTTTGTCAACGCAAGATTCACTATACAACCTAAAGCTTCTTCAGGGCTGTACGGTTTTAAAGTAGCAAAGGATGACGTATTATGCACCACTATATATTTTTTTTAAACTGTTGGGCAAAGATTGGATGGTTAATGTCACAAATTGGTATGTAGTTCTATTGCCTGATTTCACTAAGCTTGATTATGCATCAAAGTTCTTCAGAACTAAGACCTGATAGAAACAGCTTAACATGTCTTTGCTTACTGCGTTGACAACTCTCTTCGAACAATCTGCTTGACCTGCCTCGCATCTTTTGCTACGATCGCTTTTGTGCTGATCATGGCAACTGTGATGGTTCTATCTCCGGGATATTCAGGTCTTAATCGAGCCATTTTATGTGCTTGCTATTAAAACGCTAGTTTTAATAGCAAAGGAGGAGGGTGGTTGGCCTGCCGCGTCGACCAGAATCGGGTAACCGAAGAAACCAGGCAAGAAACCAATGGATAGTACAATTAATCATTCACGAAATAATGCTACCGCATCTGAGGCAGCCGATGCGCCAGCTCCGGGGACCAGGGATGCTGGTGAGAAGTTGGCAACTGGCCGAAAACCCAAATATTTTACACCGAAATCGGACATTCGAATCGCCGCATGGAATGTGCGAACGGGGCATCACGTCGGCCAAAAGGAAATCATAGCAATGGAATTAGCGAAATGCAAAATATCGATCGCCGCATTATCGGAATTACGACTCACGGGATCGGGAACAATGACAATTGATCCGCCAACAATCGACGAGACGATGACGCTATTTTATTCCGGAGGCGACAAACGAGAGGCCGGGGTCGGCTTCATGGTCGATCGCCGAGCTGCCGGCAGCGTTATTGCGTTTCAACCGATATCCGAGCGCTTAGCAGTTATCACCATCGATGGAACAATCAAGACCCATATCGTTTCCGTTTACGCGCCAACCGAGATGAGCCCGGATACGAACAAAGATGAATTCTACTACCAGCTTCAACACACGCTGGATACGATACCCCGAACCGAATTAATTATACTAGCGGGCGACTTTAATGCACATACGGGTGTAGATCGGACGGGTTGGGAAGAAACGATGGGAAGATTTGGACACGGCGAAATTAACGACAATGGACTACGCCTGTTATCATTCGCATTGTCGAACAACATGATCGTCGGAAACAGCATATTTCGTCATCCCCGCAAACATCAACTAACGTGGCGAAATCCGTCCGGTAAAGATTCAGCAATGTTGGACTACATTTTAATCAATTCGAGATTTCGATCAACAGTCAAAGACGTACGGGCGATGCGTGGACCCGATTGCGGATCGGATCACTATCTCGTTCGAGCGAAATTACAAATGCGACTACAACGAGCGAAGAAAAAAGCGCCACCACCAACCAAGAGAAACTGGGCATGTCTACAGGACCCAGCCATTGGACAGAAATTTCAAATCGCGCTATCCAACAAATTCGCAACGCTCGTAATATCAGACGATATCGACTTTGAAGAAATGCAATTATCGGAGTCCCTTGTGAAGTGTGCAACGGAGCTGTGCCACCCATCCGTCGACGGACGCAGCAATGGATTTCGGACGACTGTTTAGACCTCGTCGACCAACGAAAACGGATGAAACACGTCAATTTCGAAAAATACCGATTATTGAACAAATAAGTCCGACAAAGAATGAAATCGGAACGAGAAGCGCATTGGAATAACGTTGCAGCCGAATTGGAAGAAGCAGCATCGAGGCACGAATACCGGACGCTATACCAAACAATCCGACGGTTAGGCGGGAAAACAACATCAACGAACGACAACATCAAGAAATCGGATGGAACTTTCGTGATCTCCCCCCACGAGCGCCTGCAGCGGTGGAGGGAATTCTTTAATCAGCTGCACAATCACGATCCGCCTCAAGGTCCAGCACCGCAACCGCCGATTATCAATCAGCCGGCGAATCCGTTTTCCGATAACGAACCAACAATAAACGAAGTGAAAACGGCAATAAAATCGCTGAAAAATGGTAAAGCGCCGGGTCCAGATCAAGTTACCGCCGAGATGATCAAAGCCGGAGGTGACATTCTATTACAACAACTACATGTTCTCCTAACGCATATTTGGCAATCGGATCGTATTCCGTCGGCATGGAAGAAAGCCATCGTTGTGCCAATTTTAAAGAAAGGCGATAGCAGAGAATGCAAGAATTATCGCGGTATTAGCCTTCTTTCAATAGTCGGCAAAGTATTTACAAAAATCATACAGTCGAGGCTACAAAAACATCGAGAACAAACGAGCCGAGAGGAGCAAGCAGGATTTAGACCATATCGAGGATGCATTGATCAGATATTCGCTCTTCGTCAGCTAATGGAAGAAAGAATACGGTGCGGCAAACGAACAATCGTCGTCTTCATAGACTTTAAATCCGCCTTCGATTGCATCGATTGGAACAGCTTATGGAGTGCCTTGGAGACAGAACACGTGCCACCAAAAATCATTAAACTTCTCGAATCATCGTACGATGGCTTAACCAGCAGCGTTCGAATCCGTAACGATTTGTCTGAGGAATTCCCGATTCAAACTTGTATTCGACAAGGAGACGTCGCATCGCCGCTACTTTTTAACGTGGTGATCGACGCGATTATGCGGAGAGCCTTCGACGGTCGACGCGGAGTTAGATACGACGAATCAAACTTCATAACCGATTTGATGTTCGCTGATGATAGCGCCGTTTTCGCCGACACTGATGCCGAAGCAACGGACATTTTATACGACATATCCGGAATTGCTCAATCATATGGATTGAAAATCAATGCGGATAAGACCAAAGTGCTCACTACGGACGGTTCGAAGGCCAGCGTTTACCTCGATGGAACCCAAATCGAACAGGTCCCACAATTCAAGTATTTAGGATCGTTGGTTACGGAAAAGAAAGTGGCTTCGACGGCCGATGTCCATAGCCGGATCGGTCAGGCAACAGCAACATTCGCCTCGCTCAAGTGGTGCATATGGAAGCGAATGAATATTACCATCAAAACCAAAGTACGACTATACCGAACGTTGGTTCTTCCCATTCTTCTTTATGGATCGGAAACGTGGACGTTACTACAATCGGACCTCAAAAAGTTCGAAGTCTTCCAAATGCGATGCTTGAGGCAGATTCTCGGTGTCTCACTCCGCGACCGAATTCGAAACGAGACCATTAGAGAAAGATGCGATCTAGTAACAACGATCGAAGAAGAAGTACAAAAACGTCGACTACGATGGTTCGGCCATGTTTGCCGAATGAACGACAATCGCTTGCCACGTAAACTTCTTTGGCGAGACCGTCCGACAGAATGGAGAATTCAGCGATCGGCACCGAAGAAAACCTGGCTAAATACCATCAAAGGCGACCTTAAAAATCAACGATTGTCGGCTAGGGATGCTCGAGACGTGGCAAAAAATCGTCAAGAATGGAAGCGAATCGTGAATGGAGTACGAGATCCAGCGGCACCGACAGCAGCGTATTGGCTGCGAGGGCGACCCCCTCCCCAATCGCCGGCTACGGAATAAATAAAAAAATAAATAATAAATAAAACGCTAGTACACGTCGTGAAAAGCTTCGAAACAAACCTTTTTGTTTACAAGTTTTATTTGTTAAAAGTTTACAAGTTTTATTTGTTTTGAAAATTCACTGACACTAAACTTGTCCAATATATAATGTAACTAGATGACCCGGTGAACTTCGTACCACCTAAAATTGATTTGTTTGTAACTCTTCATAAGCGTTTATTGATTCTAATCAACCTTCTAAATCCAATTCATTGAAATATATAATATGGCCGAATCGTGTACGGTTTGAGTTTCGTTCGGTGATTAAATGAAAGTCGTTTTATAATTTAAAATAAATTCAATGTATTTAATTTACATGATAAAATATTAATGCTTTTTCGACTTTTCCGACTTTTTTGTATTTTTCGACTTATTTGACTTTTTCGACTTTTTTTACTTTTCCGACTTTTTCTACGTTTTCAACTTTTTCGATTTTTTTTTACTTTTTTGACTTTTTCGACTCTTTTGACTTTTCGACTTTTTGAAATTTTACACAATCGCACGGAATGAATAACAGTTATGGATGCGCCATCCAGCAAGCAGCGCCTGCTGTCAAACAATAGGATCGCCGCGATCGCCATTTATTGAAAGGGGCCCATTTCCCAAAAAGACCAATTTCGATTTTTTCGATTTTCAGTTTCTTTTAATTTTTCCTAAATATTTTTTTGTAAACCACCCCTGAATCAAGGCAAACAAAACAAAAGAATAATCATTCACATCGGTCGAGTCATTTTCGAGATCTTGTGAGACTAACGCACGGCGATTCATTTTTATATATAAGAAGATAGATAGAATAAAACATTATGGAAAAAAGACCGTAGGTAATATACATGAAACTGCTGAAAGGCCACGCGAAAAAAAGTGTAAAGGACATAAAGCGAAAAAATCAGGTCATGGAAGGAAATAAAAGTAGGTATCACTTGTATAGCATGCCTTGAACACAACCGGTATGACGGCGACGTTTAGCCCCTCATATTTGTTCTTCGGAGGAGAAGTCTTAATCGATGGACGATTCCATGCTTACGGTGAAAGCGGATTAAGTATAACGTGGGTGGTACGGTATAGCTACGACCATATTTCATATCCAATTCCTCATGGATCACATCATCAGAACAAAATTTTGATAAAGATGTGACGAATCTGGAAGTACATCCATTCAAATAAAAAGAATTTTCCAAAGCAATTTATAAATGAGGAATTTCTGAGGTAACAAACATTTAAAGAAAAATAGGATCGAATTTATAACCTCCTCCTTTTTTTTAAGTCGGTTTAAAATAAATCGGCTGTGGTCTACGATCTATAACAACCTGACAGGAAAACGAAAAGAGCTTTATCATTTGAAAGGCATGTTCACAGCAGACTGAGATGTTAAAATATCAAATCCACACCATAGCAAAGAAGAGGTAGAAATCAAGAATCACACGCATGAAAGCAAAAATGAGAAATATTGTAGAACGGACTAACATGGATATCATAGCATATTGCAAAGGATAAATAGGTCAATAATTTATCAAAAGAAATAGAAACAAAATCAAATAATTTAAAATGTTTGCATAAGGTAAACTTAGTAATATAAATCCACAACATGACAACTCTACGGTTGTGGTTAGAAAATTCCCACGCCCACACAACTTCTAACCTCTGCCTTAGAGCCGTCTGTAAATATGATGTCCAAGCCAGGGGACCGGGACGATATAAGTTCAGAAAATACTACATTGTTTAGGGTGGGGACTGCCCTACTGGTTTTTTCATCAAAACTGTTTGAGGGATGATGTACGAAGTAGTAAGTCTGTCGGAGAAGGGAAGGTGAAAGTCTTGCTACTGATCTCTCCGCACCGTAATCGATTTTCGGATCGTAATGGAATGCCGCTTGTTCCAGGTTGACAGGAACACTGCGACGGCGCAATCGGTCATGTTGATTTTGTCGTGATTGCTGGCGTTGTGTATGTTGTGCACGAAATTGTTGCATTCTCAATGTATTCGCTTGTCGTTCATTTACAGTCGCTCTCAAACATAATTCGGACATGCCAATACGACTATTTTCATTATCCGTCGCTCGCTGGTCATCAGTGCGGCTTGCACGTGAAGTAGTTCGCCGCGCATTTGACTGACTTCGACGACCTATGTTACCTATTCTCCTCGGCATTATTGAACACTGTAAAAAGACACGGAATTGTTTTCAGTTACTCAAATCTGTCGAACATTCCTTGAGAACTTAACAATATTAAAATCCTCAGACTAAGGCCAAATTTGTAGTTATGTATAAGCCTACAAAGTCTATTTACCTTTATATAATGGCTGATCAAAGTGATTTTTTGCAAAATGCAATTAAATTCGCTTGAAACAAATCTATTCTCCAATCCTACTACCTTTTAAAAGAAAAAACGACGTTAAATGTAATAACAATTTCACACAGTAGCGCGGAATGAATTATGAATGGCGTAGCTGTCAAACAATAGAATCTATTGTTAGAAAATATAGAGAGAAATATGAAGTGGCCATCCCTAGAAGTACTAATTTCGATTTTTTCGATTTTTTAGCTGTTCCTTTGGGTTTTTCCTAAATATTTTTTTTTGTAAACGACCCCTGAATCAAGCCAAACAAAATAAAAGAAAAATAATTCAAATCGGTCTAGTCATTTCCGAGATCCTGCGAGACTAACGCACGGCGATTCATTTTTATATATAAGATAACTGTTCATTCCACTGTAATGACGATAACTTCTAAAACTGTTTATTTTTAACACTGTAAATATTTTTTTCCTCCTAATCTTAATTTCCTTTAAAACGGGGTCACCACGACTACCTGCAAAGAACGTGCTCAATTTAACAACGGGGGGACTCAGGGGGACGTGTGTTTTACTTTTCATATTAGCTTTAAGGTATATTTTCGAACTAGTAAAAAGAAGTCATGGTACTTTGTGGAACTTTTTTTTGTAACTCTAGATAAAGTAAACCTTAATGTTTTTAAAAAAAAAACCAAAATAGTGTTTCGTAAAAGTTACATTATATCTATACTACGAACAACTATTATGTTATTAATAACTGCAGATTAAAGTACACACCTGAAACTTTAATATCCATATTAAAAACATTAAATTTTAAACGTAATACGAGCGCGGTAACTCCTTGAACAATTCAAGCGCATTTAAATGGTAAGGGCCGCGCAGGGCCATGTAAAAGATTATTGACTTTACGAGCACGCACAGGCTGTTGTATTGCATTAAGAAAATATTTTTTTACTCTGCATTGTGGACTGGTTTGTACAGAACGTTTTGAATGTATTTGTGGTTAGTTTGAAAAAAATATTTTTTTATATTTTTGTCGTCGTAATTTAGTTATTCGGCCTTATGTGCGCTGGAATGAATTTAAATAAATTAAATTAATAAATAATTAAACAAATATTAAATGGCAAAATCCGTAAGACCGAATGTTTTGCGTATTTATGATTGATTTTTCAAGTATGGGATTGGTTCATAAATTATTAGTTAATAACTAAACGAAATCCACTCCTCTTTGGGATATCGATATCGACGTTTCACAAGACGAAATGATGGCACCTGCGATGCCCCAGAAAGTAAAACAGCGCATTGTCTCTCGATGCATCGTCTCACGTCTCATCGGTTGCATCAGTCGATACCACTAAAATAGCTGCGGATCACGATGCACTCTTGCTTTTTCGGTCGCGGGTGGACCTTCGCGAGCGATCCCTCGCTATTATAATACACCGAACAAAATGAGTTCAATGTCGCATCTTGTGCGCCATAATCGCCGTCACTCACTCATGCACGAATAATAATTTTAATGATCGTATGCTATCGATACGTGTGACAGTGTGTCGTTGTATGCCATGACAGTGTATCATTCAATTCAATTTACGGTTCAATTCAATTTACAGACAAATGACTAGTGACAAGAACCGCCCGACACCTGAATGCGCTGTTTCAGAGAACACTAGATTTAAACGTATACCATAAATTATATCTGTCAAAACCTGGTAAATTCTAAGCCTACAAGAGTGAAATGTATTATCAACGCAAAAGGAGGTCATATTCTATATTAAAATATCAATCCATAACTACCAGTACTGTTTTTGTATGTTTATGTCCAATAAACACTTTCCGAAGAAAAATACTCTTTGGTCCAATTAATTCGCACGATACTGTAGAACGGCAACTTCGTAGGCAACCAAGGATAAATAAATATAAAGTAAACTTACCATAAGCTCTCTTCGGAGCTTATCCAACTCATGGTGGTTAGCCGGCGGCGGCTGCGGCTGAGGTGCATTTCCCCTCCCTCTCCTCAGCTCCTCCAGCTGTCTCGTTAGCTCTTCCACCTTGGCCACGGCCACTGATAGCTCCTTCTCCTTCTCGTTGAACAGCGCGCGGATCGACTCCAGATCACTGGCTAATGGGACAAAGGAAAAGAAACATATTAATCAACAGTCGAAGTTTATCCATTGCTGCGGGCGAGCCCGCCATCCTAGGATGTTATGTTCGTTTCTGTTTGTTACTACTCTTTATTACAATGAGGAAAATATTGGATTTCTTCTTGCATTACCATTTTGATATTACGGTTTTTTAAAGAATAACGTTGGTCCTTCCCATTCTTCTTTATGGGCCGGAAACGTGGACGTTCGGACCGACGGAATCGGACCTCAACAAACTCGAGGTCTTCCAAATGCGATTCTTAAGGCAGATTCTCGGTGTCTCACTCCATAACCGACTTCGAAACGGGACCATCAGAAAAATATGCGATCAACAAACATCGATCGACGAAGAAATACAAAAACGTCGACTAAGATGGTTCGGTCATGATTGCCGAATGAACGATAATCGCTTGCCATGTAAACTTCTTTAGGGAGACCGTCCGACAGAAATAGGAATTCAGCGGTCGGCAACGAAGAAAACCTGGCAAAGAATATCGATGACGACTTAAAGAATCAACGATTATCGGCTATCGAAGCTCGAGACGTCGCTAAAAATCGTCAAGAATGGAAACGAATCGTGAATGGAGTACGAGATCCAGCGGCAACCGACAGCAGAGTATTGGCTGTGAGGGCGAACCCCTCCCCAATCGCCGGCTACGGAATAAAGAAAAAGAACGATGTTTCAATCGTAATTTTGTTGAATTACAAGGAATTTTGTTGAAGCTTCATTACTCGATATTAAGTATAAACTTTTTCTTTACCGTTAATACGGAAATAACAGCATACTAAATTTCAACACGATTCATGTGTCCGACTATAACCGTACGTATACTACTACATGCTGTCATGTTAGAATCGAGATCCCAAGGTCACGACGTAATGAAATAACATTATATTTTAACATTACGACACGTTAACATCGTCCGTCCGGCCAACATCGTTACGCGTCATGTTAATTCATACGTATGGACAACAGTCCGCTTTGTATACGTAATCCTTGTTGAAACACCCGTATTTCCGTGTATTACATCGTTATATTTTTCTCAATGAATACGACAATCTCTTGGGACCAACCGTACTATAAAGTGTGACACGTGTATGTGTGTGTTTGTAAGTGTCTGTCTTGTCATTGCATTGGATCAACATCATTGAAAAGCAATTCCGTTAATTTTATACCAATAGAAAGTGGTAATTGAGCCGGGAATCGAATACGGAACCTTAGAATGTAAGACCAGGCGACCTTAATCTCTATGCCACCGGCCTTTGCAGCCTAACGAAGCTGTGCAGTTAGGACCTGATAGCCAATCTGGGTTGTTGGTCGCTCCAACTCATAGCTCAGCCATCATCCAGTAGCCACCTCGAAGAGGGAACTACGTCAGAAGGCCTCAGTGACTTTGCCTCCAGTTCTATCGAGGAGGCTATCGGGTGGAACTTGAACCATGAAATGGGCCGACCAACAAATACAATCTGGCCATCAGGCCCATTTTCAATTCGGTCGACCGAATCCAATAACAAGACACACACTTGCACACATTTTGCATGCATACATACATATAAACACGCCATAGTAGGGTTTGTTGTAAGAGGTTGTCGTATGACAATAAATCCGCCCATTTTGAAATTTCACAAGAGTGTAGAAACAAACAAAACAAACAAAATTGTCTTGTTGTTAAAGCGTCATTGATAGGTTCATATCTGTCGCAAAACATTAGCTTTTATGATGTTGTAACAAATACACCACGCATGTAGGTACGTGTGTTTAAATATGAAGCCCGTGCAGTTAAGTGTTAAAGATTGCTCACAGATTAGCTACTTGTGTACCCCATGGCGTAGAGTATATTTCGTTCGGCTCCGGGTCTAACTCCTTAGCATAGCAGTTTAGCAACATCGCGACGTCACCACATGTATGCTCCAAACTAACAACTATTAAGTAGCAAGCAAGAGCTCCATCCAGCTGAAAGTTTCCATGTAACCGGGGTCGATTTGTCGGGCGCCAAGTGGAAAGCGGACGTTTTCACTAGCGTCTTCCGCAGGGTTGCAACACGGTACGAAAACGTTTAAACGAGATTCTGTTAAATTAATGTTGTACCCTTTTCAGGCGCGACTTTTTGCATGCTTGATTCTCCCCAGGTTGTAGTTATTTTTAATAAATATTTTTAAAAAACATTAAATTTTATTATTCGTTTATATTTATCTCAATTTAACCCTCCGTGTACGGTGAGGTATAACACACCCCAGCAGTAAAACACTCGTAATAATTTTTAAACAATAAAGACGCGCCAGTTCGTTTTCTTAGTATCAGCAAATGCAACGTTGCCGTTCCTATCAGTGCAAATCGGTGCAAATCATCCAGTCCGGAGCATCAGCCTCAGAGCGCGCGACACGTGAGTAAAGCGACAGCCTTAGTGCGCTTGGGTATCACAGACCCCACCTTGTACGGCTTATTTCTAAAAACTTAATATATTATAAGTTGAAGAAAAAGTTGAGAAGTCTATTAAAATGTATCAATAAATTGTGTTTTACTTGAACCTATTCTTTATTAGTTATTACAATAAATTTCCTGTTAATAACTGTCATAAAGTATTAGTTTGTTGATTTTATTTCATTTTATTTTCTGGGTATGACAAACCCCACCTAGTACGGAATGTGAGATTTAGTCAGCTAGTATACGGAGGGTTAAACATTATTTATTTTTTGAAGTAGTACGACATGCCTGAGTTTCTAATAATTAATTATATGTTTTTAATGAATGTTATATTTTGAAACAACCTACAACATGAAGGAATAGTTTTCTCTTGTACGTTTCAATGACGCAACCATGACGCAACCCTGACGACCCGAACAATATCCGAAGTAAAAAGCAAAAAGATTTAAATTAGAGGGGCCTGACAAGCACAATTGGAGTAGAATGCCGCACATCAGTGGTGCTTGAGAGGCTCACTTTGGAGCGATAAGGGGTTAAATGCTCTGTTGGTATATGATAAACTGAAAAGACAGTTCCGACCTGATCCGCTTTGTCACTTCACACGTGACATACGAAAGATGCAGAAAACTACTGTTGTCAAGTCAGAGGTGACTTACGGCCGAAAAGGGCTAATAGTTCAGGTACAAGTTTTAAAATATATCGATCGATGAGTTGCATCAATAAGAAAGTGTAGATACACACACAGCCATTCGTGAATCAATTCTAATCTACTTTCGGCGGCGAGTTTCTAAACGTTCTAACAATGTTTATTTATTTAATTTATTTATTTTTATTTATTTTATTTTATTAATTTCATTATACATGTCTTATCTAAGATTACATATGAAAAAAAAAAGACTTTCTATTTGAATAAAGCGACCAATTGATTCATCCTAATCCCATGCAACCCGAAGCTCGTCACACATCTAACTAGGCTTACGCCTGTGCCTAGACGTGCGATTTGAGACTTATTTAAGATGGCTGTCAGAAGTTTACTACAGATTAGAGATTAGATAACAATCTATTTACAGCATATTAAAGATTAAATAAGGAAAATTATAATAACCTTATGATAGCAGCAATACTTAACATTTTTCATAGATAATATTTTGAACAAATTAAACCACAATTGACAGTTCCTTCTCCGTTCCAGAACGTTCCAACTCCAAAAGCCATTTATTAACTGCAGTTTTAAAAAGATCGATGTTATCTAATATTTTATTACATTCAACTAAGTTTATTGTAAATTCGAGGTGCAATGTACCAAGCCTGGTTCTTAGCAAACGCCGTTCTTATCCGAGTTATCTTAAAATTTAAACCTTTCCCAGCCCTCGTAGGTTTTATTTGCATGTTATGTCGGCATGTTATGTTCACATTTACCAAATTAAAACGGTTCACCTAGCCATCTATGATATTTCGCATAGAGTATACTTTATTGTAATAACAGCTTTCCACCGTTTCGAAAGGTTAGCTAAAACATTTCAACTCGTTTGTTTCTTTCAATAATGCTTCTTTATAGCCCTTATATTTACCTAATTCCAGTCTATTTATACTAATTAAGTGTTTTAGTAAACGAGTTCTTACTTCATTCTTTTTGGTTTTCTCTGTATTGTATTGTTTAGCATATTTTGTAATCCTTAGGTATATAGCAAATAATTTAAAACATCATTGCCTTTACTACTGTTATATATTATGGTTACATGTTATTTTTTGTTTGCTGTATTTTTTAAACAAAAATAAAATAAAATAAAATTTGTTGCACTTTACAAACACTTACAAATAGGCCACGAAACTGTAAATAAAACAAATAAAAATCCTCAGGAAGATCTGTCTGGTGGCGGAATTTGTATTTTATGGTAGTATATTAATGAGGCTTTAATAATAAAGAAGAATTAAAATGACAAGATGTGAAATACTTTTCATACCTCTGTTTGTACACACAACTTATATAGTTGTATTACTCACAAAACATGTTTTTAAATTCAGCTCTTAATCATAAACCCCCTATTTTCCATAGTAAATCTACATTTGTGGCAACCCTAGTCTTCGCGTTTATATATTCTCGGAAAGTAGTTTGTTCAGTGCAGGTGGTAAACGCCGCAAGTTTGCACGTGCCCCTGATTGCGACGAATTTTAACGCAATACAGAAAGTGAATATCTATCCCATTTTATTTTTCAAATGTGTTCTGCTCGCTATGAATTATGGACAAGCCATGTCATTTTATTACTCAACGTTAGCGACTAATGTGTTCGTAGTTACCATGGAAATCAAAAATACAAACAGACCACGAGTATAAATTAAATATTTATACTCGTATCATCATGGTATTGTACATGGAACCGCCTTACTGTTCACCTTAAGCCCCCTTGTCCACATGCGTTTTTTCGCCTAAAAACCTAATCTACGGTTAGAAAACCTACGGTTTATTAGCTATGTCGTCATGGTCGTCAGTGTTTTATGGATCATTATGGAAGCTTGTCCACAGACACGGCGGCGGAGTTGTCCGTTTTTTCGCCATGTCCGTCGACAAGCTTCCATAGTGATCCATACAACACAGAGGACTGTGTTAGGTTCACTCGGTGGAAGTTGGTGCTCGTGGCCTGCCAGCCAAATCTCTGTTTCACCTCTTCAAAGATCTTGGTCTCTCCAGGAAAATAATTAACTCCTTCCTAGAAAAAATATCTAAAAACGCGATTTCCGCATTTCAAATTCTATGGCTTCTAAGGGAGAGTGAATGGGTGGTAAGCTGGACGTTTATTATGTGGCAAAATAGTCGTTCCTAGACCTACCACAGCCGGTCGTTAGTCCGGAGTCCAGAAATGTAATAATAGTATGATGGGCCCGACTCCGGTCGGTGAATTCCATGGCAGCTCCATTTGTATTTACTTTTTAATTTATTTAACTTAACAGCCATAAGTATAAGGCTGATGACCGATCTTCACATAATATATCATTATACAACATTTTTGACTTTATTTCAAATTGTTAAAACAATGATTAAAAAAATAAAAAACAACAATTAATACCTGAGAATAAATGAGAATGCTAACCTTGTTGTGTTATTGATTGAGTTGATTTCGCAGCGTTGGCAAACAGATTAAAGTAAAAGTGAAATATATCGATAGGACAACGTTGGGCATCACTATCATTTTAAACTCCTAACCAAGACGATAAAGCTCACATTACGATTTTCATTGGATAGAAATGAATGACGACTGGCGATCAAGAACCGGAAGAATAAACGTCGGAAAGCAGTCAGCGATGGATAGACAATATCAGATATCGGGCTCAAAAATATTTATAAAATTGATGAATACAGAAAAATACACACACACAGCGTACTGTCATATTAGTCGTAACTTCATGATCATAATTATAATCTTAATCATTTTTATTTTTCAAAAAAACTAGGTACCTATCTACAACAATCATATAGTTAAATACCTAATCTGGTGAAATCGTCAAAAAATACTTATTAGTTAAATTTCAAAATGGAAAATAAACAACTAAACAGCCTGAAGCGTATAAAAAAACTACAAATATTGTAAAATAGCATTTCATGCCCTAAACTGTTTAAATCAAATATACAAATAATATTTAGACTACAAACGATTAAACACAGCTGTAGAATTCATTCAACTTATAGAAAGCATGTGTGGATGCCAATCTTATTTTTATAAAGCTCTCCAATCTTGCTTCAAATGTTACACTAATTTAGCAAGGTAAAAGCTATATAGTCTGACAAATTATACATGATGTGTTTTGAATGAAGGACTTTCTTGTAGTCGGCGAATCAGTACGTCAAAAGAAATAACTTTTAGTATATAAATTAAAAAAAAAACTAAAAATATCTTTTTTTTACAAAAAAAAAACGCACCACAAAAATATATTTGTTTGACATGTAATAATTAACGAGATTATCTTTGAGAACGTTATTCTAATCAACATTGATCAATTCTAGCTTTTCATGAAGGTTTTTATAGAGTTTGTTGAAATAACTGAAATAATATCGGTTTCATTCAATTCATCAATGTGCACACAGTAAACAACCAAACTAGAATTGCAGGAAACGTTTAAATATCAAGAAAATATGCTAAATATTTGTCAAATAGGTATCTGAGCCACTTTGACTGACTCAGATACCTATTTGACAAATATTTGACAAAGTTTCTGATATTTAAACGTTTCCTGGAATTCTAGTTTGATCGTTTACAAATAAATAGAGCACAAATAAATCAAATAAAATCAAATCATAATTATTTAAAAAAACCCCGTTTAGGGTGTAGAAAATACAGACATGAAATAAATAATACAAATGTAACAATTAAATAAAATAACATAAATCCGTAAGTTAAAACTTACTCAAATTGTATAAACATTTAGACAATAAATATTGTTTCGTTCGTTTTCTAAACTCAACATAATTAATATCCTTTAAGTTTTTTGGCAGCTTGTTATAAAAAATTACGCTTCTATACATCGTTGTGCGTTGGAACTCTGAAGTAGCAGCCTACGATGAATGGATATAATGTGACTTATTTCTTGTATCATGCGTGATTGCGTTAAACATGTTTGCTTTTTCTTATAAAATTCACATATACATACATGAACACAAATAGCATATATCGTGGAAATACGTAGTTCTATAGAGAAAGGTTTGCACGATTCTCGGTGATTTCAACACCTAATGGCTCTCACTGCCCGTTATTGCAAAATAAATATATCATTTACATTGGCGGCATTGGCCCATAGAAGTATGCCATAGCGCAGGTGAGACTATATTGATGAATTGAATGAGACCGATATACACACGTACACAGAACAGGCTGTTCTGTCCATACATCCAACTCTATTCAAGTTATTCAACCGATTGTATCGATTGTATTATAACGTTATATACCCAAAAAAAAGTCGATTTTATTCGTTGAACAATCGTCTTGGGTCGTGCCGTGCCCTGCACGACACTCACTTGTCAAGTTTAATATTTCCCTGCCAATGACGACTTCCTATTATATTCAATAAGGCGTGTAGATATGCTATCGCTAAAAGTAGCAGCCTTTGAAAATCGTGTCAGCTTTATTACCTTTATATTTGAGGTAAAAAAAATCAGGAAACAACACTGGAGGCTGCGTACTTTTGAAGTGGTCTCGAGCAAATCACAAAGAGCATTTACAGGTTCAAAGAGTTGTTGCTGGGCGATGCCTGAGTAGTCAGGTTCTTGCAACCTTCTACTCACTGTCTGGCAGGCAGCCACATGTCGCATCTCATGATATAATAGTTTCTGTACTTGACATACAATAAGAGTGGGATGGTGCTTTGGCAGGCCTAAGTTATGTGAGTATCTCAGGACCAGGGTTTGATTTGTTTTGGTCAATACTTTGATTTGATCTGTGTGACTGTGTGCATGATGCCATGATGTGTGCGTGATGACGACTGGGTCGATGACGGCTGAATATAGGACACGGCAGGTAACTCTACTTATCACAGTCTGTTCCGAAGATTGTAGGGTCTGAAGACCCACGATATCGAACACTTATATATTTTTCTATTCCATAATAGACCGATATTCATTATAATATTATACTGCTCGGCAAACCGGCAAACCTTTACTGCTCGGCAAACCGATTACACATCAATGCTTCTAAGTGTGCAATTGTTAGTTTTACAAGGAATACCAAGTCGCTAAATTTTAGCTACAATTTAAATGGACTTCTCATCCCGAGAAAATCTGTTATAAAGGACTTGGGTGTTATTCTAGACAGTAAATTGAATTTCATTTCACACATTGACACAATAACTGCCAAAGCTTACAGTATGCTGGGCTTTATTCTCAGACTAGCCAAGCAGTTTAATCATAATAGGTCCCTTATAATTTTATATTATGCTTATGTCCGCAGCCACCTCGAATACGCTTCGCAAATTTGGTCTCCTTGTTACAATATTCACATCAATAGGATCGAACGCATTCAAAACATGTTCCTAAAAAACTTAAATTATCGGTCTTATGTAACTTTTTCAGATTATAACGAAGCTGGTGACTATCATGGGCTTATACCATTAGAAATAAGAAGAGTTAGTTCAGATGTAATATTCCTATACAAGATATTAAATGGCTTTATTGACTGTTCTGAATTGCTTCAACTTATAAAATTCCATGTACCCCCACGGCCTTCCCGCCAATTCAACTTATTTCATCTACCTCAAGTAAGCACAAACTACGCCCAAAATAACTACATTTATCGAGTATCTCATTTCTGCAATACCAAGCTAAGCGAAATTGACCTGTTTAATACTACTGCGACTGCGCTCAAGACTCTTATTCCGGGTCTTCTGAAAGGCAATATTCAAGGACGAGTGAAATAATTATATTATATTTTTTCTTTTCCTCTTTCTTTTCTTTCTACAATATATACCACAAAATCCCTAATAATAAAATAATAAAATTATAACTTTAATTCCCCTCCACTTCCTCCTATCCCCTTCCTAGGCGACTGTATATTTTTACGATTTTTAAGTGGAAACTTTTAACTGGCATTGTAATCTATAAAAAAAAAAAGATTTTCTACTGTAATAGCTGTAAGTTTCCTTAATAATAATAAAATAAAAAATATATATTTTTAAAATTTTGTTGATTATCTCTTCATGTCCGTTTAGGGGTTACCTTATAGAGGTATTTTTTCATAACTGGCAATATTCCAATAATTTGATCGATTTTCCATTGTATGTTTAATAATATTTCTCTGTATACTATTTATTGGCTGCTTTAGTCGTATTGGCGGTTACGTCGGACACGAGAAAGGGCCACGTAAAGTTTTCCATGATAGGACGTTCACATTCGGCCGAATAGGAGAATATCGCTGTTAAAGTAATGAAAACATCCCATTCCTGTACAAAGAAGGTGTTTTCACATACTTTTTTGAAGACCACTCAGCGTGAAAGAAACATTCGCAATAAGCCGTTTTCCACCGTCGCATTGCTGTACAGGCTTTTAAAGAAAATAACTTCTCAACCAATGATAATAGCTACATACGTTAAAGGACATACTCTATTAAATAATATGCTTTTAATGATGTCATAATGAATTATCGTAACACGTTTCATCATAGGAAAAAAAAATAATTCACACCAAGTGACGAGTATCATAATTTGAGCCACACGGACTTTTTAAGCATGATTTGCACGTGTAAAGGCATGTCTTCTTTTTTTCTTTCGAAAACCAGTGTCAATCCTCGATTCCTCGCACTCGACTCCAGTTCCTTGACTTTCCCCTTTAAAGTTCTTTATACATGCACGTTTTCAGAGGCATAACGTACGTGGGGCGTCCTCCACTTGAGTGAGGAGGGGACTTCGCATGTCAAAAGCGAATAACTAAGTTCGTTAAACCCGATCCGGGGATATTCCCTTTCCTAAGCGAAAAAAAAAGAAAATGGGCAGATGGGGGACTTTAGTCTGGGGGAGGAAAACAATATCATCGATTTGTTTTATAGTGGATAGATTGTAAAAGTGCTGATCTTTTATCGGTACAGTTTCCAATAGTTTTTTATAGTAGTTTCTTTTATCGTATTTATAACCATTCCGTGCAGCTTGTGCCTGATTGCCTGCCTCTATTTTCTAGGTTGGCCCAACTTACAGTTCAGCTCCCGTCCGGTAGCCCCCTCGAAGAGGGATTAACATGGAAAGGCCTCTGTGAACTCTGCCTGCGGCTGTAGGTCCAGTAGTGGGCAGTTGGGAACCTAGGTTTGATCTGGAAGAATAGGGGAGGGGGGGCACTTCGGCGGTTCTGGGGGATTCAGCGAATAGCCGGGGAAGTCTGGAAACGTACGTTCCTAAGCAGCGAAAGTAGTTGTCCACCTGACATCATATATCCATAGAAACACCTGACATATATCATATATCCGCCGCCTGATCCCGTGTGAAATTGACAGGCATAGGGCGCCACGGTCCGTGATAAATTCGAACTGAATTACCGCTCAGGTCAGGTAAAGGCCGCGCAAGCGACCCTAAATCTGTGACTAGGCTGTAGTATAGAGAAATCCGTCCAAATCTGGTAGTAAGGTAGCGAGGTTGGCACGCTGCTCCTCTTCCTAGTACCTAGTGGTAAGGCATTGGATTCTTACGGGCTCGCCGGTGAGTTAGACAGTGGAAAGTTTTTGTCCGCTAAGTATTTAAAGTTCAAACCATGGTAGAACGACCCGATGCCTTTATAACTCCCTGGGGTTTTGGGTTCCCCCGTTGCGTTTGTCACCTCCAGTTTATCTTTTATCAGAAATACTACTTCCTAATTAATCCTATCTTTGTGCCGTGGCACAATGGTATGCCGTGAGTAAAAACCATGGCCATCTAAAATTGAAGAGTAGAGATTAATATAATGGTCCAAGAGACAAAAAATAAAAGTTTTGTTTTATTGTGGAAATCTGATTCAGGCACCTGCTTGGAACAGATTTCCAAATAAAACAAATTTAAATGTCTCTTATATAAGCCTATCTCCACTCATTAATTCTGTGGCAATTAGGCAAACCTACATAAGTCAGAAATACCATTTTTCTCAGGGGAGCATTTTGAAATTTATGACTAAAATTGGCACATGGAATAAAAGATGTGTGCTCTCGTAATTTTAAAATAATATGTATTAATAAAAATATAATTAACTTTGGCTACTATGACCACCTATCAATAGTTAAGAAAAAGTACATAAGTTACACATATGTAGTTTTGCTCACCTGAACAATATATAACTAGTGAGAAAGTAGGTGTTATAACTTCTTTTATATTGTGCTTCGAGTTATGTAGTTTTTCCCAATGAAAGAGTAAAAAAAACGCTTTTAAATGGTCATTATAACTCATTTTGGTCAAAAAACGACGTATGTAGTTTTGCCTAATTGCCACAGAATTATTTAGAGAGAGAGAGCGATATTGCGAATACTACGAGAATAACGACAGAAAGTGGTCGCGAAAGCTATATTTACAAGAGGATGGGTTCGTTCGTCGGCGTGGACGCAATTCCCAGCGGAATGAACGACGCAAAATGTAACCACTGGTCGGCTAGTAGAAAAACAATAACAGCCTGGGTGAAGGAAGGAAGAGGGAGGGAGGAGGGGGGCGGGTGCTCCTCCCTGGGCAGGAAGAGCGGATGGGGCCGGAAGTGCCTGCAGCGGAGATGGCAGTCGCTGAAGAAAGTGCACTTCCGCCGCTGTCCTGGCGGCAGCGACGACAGAGACGAAACTGCCGATTTTTCCCCAAGCTGACAAGAGAAAGAATTGAAAGTAACTGAGTCACTGTCACCACCAAGCTGTTAATGTGTAAAGAGTGCTTAGTATGTCGGGTTACTTATTAGCCACGAAAAGAGAACGAGCAAAAAAGGCTGGCGGATATCTCATATAAGCCTGGGCCAAAATAAAGATACTCGTATATGTACAAGAATAAGTGCAGATATATGTACATTGAAAGGATGAGTGGACACAAATTTGATGAGTCTATAAGGAACGTACATGATAAAGGCCAATTCAAAAAACGATGTCACAGGTGGCTCATGAATGAAGGTCGGCATGTTAGCCACCAAATTTTTGACCCTATTATGTATATTTGTTTAATTTATTATTATTGTATTTTTTACCGCTGTTGGTGGATCTTTATTATTTATATTAATTTTTAATTCGATTACATTCAAAATTATATTATAACTAGTAATATGTACATTTTATGTATAATTGACTATTTCAATTTGATAATCCTTTGACCATTTCAATTTGATTTTTTGACTATTTATTATAATTCCTTTTTGCATCCATAATTATTTCAATTTGATTATTTCACTATTCATTTCAATTCCTATTTATTATTTACCTTTTTCGTGTTATTGAAATTAATTTTATTGTGTTTGTGATAGGTATTTTACAAATATAATTTGCAGACTGACAGACTGACAGACGCATTGACATATCAATGAAATAGTTGTTAGAAAATGATTAATTTCAACATACATTGTTTATTGCCTAAGTTAAGTCCTAATATTATTAGATGCTATTTTTTAATTTTGTTCTCTTTTAACATATGTAGTTTAAAGTATGCACAAGCCACTATTTTCTTGGTACGCCTCTAATGATAATATGTAATGTACAGTAGTTTTAAAAAATACACATTTCTTTAAATAAATAAATAAAATAAAATAAATTGAGTCAGTTACAGGCGATGGTGCTGGTGCCGAGAAATGACACACTGTTTACATAAAGTCAAACAGCCGTAGTTATTTCTATACGTTATTACAGTCATTGAGAAAGGAGGGGGGGGGGGGGGGAGGAGGCGTATTTTCGCTAGTTAAAATTTTCGAAATGACGCGACGTCACCCTACAATACCACAGTATACCAACCAGTAGCTTTACTCTCGAGCTACACGGCAATGCCGGAGGAGGGTGCGAATAATGTGGGCAAAGGGGTACGTCCCGACGAATGCGAACGGTTAGCATTACGCGCAGGTAAAGGCTGACGACAATCCGAGCGTTCGTATATCTGCTCAGGCCGGGAAGCGGGACATCTGGCGACCATATCCGAGCCCTTACGACTCGTGGCGTATTCGCTTTGATTTCAGTTTTGTTCTAAGAGAAGCTACTGTGGTATAGTGGTTAGGTCGCCTGATCTTACATTGTAAGGTCCCGGGTTCGATTCCCGGCTGAGTCACCATTTTCCGCTGGGATCAAATTAACGGAATTGCATTTTCAATTCTGTCGATCGAATGCAATAACAAGACACACACTTACATACATGTTACATGCACATATACATATAACGCGTCTTAGTAGGGTTGGTTGTAAGAGATTGTCATATGACAATAAACCCGCCCATTGTGACATTTTCACAATAAAGAGTATAAACAAACAAACAAACAAACAAACTGTCTGGTATACTGTAATAATGTGCCAGTGCCAGTGCCAGCGACTGACTAACAGACAAGGTCAGTACCGCTGGAGCGTGTGGCAGGGGAAGCAGACTGGCTTCAAAATATATAGCGGGAATATTGAACTTATTGAAGTCAGCACTGATACTACAGCGCTGTACTAACTTGAAATCAAGTTACACGATGAAAGTACTGTCAGCGGTGATTTTTTTCTATTGAATTTGAAGTCTGTAACTGTACCAATGTAAATCAGCCTTAACAGATGTATACGAAAAATATCTAAAATCATCATAATCGCTAAAAAAGTTTCACAACTTCGAAACGATCACAAAATCGCCGGGCACGCCATCAAATTCCGCGTTTATCATCAAAATCCAAACTAGTATGATAAACGATTTTTTGAAAATTGTTATAATTTTAATAGCATTTACATAAAGATGACATTTTGTTAATTTGGTATACAGGTTTCAATGCGTAATAATCACGCAAGTGTTCAGACAGATTTATGAGTCTCTCTAGATAGAATGCCATATATTGATGACATTCTATCTCTCTGTATTATCACTGATTATAGTGGTATTATTTCTGTGATGTAATCAGCAAAATTAGAGATAGATGGCACTAATAATTAAATGTTATTATTGTTATCGTTGGTTCAATTATTGTTTTTTTTTCTTTCAATCGGTCCTTTAAAAAAACGTTAGTATAGATGGTCAAATGAATTGCTATTAGTTTGGTCGTCACTGCTATCAAAGCCACCTGCATTTCGCCGTCTCGGAAGGATTGCCAAATCGTTCTATGAGTTGCTCAATCTATACCATATATTTCGGCTATACATTTTTTTCGGCTTGGAGGGGGCCGCTGCCTTTCTTCCCGGGAGTTGCTGCCAGGTCCGGTTGCTAATTTGTTTGTTGCTGTTTGTTGATGATTTGTAAGGTCAAGGAAGTCTCGAGTTAGTACACACGTGATTCTCTGTAATGTCAGGAAACCAGAGAGACAACTCGATATTTTCAGAAATTCTCAAACGTGTCACATCCTTCACGGTGCCACAGATTGATCAACGATCAGAGGATGGTAAGGTAACTAATTTCTGGTTCACATTTGTGCCTCCGTCTTATTAATATAATTTGGCCCAGTTGCGAGGCGAATTTGGGCGGCCCATTTGTCACATATTGGGGCCGACCTGCAGGCTGCGTAAATCAAATAAGCAAGACCTAATGAAATTGTCGAAGCAGGCGCCCCGGGCCGTTCGTCAATGTTTGCCCAGCGCCCGCCGCATATTCCGCGCCATGCCATACGCCGCACCACAGATGAAAACAAATGTTGTGCATATTCGCAACAGATGCGACACTGGCAGGAATGCGTCCAATTGACGCGCTTCAAAGGATGAATAAATCGCAATCTATGGTAATGGCTGGATCGTTACCAACTTCTGATGGGAACTTACGTTTTTAAAACCTTCCTATAGAAAAGACTAGACCGGTTTTATTTTTGAATACCGATACTAAAGGGGGCTTTTTAAGCAGATCTTTTAGGATCGATAGTTTTTACGCCACTGCGATAGCCCCCCCTTCCTGGTAGCCTGAATATACATATAGCCACATTATTACCAATGCTATAAAGTAACTCGGAAAAATTTAACACGCAAATTTAGCAAATGTCAGTGCCCACCTAACTAGGACTGTAATGTCCTGTATATAGGCGGGTCAGAGTAAACAATTAAAATTAGCGACTTATTTTTATAAAGAACTAAATTGACTAACGTTTAATTTTTAGAAATAGTAAATGTACCTAATTAAAATTTAATATATAACATAATATAATAATCTGTATAAATATTACAATGTATATACCTAATCATATTTATGTAATAATATGGTAAGTACATAGATACCTAAATTCGATTATAATAAAAATATTATGGTATAAACATATTTATTTTAGAATACAATTATATAAATACGATTATTAAAATATTGCGAAAAATAAGAAATACCATACGATATATTATGATTATATGCATAATACTTTATGTAGGTATATGTATACGATATTAGCTTTAAAATCAACCATTATATAATATACGCTATAAAAGACAAGTTTTCTGACTTAGACCTCCCTAATTGAAATAACCATTTATTTATATTATATTTAAACTGTTAAATGTCCTTTAGGTGTTTCCATTTCTCTTCTATGTCATTATAAAACCTGGGCCCAAGGAAGAAAGCTTGTCTTTGTGCAAATGTTGTTTGCACTCGATCTACGCCTATATTGGATATAACCTACCTTATTTAGTCAAAATAGGTAGTATCCCTAGCAAAATTCGCGCGGATTTTATATCCATACGACTAGCCAGTTCTGTTTTTACACAGCTCTGTTTAAAAACCCATCCTCACTAGCCTTTTCAATCCCCTTAAGGTGACAACTGACATGATACTTGGGAACGACCATATCTGAAGAACTTTAGTTTTATGATTTTTTTGCGAAATATAATAATTAATATAGAAAAGTTTTTAGGCGAATCCCTCGATAAGGAACCAATTTACAAATTTAGACTGCTTATTGCCCTGGACATTAAGGCTTTAAACTTGATTTTGAAAACTTTCAAGCGCGATTACAATGTAAGCGGTAAATGTGTTTTATTTTAATTTAATTATATTGACTGGTTAATTCTCCGGTGTCGCGCTGAGCCACATTTTTTATTTAGGCCCTAAATTAATTACCATTAATTAAAACGTGAGAGCGCTTTGAGTGTTATGCTAAATATGCTTTACCTTTACATTTATTCTGTGCCAGCGCTGCTCTCGAAAGTTTAGTATGCGCCCGGTCGCCGGCGTGAGTGGACGTAGAATCTGTGCCTTATGCTCCGTCAACGCTGGATTTTTCTTTGTCAAACCCTACCAAATTGACCCTGTCTATTACTTCGCGTTTAGGGAGCTAATGGGCCCATGATGAGGTGGCCACAATGACCCATGTGTTCAGGGTCGGTCACACTCACGGGTCAACACCCCATCCGATGGCCTCCACGCATGGGGTGCGAGCCTGGGTAGGACACTGGGTCAACCAGTCTCCCCTGGGAATCAATCCTCTGGCGCTCCTGGACGGTCTGCGCACCGAGCGGCGCAAGCCAATCGATTGTGCTCTCCGACTAACAATCGGGGGAGTCTGGGAACTGTATTGTTTCCTATAGAGCGGGGGTAGTTGTCTACCTTACGGCGACTGCTCTTGAAATGACCATTGGCCATCCGATCCCGGTTCAGAGTCGGGCAAAGGACGCCTTGGTCCGCGATAGATTCGGTGTACTTCGTTTCACCGCTTCGCAAGGGAGAGGACCGCGCAAGCGACCTCGAACTTGGAACCAATCGAGAGACCGGAGAAATCTGGTCACAATTGGAAGTGAGGGCGCGAGTATCTCGAGCCCGCCGGGTTTATTCCTGGCTCACTCGCGGTAAGGCGTTGGACTCTCACGGGTTGTGACGTAGCTGGACGTAGGATTGTACTGTCCAAAGTCTTCTACGTTCACTGCAGGGCGACAGAACGACTAATCGTTAAAACGTCCTGTGGTGACGGGCTCGCCCGTTGTAGTTGACACCGCAAGATATTACTTCGCGTGTCCGCCATTCCGCGTGTCTCATGTCGCCTTAAGCAAAATTGAGAAGTGCAACTTTCCGTTTAAGGCGTTGGTCGCTGACGGGCAAGTTGACGTAGCTAGACGGTGGACTGTATTCGTGCCCAAGTCTCTGCGTTCGAAGCTATAACGATGAATATCGTTATAGCTTCCTAGGGTGACGGGTTCGCCCGCTTTAGATGACACCCCACTGATAACTTGGTCGCGCGGAGTGTATTTCGAGATCCCTATCCAACCAACCCCACCCCTCCCACGCTTGATGACGCAAACACGCAAGATTAATACAATATGTAATGGATGTTAATCTATTTTTAGAATATTAACGCCACCTTGCGCTGCAACCCTTGGTCTACGAGATATATTCAAATATTTGCGAACAACAAAAGCGCTGCATCGCCAACTCTGGCTGGACCTTGACAAGGGAGCCATTTACGTACTGCCAAGGTAGTTTTCAGGATTCTGGTCTAAAAATCCAATCTTATTAAATCATATTTTCCTGTCCATCCTAGAACGGGCTAGTCCCAGTTGGGTGAGAGAATCAAATAAGCAAAAGGTTAAGGTTTTGCCATTCGGTTCCTGTTATTTTTATAAGCAAAAACAATGTTTTATAGTAATTAATTCTTAAATAATAAATAAATAAATATAATATTATTAAAAACATTAATAGCATATTATATTGATCATTAAAAAGCATAAAGTATATCCGAATTGTCGCGTAATTGTCTATGTAACATATGTTTCTTGCTAAAACTAACTACGACTTATCTCGTAGTTGGCAGAACGTGTTAAAAATGTTTTCAAGTAAAAAAAAGCAAAAAATTTGACAGGAAAACGTGAGAAAATTGGCCGTCTAGAAAGTCGGCAAATTGATTGCCTTCATCAAATATACGATGTCGCATCTGGTGTTTATGGTAAAACTTTCATTCCTAATCTGTGGTCTCATTCCAAACACGCGTGACTGACGCGTATACCTCCTCTCGTCAATAGAGAGCGGGAAAGAGCGAACAAACATCTTGAGAATCTTGCCACCTTATGACGCCAAAGTCAACAGCGGTACGAGGTAGCTTCGAAGATGCGCATAGTGCTAATATTTCCAGATTTCTCGTGGAGACGGACGTGTGGAGAAGATAATATACGATAGCATTCCTGCCACATCGTAAATTAGGTGTCATTGAACAGACCACGCTTGGGAATCCTTGCTTCTGCAACGGTGTGTAGTTCAACGAAGGACTATGTAAATGCTAGTACGGTATGCCTGAACAACAAAAACGATTTGGGGTTATACGCAGTTGAAATTTCAAAAAATTGTTTAATTTTTAATGTATTTTCGGAATGTAGATATATTTGAATATATTCTCAAAATAAATTATTAGTTAAAAAAAAACACTAAAAAAAGGCTTTTATAAATGCATGTAAAAACCAAAGAACCGGTTACCTGAGGTGACGCTAGCGACATGATATTATTAACCACCCTCATGCCATTCAGTCCTCGGCACCTCAGTCCTGACAATTCAGGACAATCACTTCAGATCGTGTTCAAAGTCCATTACGTGACCTTTCTCACAAGTGCAAACACGACTATGATACGATATTCCATCATGGAATGCCAGTTCCTGTCTTCCGGCTTCATCATCAAACATTGAAACTTAATTGTGGTCAAAGTTCATTACAAGACCTTTCTAACAAGTCCAAACACGGCTGTGATACGATATTCCATCATGGAATGCTAGTGCCTATCTTCCGGCTTTATCATCAGACCTTGAAACATAATCGTGGTCAAAGTTCATTCCAAGACTTTTCTAACAAGTCCAAACACAGCTATGATACGATGTTCCATCATGAAGTTCCAGTTCATATCTTCCGACTCCATCATCAGATCAGTTCGACAGTACCATATTATTGTATTATCATCAGAACTACATACAGCTGCCAATTTTCGTGACGCTACGGTCTTTGGAAGATGATTAAATTAGTTACCTTAGATTCCATTACATAGTTAGTTACATACCGGTCGACCAAATAAAAGCGTGTTAAAAAACGTAATTCACCTGACAAATCTTCTTGGAGATACATGCATGTAAGGACGTTCGGAGCGTTACAAAGTAGGCGGCTTAAAGACCAGAGTAGCAGCTGTTTTTATGCCGCGCAATACCTGAGTAGACTCTTTTCATTGTATTCGCATAGGTCTATTTATAGATCTATTTTATACCAGAGAGCTAAATGTAGTCGTTTCAGTTTATACTCTCTGTTTGTAGTTTTGCGTTTCAAAATGCCTTTCAAGTGTACATAGTAGAAAACATTACAATAAAAAAAGAGTTTTTTTTTTCAAAACTATGCCGAAAACGATGGTGCAGAGCGCGTCACGATCTCTGACTTATGAGCGCATGAGAGCACGCGCGAGGGAAGAATGTTTCGCAGACAACTCGGAATATTAGAAGCTGCTGATGATGCAGAGGGTTTATCTTATGGCCCCGGCATAGATGACTCTGTTACGGGTAATGCTAGTTGTTTGAGTAAACCCAGGTTTACCCGGGTATACTTAGAATTACCAAAGGATTTTGGGTTAGGTTAAGATAGGTTAGGTTCTAGGTATACCCGGGTAAACCTAGGTTTACTCAAACAACTAGCATTACCCGTAACAACTCCATGTAAATTAAAAAAAAATGCGTGAATGCGTTTTTCTCAAAACGGCGTTTTCAAAGTCGGTGAGCACGATTTCTCAAAAACAGCTGAACCCACCGGTCTGAAATTTTAACGCAACCTTCTCAGATATATTCTTCAGGGATTGATTGAAGGAATAAGATTTCCGATAATTATTTCTATTTTTTTGAACAACATAACCAAAGAAATTTGGTCGAAAGTGTGCTTTTTTTACTTTTTGGAGCTGCCATTTTGTCAAAAATTAAAATTACATCTATTACTTCGATCAATACCTAGATTTATCTTGCCACTAATATAATCTTCTGTTTTTTTTAATTTCATATACTTAAACCGGAGATTTTTTGCTCACCGCCAGACACCCTTTTTTGAAGGACCTCCAGGAGCGGTGTAAATCAATATTTTTAAAAATGACAAATGCCAAAATAAAGTTAAAAGTTACTGCTGCATTTATTATTTTTTCTTGTATTTGTCAAAAAAGAAACCCCTTTTCAGAAAAAAAAAACGTAAAAACTCGTCTTTTTTTGGTCTTGCAACTGCGTATATCCCCTTAACTTAATCATTCTTGTCAGTCTGTTCTCCTCCCCCTTTCTGGATTATGGAGATGTCGTGTTTCTCGACCTCACAGAGGAGTAAGTCACCAAAAGGTCTACAAAACATCTGCATTCGATATATACATGAACTCAGAAAATTTTACCATATCACGGAGTTCAGAGAGAAGCTTCACTGCCGTTGGACCCAGGAGAAAAGAGACATGAGAGTTCTGAGCCTACTTTGCAGGATCTTGGAGTGCGTCGCTCCCGATTCACCGGCAGATTTACTGCACTATCGGTTCATGACCGCCCTCTGACATCTGAAGATAGCCCGCTACTCTCTATCCCTGGTCACAGCAGTGACTTTTCTGATTCTCTCTCACCGTGCATGGATCGCGTCTTTGGAATGTTTTGCCGAAATATGTGAGAACCGCGCGGAGCATAATTTGAAATGTTCCAAATAATTTCTCTTTCTCTTCCTATTCTCCTCTTTGTTAAACGTTTGCGTTCCTACAGGATTTAGTTAATTTCGGTGTGGTACATTCTGTGCTCACAAATAGTTCATTTTAGTTGTACTTATTATGTAGGTTAAATATCTGCTAACAATTTTCACAAACAGAGTACAGTTTACCTTTAGAATATTGCCTGTATGCAATAAGCTAGCTTTTTCTTTTGAATAAACCGTTTTTTAAATTATTAATATTATTATTATTATTATTCCTAAATGAAGGCAAAAATTGAAAAAACTATAAAACTTCACTGTTATTCGTGGATCATATTAATGGTGTTACTTTACGTATTCTTAGGTCCATATTGGATTCTGGAGGTTGATACGGTTTTCGGATGCACAGCCCTGCGTCCATTTATAACTCTTTACTCTCTATCTCGGAAGATCGCCATTGTGGAATTAACTGTTCCATGGGAATCAAATATCCCAAAAGACCATGACTACAAATTAAATAAATACCATGATCTCGCAAATGCTGTCACCGGAACGGCTTCACTACACCTTCACGCGGTGGAAACTGGCGCTCGTGGCCTGCCAGCGAAATCTCTGTTTCACCTTTTCAAAGATCTTGGTCTGGCCAGGAAAATAATCAACTCCTTAGAAAAAATATCTAAAACCGCGATTTTCGCATCTTAAATTCTATGGCTTCGAAGGGGGAGTTAATGGGTGGTAAGGTGTACGCTCACATGTGGCAAGACAGCTGTCCTAAACCTACCACTGTCGGGAATCCGCTGCTCACCCCCCAAAAGTGTAATAATACTATATGATAGGCCCGACGTCGGTCGGTGAATTCCAGGGCAGCTCCGTTTGTATTTTATTTTATATATGTATATATAAAGTTACACAGATGCCTTGTTAGACCGGTTGCGTTGATTTTTTTGTTGAAATATCTCGTACACAAGCGACGCCAATAATATTGAAAGCCCGCTATATTTAAATCATTTTTGGAAAAATACCATTTTATTACCACGAAAAATACTACAAATAAACTACGAATATCCGCGCGGGGGGAGGTCGAGTTAACGGGGGTTGGCGGTGGGTTTGTCTAGTTGCCGGGAAGTCTTGGTGTAATATAACAGATTTTTTATTAATTTTATGCTTTGCTGAAGCAACAACCTCCCCTAAGAATTTTGTGGCCAGTTTGTGAGTGCGCATCTCAATGTCCATTGGTGGGTGAGGCCAAATGACCCATTCTCCATGGCCGTTTTCGCTACTGGGTGAAATCGCCTGTATAATCGCGGCGTTTCGAAATTACGAAAATCTTTACGAAATTTTCGATTGAAGAAGCGTCTAATTAGGCGGGCGGGCGGCCTGCTCTGAGACTACACAGGACACTTTTCGGGCCGCCCAATTTGCGCGACGGGCGGGTCGCCCCCGGCGCGGGCCGGAAGGTCCTTTGTCGCGGGACATCTGTATCAAAGTTTCATCATTTAAACTTAATTATCGCTGTCGCGGAGGGCAACTGCCCGGGAAACCGGATCGGGCCGCTCCGGCACTAAGCCTTTCAAGATTTGTCGCTACACTCCTCGAACGCCGGCCGAAATTTCAATACATAAATATGCGGGACAGCGGCCCCGTTTTATCATAATTACCTTTAACATTAATTATATATGGCAGCGTTTCACTTTTTACACGACTGCCCAAAAAAAAGGAGTGTAATGTGTTCAGGGGTCATCTATGTATGTTTTCCGTTTCTTTATTCCACCATAACTTCTAAACGCTTAAACCGATTTAAAAGTATGTAGGATTGTAATTTTTTTTTTTTTTAAATAACGTGTATGCATGACTATATTTTGTAAGAAGTATTCACATTCAATTTATTCACATATTATAACTCCTCCCTGCCTATCTCCGCCATGTGTGTTTATTCTTCAAAAAAATAAAATGTTTAAAAAAAAATTTAAGTGGAAACATGTAATTGGCTTTGTCTTTGAAATTTAATAATTGTGTGCCTAATGTAATAAAATAGCTGTATGTTTCCTGAATAATATTAAAATATTTTTTTATTCTTAGAATCGTTATATCATCCCGAGTATCTTAAGCTACCTTAACTGTCCAAAGGTCAATAAATTAACATACATATATCGTGTCTAGTGTCAAATGAAAGATCTGATTTAGTACATTTCGAAAATATACATGTATCTATTTGAATAAATACATAAACCACAAGTATTTCATAAAAAACCGCAATAAAAATAATTATTAATACAATAGTTCACTTTCTGTAAAGGCAGTCGTCTTTTTGATTATTTTTAATATACTTACTTGTTTTTTTAATTACTATTATCTATACTAATATTATAAAGAGGTAAAGTTTGTGACGTTGTAGGAGGTAATCTCTGGATCTACTGAACTGATTTGGAAAATTCTTTAACCAATAGAAAGCCACGTTATTTGTGAGTGTCATAGGCTATATATTAATCGCAAAAATGAAAAGACTTTTTCGTGGTAGTCGGATTTCCAAAGTAAGTCGGAAAAACGGTCGAACGAAAAGGTTTCTAACGAACGCTGCCTTGACGATGAGAGATATATGATTAAGTTCTACAGAAAAGTTGTAGAGCTTGATATTGCCTACTAAAAAGTCAACGACAGCATATGTCTAACTTTTATATTTAAGTAACAAACAGTAGTATTTTGTATTAAAAAAATAATTTAAATCGTTAGGTCATGTTTATTGGTTATCAACAAATATGAACTATTATCAAAATCAGTAAATTTATCGTCTCAAGTGTTTAAAACAAAAGATTTTTCCCTTTTACTGCATATATTTCACTTTTACTGCATAAATGGTTAAAGAGATAAGACACTCACAAATAAGACACTCACAAGAAGACACTCACAAATAACGGTAATATAGTCAAATTGGCATTCAAATACATACATACATATGCAGTAAAAATATAACCCATCTTTTGGCAGTCAGGAAATAAATCATAGCACTCAGTACTAACCCAACCACACTCATAATTTCATCACAAGTAAAAAGTTTTACCGCAAAACGAAGTGGGCACGGGTCAGCTAGTTGCGTATAAATAGGCTAAATAAAACAAATTTGAATGTCCATATAGAAGTATATAACATAATTGACGTGTTAACTTTTAACAACAATGTAATAATTACGGCCCGGGGTCATAGTGGTTAGGTCGACCGATAGTTGTAAGGTCCTGGGTTCGATTCCCGGCTAGGTCACCAATGTCCGAAAGATAAAATTAACAGAATTGAATTTCAATTCGGTCGAGCGAATGCAATATCAAAACACACACTTACACAAATGTCACACGCACGCATACATATAAACACTTCATAGTAGGGTTGGTTGTGAGAGATTTTCGTATGACAATAGACCCGTCCATTGTGAAATTTCACGGTAGAGTAGAAACAAACAAACAATTCTTAAACGATTTTTTAACTGAATCACAATAAAAGTATAGATAGATTGTGTAATGAGGTGCGGTCTCCTCGGACAACCTCTAAATGTCGCTGGTGAAAGATTGCAGGATTCCAGGTAAACGCCTTGTGAATGGTGGCACAGATTTATTGTCGATTTGGTACAATACAAAGTACACGCGAGCGAAATATATTTATAACAAGCAGGAATTGCGGTGGCGACGATATCGACCGTCCGCTCCGATCGTATGGTAATCTGACGTCTCAGTGGCGGCGTTCGACCCGTCTTCCCTTCACTCGTTGGTTGCGTTCAGCGGCATCGCTCGATGTAAAGTTGCCACGCTAGAACGGTTTAGGCTAAGTATGAAACAGATTGATAGATAACAATTCTTTATTGCACATTTTAGAAAAACATACAACATGCGGACTTACTGTCTAAAGTACAATCTCTTACAGTTAACCTTGGTGGAAGTGAAAGAATTTAGGTGCCAGTAGAGCTAATATAAACAAAAGAAAACTATAAACAAAAGATTCATGTAAAGAAAGAAGAGCGGAGAATAGAAGAGGATGGGATAAGACATAATATTACTAGAAATATAGGGACATTAAATGCTTTTTCAGAGACACTTGAAAAGTAGAAACCGTTGGTGCTTTTCTGATATTTAAAGGGAGCTGGTTCCATAGTCTAGCCACATTATACCAACCAGTAGCTTTACTCTTGAGCTACAGGGCAATGCGGGAAGAGGGTGAGAGGAATGTGGGCAGAGGGGTACGTCCCGACGAATGCGAATGGTTAGCATTACGCGCAGGTAAAGCCCGGCGACTTTTCGAGCGTTCGGATATCTGTGTAGGCCGAGTAGCAGAACATTTGGCGACTCGTGACGTATTCGCTTTAATTTCAATTTTGTTCTAAGAGAAACTACTGTCTGGGTATACTGTGGCCTGACTGCATAAACGGCGAAGGAATAATGTAAATAATATAAATAGTTTAAAAAAACACTAAAAACACGCTTTTATAAATGCACGTAAAAACTAAAATATGCCCATCTTCCGGCTTCATCATCAGACCTTGAAACCTAATCGTGGTTAAAGTTCATTGCAAGACTTTTCTAACAAGTCCAAACACAGCTATGATACGATGTTCCATCATGAAGTCCCAGTTCATATCTTCCGACTCCATCATCAGATCAGTTCGACAGTACCATATTATTGTATTGTCATCAGAACTACATACAGCTGCCAATTTTCATGACGCTACGATTCTTGGAAGATGGTTAAATTAGTTACCTTAGATTCCATTACATAGTTACATACAGGTCGACCTAATAAAAGCGTGTTAAAAAAAGATGAATTATGAGTAGGAATCGCAATTTTACCATCCTAAGTAAGTATAAAGTATTACTATACTATAATAATATAATAAATAGCGACTTTAAATTTGGCGGACATCATCGACAAACTACGAAAACTTATTCAATTAATTAAACAACGCTTCAACAAGCAGGACTGCATCCGAAGTGGCATTTCTCCGTCCGACTAAATTGCACAGCGCCATTTCGTAATAACTTTGCGTTTCATAATTTGAAAGTAATTTGTCCCCCGCGCGCGAAGACCTTTCTTTAATTATAGGGCGCCGCGGCCGCCAAGTTCCAGCAATTTGAATTTTCTTGGAGTCCCTCGCGGAAACTAGCGAGATTGTTCGCAATTTACGGTCGCAAGAGCGGTAGGCGACTGCACTATGCAGACCGGTGCTGGCCAGAATTACGGTCGCTCTGCATTGTTTCTGCTCCTTTGACGATAACTTCGTTTATGCATCAAAGAAGCTAAAGCCGCTGGTGCACGTAATGATTCTGTGCTGATTGAATGGACTGCTAATGATTCTCTTGCAGTTGGGGCAGTAAGACCCGCTCTTTTACTTGGGTCGGCCCAACTGGTCGGTTCCTAACGGTTCCGTGCAGCTTGGGTGGTGTTAGCCAAACTCTTTCGGTCGTCTGGCCTGCCCAACTCACGGTTAAACTCCTATCTGAAAGCCTCATAGAAGAGAAGCTTAACCTGTTATGGCCGCCGTGAGCTTCCGCCACGGCTGTAATACTGCAGTCGGAGGCGGTTAAGATAAGACGATCGCGGCTTCGGGGGACTACCTCAGGCGGAACTGGCAGTTGGAGCACTATCTGCACTTGCGGAAAAAAAAACGGAGAAAGCCAGGGGGGGGGGGTCTGGAGACGTATGTTTCCTGTGACTGCGTAGGGTAGTTGTTGACCTGACGTCTTCAACGCTTGAATCGATCCGTCGGCCATCCGATCCCGAGTGACTATAGCGGGCAAAGGGCGACGCGGTCCGTAATATATTCAAACTGAATATTCATATTTATATTCATATTCATTTTATTAGTATACTGGTATACAAGTCAGATGCAGATTAGCAAACATTCATACATATTAGCAAACAACCTTTTTTTATCATAAAGAAAAGATAAAATAAACAAAACAAAACGAAGAAATATGTAAAGAATAATGTAAAAAGAAGAAATACAAGACAAAATGCAAAGAGATCATTAAATACTTTAGCCACCAAAGCATTTTATACTTCACTCGAGTAATATTCCTCCAGTGAGTAAAACGCCTTATCTGTAAGGTATCTCTTAAGGCGTCTCTTAAACACGTCATGAGATTGCGCCTGCCTAATGTGCTCGCTGAGTTTGTTGTAAACCGCTGGGCCGGCGATATATGCTAGCCTCTCCGACTTGGATAATGCATGACTTACCGAACGTAGCATGCTACGGGATCTTGTTATATAGTGATGATGTACACCATTCACTTCAAAATCGGCTAGATTTCTGCGAACGAACAGCTTTACTTCCATTATATAAAAGGACGGCAGCTTCATGATGCAGAGATCTCTAAACAGAGGCCTAGCTGGCGTATCACCGCCACACGTGCTATTGTGCGGACTGTACGCTTCTGCATAACGAAAACCCTCTGCCTGTCGGCTGCTCGTCCCCATTACTCCGCGCCGTACGTTAGCAGTGAATGAACGTATGCAAAATAACACATAACAGTAGTAATAACTGCTTACGTACAGGTAGAGGCCGCGCAAGCGAACTCAAACCCGTGACCAGGTTAAATCTGGTAGTAAGGGCGTGAGGTTAACCCATTGGGTTCACTTTCCAGTGCCTCGCGGTAAGGCGTAGGCTTCTTGCAGGCATGTTGGTGGAGCTAGACGGTGGACTGTTTTGTCTTTACGTTTATTTTAGGTTGAAAAAACGATCAATATCGTTATACCTTCCTGGGGTGACGGATACCTATTAGCAATGGGTCATTCCGGCCCTTAGTTAGAGTTCATTCCGGAGTCCATTCCTTTGGCAAAAAGCCGATTCTGGAGAGCAAATTCTACTCCGAATTTGAACCCAGCTTTTTGACGACTTTATCAACCCGACTAACCAATCTATTCCAAGGAGCCGCCTCCTTTTTTGGGTCACTGGTAATTACAGTCTATGTTTCTTGGATATTGACTGTGCTTATTCCATATTAACATTGGATTGCGTTTAAATGTTACTTTGATTATTTATTACAATCTTAATTCAGTTTCATTGATTATTTTTGACTGTTTACTGTGAGTAAATCTCAAAAATACCGGTTCAAATTATTAATATCATAAATGAAAGTAATAATTGTAGTAACTTTACTACTCTATACGTTCTGCGGGCATACAGCAAGGAAAAAAATATAGTACGTAATAAGCACAAAATAAGTTCACTGATAATAAGCATGTATTTGAAACTGTAGGTACGCTATTAGCTGGGGATTTAGTGCAACAGTTTGTATGGGAACCCTGCATTTTGTGATTAAAGGCTCATACTTGGCACAATTGTTTCTTAGGTGGTCCTGAGTGGATTTAGACCGGGAGCCATTGGGGGCCACCCTGCGGGTGGCGGGGGGAGGGGGTGGAAGTTTGATTCCGCCGCGCGTCACTTTGAGCCCTATATCTCTCGGACTATAGGTACTAGGGCAAGTGGGATATCATTTCTGGGTAACTCAATGATAAGGAATTCATTTATGGAAGAAAAAAAATACCGGTCCATAGAAAAAATATGAAATAATTGGTAACATCCAAAAATCATTCACATATTTTTTTTACATATTTAAAGTTTACTTTTTAACCATAAGAGGTATCGGTATTCAAAAAATATATTCCGAAAGCCACACTTATCTTAATTACACCAATATATGTTTTATTGGACTGCCATGGTAAAAAGTGAGTGAAAAAAATATAATTCATCGCACGGCAGACCGGTGTATTACGCCTGCTAAGTAGATACGGGCATCGAGCGAAGTTAGATAAGTACTTATAGGATTATTTAGTTTCCGCGATAGGTTAGTGAGTTGAAAATAACAAGTACAATGGTAATAATTAGTATGATAATTATATTATTATTGTTTTTTCTATTTAATAAAAATAATTCATCATTCACACACCGTACCTAATTACTTGTGCTTAACATACCTTAAATACTTACGTAAGTATTATTTTTTCTGTAATCCCTACTATTTCGTCGAAAAAATAATAGCAAGTAGTATATACAAGTACATACCTACCCATACCTACTTAATTACATAAGGGAGGGCATTTTACCATACGTTATAATGCGTTGATAAGTTCGTCAAGCTGCAGAGCGGCGCGGGCACTACTCGCTCTTTTGAGCAAACAGTGCCCGCTCCTTTGGTGACCCTTTGGTCCATCCACTCAGTTTAGTAGTAAACAGTGAAAGAATTTGTCTGCCGCACGGAGAATTATTAAAGCACTTTGAAAATGTGTAATAGTTGGGTCGAAAAAGCGATCGCAAGTTTACGGGGATGGCTTTGGACCAAGCACATGAGCAAATGAGTGCCACATTAAAAGGAGATGTACATAGGTAGGACCTATTTTTACACTTACATTCATCTTTACGCTAAATAGTTTGTGATTACTTCTTCATTATGCAACATAATATTATTTTACACATCACAGAATTGATTGGTTTGACTGAAAACCCTCACTAAGTGGCTTCTCGCTGGACCTAAATTGGTATACCGTTTACAGTTTTGAGCCGGATGTTTTGTTACGGAGAACAGCTGAACACGGCAGCCATCTTTCTGACACTGCCGCAAATAAGAAGAACTTTATTCTAGACCTGCAATCACCGGTAGCTACAATAAATACTCCAGGAAATCCTTTTGTCGAACAGTCTCCAGACTTCTATGTATTGAAGTTGTAAATGCAGTATTCAATATAGAAAAAAGCGGCAAAGAGTTTTTGATCTTGTAAAGCTATTGCTCCTAAATACATAACATTTGTAAAGGAAGATTACACATAAACTATAAAAAAAGTTTACTGGATCCAACCAAACTTAATGATGTCTCATTATACAACAAGTATAGACACAATATAATTATACAAGTTATTAAAATACGTAAAAAAAGAGTGAGAGCAAAACGAAAGCAAAAATAAGAGGCCTTGAGAATGACTGCAGTCTATTCAGCAAACTTTATATTGCAACCTGTGAGCACAGAGTAGAAGATTTCGATTCATTCTTGGCACAAGAAAACCAAGCCAGTCCTCCAGCACTTTCTTCAATGGGTAAATTGCGATCTGGAACAAGGTCAGACCTACTAAAATCGATTACTAGTATTTTTGGCACTGCAACCGTTCCAAACGCCCCCCACGAGCGAACACTCTACATGGATCTGCATTAGTCCACATGCTGAGTTCAGGATATAGGAAGACTTTGGAGAATAGGTACACCAGTATGTATACCATTTCTCTGCAAAGAACAGGGTTTCAAAAGTAGATATGGTTTGGGACGTATAACAATGAAAGCATAAAAAAATATTAACAGAGGAAACATTCAAAGAACATGGGTCACTGCTACGACGAAACTACCTAAAGGTTAGGCCAATTTGATGATGAACAATTCCTTAAGGAAGGATTGTTTGCTCTGACAACGGCAAGGAAGTTTGCAACATGGGTGGACCAAATATTTTAACCAATATCACACGTGATACAAAGCGTACGCTTCTTCGTGGTTACGTGATACGTAACCACGAAGATGTGGACATTCGCATTATGGTGCATGTATCTAACACTGTCACTCATGGCTTGACAAAAATTATGCTATTGACTATGGATACTGGCTTCGCAGACCAGCAGCAGCAGAAAGGCAAATTACCACAATTACCCAGCTTGAGAAGCTGTGGGTGCACAGAGGTACTGGAAAACACAAAGGTACTGGAAAGTACTTCTGCTGTCATGATATTGCGAATGCCTTAGGTAAAAATTATAATGTTTGTTTAGATAGCATATATTAAGTATATAACATACATAACATTTACGTCGTGTCCAATTGGTGGCTAAAAACCGCTCTTGGACGTGGCAAAATATTTGTATTAGGTAGTAAATCTAATTACTACTCTAATCTTTACTTAACATACATAGGTTGTTAATAATTTAGCTATTAGATTGGATAAATAGTATCTTAGAAACATTGGAACCTACTAAAAGTTATTTATTGTAAAATCTTATTACAAAACCAAATAAAGGCTTATTAATTAAAAGAGTCAATAATGTTAATGGGTACCTACTAAGAGTCAATCATCATACTAACTAAAATAGTCAGTAAAAAATTAAATAATCAAAATAGAAGCCTAATAATTGAAATAGTCAATAATTCGAGTAGGTTCGAAAACGTACTAAAAGTACTAGGGGTAATATACAAAATAGTCAGTAAAGTGTTAAATAATAAGATTAAAGTTAATCATACATTTAAAAACTAAAAGTACAAATTCATCATCTAAATTGGTATAAAATTTGTAAAGTCATAGCCCATACATTTTTCACTTATAGGGCCACAAAAAGCCAAGTTATTGCCCCTGTTTCACCTGAAATGAAATGAAAAAATTGAAAATAGGCATTCAAAAGAATAGCCAATTTTCAGTGTTTTAATAGTTTCTCCTAGCAATTAAGTAATTATGGGTAGGTATGTGCTTATATCATATGTATATAATACTTACTATTATTTTTTCAACGAAGTGGTAGGGATTGCAGACAAATTAATACTTAGAGTATTTAAGGTATGTGCACAAATATCAGTTAGTACGGTGTGTGAATGATGAATTATTTTTATTAAATAGTAAAAACAATAATAATATAGTTATCATAATAATAATAACGATTGTACTTCTTGTTTTTAACTCACTGGCCAATCGCAGAAACTAAATAATCCGATAAGTAATTATCTAACTTGGGTCGTTGCCCGTCTCTACGTAACGGTCGTAATACGCCGGTCTGCCGTGCGATGAATTATATTTTTTTTCACTCACATTTTACAATATCAGTGGAATAAAAAATATATGTCTGTAATTCAAGTAAGTGTGGCTGTCAGAATATATTTTTTTCATACCGATAACTCTTATGGTTAAAAAGTAAACTTCGTATAAGTAAAAAAAAGATGTCAACGATTTTTGGATTTTACCAATTATTTCATATATTTTCTATGGATAGGTATTTTTTTCTTCCAGAAATGAATTTGTTATCATTGAGTTACCCGAAAATGATATCTAACTTGCCCAAGTACTTATAGTCCGAAAGATAAAACGCTCAAAGTGACGCGCGGCGGAATCAAATTTCCACCCCCTCCCCCCGCCACCCGCGGGGTGGCCGCCGATGGCTCCCGGTCTAAATCCACTCAGGACCGCCTAAGGAACAATTGTGCCAAGTATGAGCCTTTAATCACAAAATGCAGGGTACATCGCACTAAATCCCCAGCTATATGTGGGAAAACTGTATCGAAGTATATTTTACCAAATCATCTGTATTGTATAACCTAACATTTAGTTATACAATATAGATTATAGATTTATGTTGCTAGTGATCTCTCTGTCGCTCACTCTTTATAGCTCACTATTTAGCGAGAGCAGTCACTACCGCCCAGCGTAGAGATTTATGCAGACCCGCATTCCTAGCCCGTTTTTAAAAGTATTTGATTTAAGTGTAAAATACAGTACTTTTAACCTACTTCATACCATATATTTTTCATACAAGGTTTTTGGCCTTAAATTTCCTTCATAGAACAGTAACTTTATAGGTAAGGACCCAATAATACAAACATTGAAGAAGTATAAAATAATCAAAATGTTTTGAAATTTCACGACAGGGTAAAAGTAGGAGTAAAATTCAAGTAGGGGTACACTTAACTGCACTCCAAGAGGTGGGCCACCTAATTGATTATCGTGAAGTTTTACATAAAAATGATATTTATGACCCGATTACTCTTATCTTATCTAAATATAAATAGTTAATTTAATTAATAGTTAATCTACTTTAATAACGACGAAGTCAAGATCATAGTTTGGTACACACAGTAAATATTTTGTACCATTATTTAAAATTTAGTTTTATACTACGGCTGACCTTAACGGGGGACATTCTGTGCTTTTGGAAAACCTCTTCTAACTAAGCTTGCTCAGTCTCTAACAGGGCGGCGAGAAGTGAGCGTCGTGCTGACGTCAGCGTTCGACTATAGGAAACGATACATTATCCCCCACTTTCCGTTTTTATGTGTGCATAAAGTCATTAAAGCTGCCAAGCGCCGGCTGAGAGCGTTTCTACAACTGCCAAGATCTTCGCGCCTGGAGACGACGCAGGAGGTGGAGAGAGGAAGGGAAAACAAAACAGGGTGACGAGGCTAATATGAAGAAAGCCGGAGGCCGGTACGTCCAATAAAGGGTTAACTAAAGTTACTTTTGACATAACGAAATTAATCTTTGTTTGGCAAAAATATATTTTGACCGCTGTCAACGCCATCGCATTATTAGGTATCGTTGCACGGACCAGTTCACTCAGTCTAAATCCCGCGCACGACGATACACGACCCCGATTGACACGGGAGCTACGTGGCTCGATGCGGCCACACACGCTGCTAGCTGAACTACGCCACGCAATTGTCCATTTCGTCTCGACTGCCTTAGAGAGCACACCTGTTTAAGTGCACGTTGTAAAGCGCTTGTGACTGTTTGGGGACGGCTTGGGATAGAGAAGGGCGAGCGGGAAGAAAATATGGTTGCCGTGGCAACTAATCCACAGCTTCGCTCGGGCGGCGTACCAGAGGCAAGTCACGTAATAATGGCTTTAGAATCAAACATAATAACCAATAATTAGACATAAACATTGCCCGATATTTTTGGCGGCCCTCGAATATTTCGCCTTCTATTCTCGGTCGCAATTCTAGATAATTTCACTAGAATCCGCTGTTAATATTCAATAATATTTGACATTGCATATGACTATTGCTTACTAAATCACCGCGACTCCTGCATCCCCATCAACTCTGCACCGCCTGCCTTAGCCTAAAGAACACACTCCGGACTTCAAACAGTTCATAACCATTAGACGCCCTGCAATGACCAGCGGACCCCCGTGCCTAACTTATTACAGCTACCTAAGTAAGGAGTTGATAATCACATGCCGAAATAGCGTATTACTAATCATTTTATTGGTTACCCATACATCTGAAGACGGATATTCTTCAAAAAGTGCAGTACAAAATTCACTACAGGACGACCACGCCCGGACTATTTTAAGCAGGTACCTTGCGGCAATCTGGTAAATCCATTGTTCCAAAAGGTTGTCGTCTATGGCGCTCATTTTGGTAAAATTTCAGTACAGGTCATTAAAGTATAATCATTCGTTATTCCACCCTATCACGTCTGGATTCAACTTCACACCCTGAACGCGCAATTTAAGAATTCATACTATAATCAATTGGTACATTCGCAAGACATGAAGCTTCCCAGTTTCGACGTCTCTTATGCAGCTGTCAGTAGAGAGAGTAGTGTGAACTTTTTTGTAGGTTCTCTGGAGTAGAACTAAACCATTGCCTTGCTTAATCACCCTCAAAACCTAATAGTGTTAGAGATTATTAAAATACGCAAAAGATTTTACTGAACATGTCAATACTGTTTGAGTTACGATGTTAAACTTAGTTTAACTCCTCGCTGACTTACGGAATGTTCAACCAACCGGGCCTGGATCGTGAAAGAGGGAGACAGGCGGCCATATAGCCATTGCAATACAACATTCGCCGAGGCAATAAATCAGAGGCGTCATTAGGCAGGCCCTCGAAATAATTTTCACGATCATTACGCGGGGAAGAGCATGTCCTTAGCCATTGAATAAGAGGAGCGACTTTCACTTATTTCAAGGAGGTCTGCTCAGAGCGTTTTTATCACGTGACAAAGGGAGTTTCGTGGATTTATTGTTCTTCTTATTTTAAAGTTCACAGCATTTGATTGGATGGATCTTCCCCGTCTTGAATGAAGTTGTTCCTCTTGAATCGCCGATCTGTGGCGTAAAATTTGTCAAACCGTCGCGTAGGTGGAACCTTTGTTTATACTGAATGCCAACTACGCAATGTTGCGTAGTTGGCAGGTTGTTAGTTAGTTAGTTTTCTTTTCCTGGGATATTTCCCGCACTTGGCCTCTTGATTGGGCCGTTGTGGGTGGCTCATGTTTCTATTTATGTTATGTTACTCCAGCCAACTGGTGGTTGGGAGGTGGTTGGGTGCCGGCTACGTAATATTACGTAGGTCTTCCGTTTAAATTTAAAGGAAGTAGCTGTGTGGTTGGCGTCTAGATTAGGAGATATATGTTATTGGTTGGCAACATAAATAAAAAAGGGAGAAGAAAATAGTAGCTTTATTGTTAGGTAGTGTTAAAAAATGGCGTCAAAATGTATATAGCCGTCTTCATCTACATTTTTTTAGCGCGTTTATAATAGGCCGTAAGAGTTAAAATATTATTGAAAGTATAAATATAGATACATACAAGTGCCACACTGAAAGTTTCCGGAGGAAGCTAATGGGCCGAGTGCAGTTGAGCCACTATGGCCCATATGTTAGGGTCGGCCCAACTCACAGGTCAACATCTATCCGGTAGCCTACAAGCAGAAGTGTGAACCCGGGTAGAACCATGTGCCTGCAGACCAGATCCCCTAGGAATCACCCTTCGGGCGATCCTGGACGGTTTGCGCACCGTGTGGCGTCAGCCAATCGACTGTGAATTCCGACTAATAACCGGGGAAGTCTGGAAGCAGCTTTATTTCCTATAGAGCGGAGGCAGTTGTTAACCTTGTGGAAACCACTCTTGACACGACCATTCGGCTACCCGATACTGGGTGAACAGCCGGGTCAAGGACGCCGTGGTAGACACCGAATCACCTCTACACAAGGGACAGTTGGGCGGTGTCGACTACAACGGGCGAACCCGTCACCCCAGGCGGGTATAACGATATGTAATCGTTCTTCAGCCGTGGGATAAGCGTAGAAGACTTTAGGACAGTACAAACCTACCGTCCAGCAAATCCACGAGCCCCACAGAGGCCAACACTTTACGTCGAGGCCCCGGGAAAGGTAAACAGCTGGCAGCCTCGCCCCCTGACTACCAGTTTTGTGAGGATATCTCCGTCTGGAAGGGACAGAACCGCGCAAGTAACCTCGAACTCGTAACCAGTCGGGAGACCGGAGAAATCTGGCTGTAACTAAAAAGTAAGGACGCGAGTGTCGGCCTGATGGTTGCAAACCCGGTTTCTCGCTGTAAGGAGTTATCTTCTTACGGGCAAGTGGCGTAACTAGATGGTGGTCTATTTTCACCCCAAGTCTTCTACGCTCACTTTGCGGAAAGACAGAACGATCAAATATCGTTAAAACGTCCCGTGGTAACGGGTTCGCCCGTTGTAGTTGACAGCTGAAGTTGAAAGTTTCCGGAATGAATAAGAAACAAATTTTTCATCGACATTTTTTACATCGACATTTTTTACTTAAATCAACCTAAATTCAGCGAGGCTGTCCTTAGCTCACTAGGAGTCTAGGAAGTGATTATATAGTGAGTATACAAATTATTTCAAAACACTCAGAGCGAAAATGAGAACAGCAAAGAGTATTATTTGAATACCTATATCATATCCTATATATATCCCATCCCTCTCCTTTCCTATCCTTGCAATAGTTCGATTGTAATTTAATTTAATTAAATTTAGTACAATGCAAATTTTGATTTACCGTATAAGAAAATAATGTAGGAAACAATTAATCGGCCAGCGAAACACTGTATTAGAATAATTAGTAATAATTAATAAAGCGCTGTATGTTTTCCGAATATAAAATAAATAAATAAATAAATAAATAAATACAACGAATGGCCACAAATCAAATTTCTCTGAACGTAAGTTTTTGGAATTACGAAAGTATCAATATGAGTAACCAGCAATACGCATGAGTGGTATATTTTTTCTGCCTGAGTAAGGTTTATCGTTTCTTTTTCTTAAAAAGTAGAGTTTGCCCGGCGAGCTTACGGAAGGGATTCGCCAGCTCCAGCTCCACGATTATATTCTGTCTACCCGCAAATAACTAATGTGGGAAAAGTTGCCATCGATGCTCGCCAAAGCGCCTAGAAAAACACGAAGCGGAAGCTGGGCTGTTTTTTCTTTTTTCAATGACTTGTTTTTTACGTATTTTACGTTAGGTAGGAGGGAAAAAAATAAATGCCGTTTTATGATTTAACATGAATTAACGCTACTTTGTTTTAAAGAGGAAACGCAAAAACTTATAAAATCGACGATTATCCCGGTTTTTTGACATTATAAATAGGACAGAAAACGAATTTACCGCGTGAAATTTGTAGCACCCGACGTTTTGGTGACGTTGCAGCCGCCGTTGTCCAGGGTAGACTAAAGAGCTGTCAATGCGTTGTTTTGCGGGTAGACTGCATACCGCTGCTGCCCCTGAGTAGGTTATAACGGTGGTAGGGGGCATGGCTTGGAGCGCGCTAATTTTGAAAATCCGTCTTGCACACAACACTCACTGTATCCTGTCTTACGTCCTTGCGTTCGGCGTTCGGCGCACGGTGGTTCCTCCCATAGGTCATAAATCAAAATGTCGACTTTTTCAATCCCTATTTTAATAATTACATTATGTTCCCAAATGAAAGGTCTACATTTTAGTATATAAATATCACACAATTATTAGTGGCGTAATTTATTACGATCACTCAAAGTTGCACTTTCTCCTGCGCGGGCTACTAACTGAATAGCGCGCGGTAATAAGGTTTTATTAATGTCGTCATCCCCATAATTTTATAGGGCTTCGAAAATCCATTGTATAATGAATATCTAAGAACCAGGTACGAGCATTGTTTTTATATTTGTTTTGTAACTGTAATATGTTTATTCTTTTCATAAATTGGGTTTTATTATATTAAGGAAAACATGTTAAAAGTGGCGAAATTGCTTTTTTAAACTAGAGCTAAGTTTTGGGGTCCATGATAGCCCCTAATATTTTATATTTTATGGTATAGCTTATTTTTTCCTCTTTTTGAGCACACATATCATTGAGTGCGAAAGTTTGCGGAAGTTTGAAAAAAAAATATTTCCAAATATAGTTTATACTGTGTGAAATCGGTATTGTTACAAGATCGCGCGGTGGTCTCGCTCATACGTCATAAATAAAAATATCGACTGTGTCCTATTCCTATTTAGATAATTGCATTATATTTCCAAATGGCAACTCTACATTTTAGTATATAAATATCTTACAATTATCAGTGTCGTCACTTCGATACGAGCACTCAAATTTGCACATTCTCCTGCGTGAAAACGCGCGGTAATTAGGTTTTTGTGTGTCCACATTCCCAGGATTTTATCCGAATTCTAAATCTATTGCATATGAATATCCAAGAACCAGGTGTGAGCATTAGTTATATATCTGTTTTGTAACTGTAATATGTTTAATATTTTTATAAAAGCAGTTTATTCATGTTAACGATAACATGTTAAAAGTGGCGAAATTTCTATTTTAAACTAGAGTTGCGACTCTAGTTTGAGTAGAGCTAAGTTTTGCGGCACATAATTGCCCCTAATATTTTATATCTAATAAGGTAGCATATTTAATTCTCTTTCCGAGCACATGTATCATTGAGTGCGGAAATTTGCGATAGTTTAAAAAAAAAATACGTGTGGCACTCGGGGACTGCCACGGTAAAGCTATTACATAGCATTTTTAACAACTTATGCAATTATATTTATTTATTTGTTTTATTTTTTCTGATATCAGATAACTGCGCTCTATCGGAAAACGTTGAAATTATTCCGAATAATTTGCGGCTGCGACAGCAAATCATTCGGAATAATTTAAACGTCTTCTGATAGAGCGCCGCGCACGAATTTTTTATTCGATAAAGCAAAAAAACCGGATTATTCGAAAAAAATCGTAGATAAAAAGATAGATAATTAAATTATCTTTAAAATGGCGTAGGTTTCATAATAATACGTCAGATAGTATTTGCGTAGTAGTCGTTTTTGTGTTCGATTACACCTAATTTCACAAATTAATTACACTATGTAATATAAACAAAATCTAAAATATTCAAAGCTAAGAATATTAGGAAAATGTTCTTGTTTAACATATATTTTTTTCGAATCGTAAGCAGTAGGTACTCGTTTAGGCGTAATTATCAGTTTAAAATCATTAATTTTCGTTAAGAAATTTCTTCATTCGGTCGCCGCGCTGGCCTAGGCCCGCGATAAAAGCTATGCAATAGCTTAAAAATCTTTTTATATATATTTCATAATGCGTGAAATCGGTATTATTACTGGATCGAGTCGGGAAACCAAGCCTTGACGTATTCCACAATTGGCGTTAGGCTAAGAAAACGGCAAATGTATCTAAATACAGGGAGACATATACAGGCTTTAAAACGGCTTTCAATTTTGAAGATAACATCTTGATAAAATGCTCTCTTTATGTAAGACGATTTTAAGAAAATGGGTGAAGTGTGGACGAAATGAATCTTTTTTCTTACAGCAATATAAGAAGTGGTTGGATGGCTACGAGTGCTTTGACATTACGCCTGCCTCAAGACCACTAGTACCACCAGCAAAAAAAAACGATTAATTTGACAATGGTTGATAGCAAAGAGTGCAATGCAATAACGTGCACCTCATCATCACATGTATATTTGTAGCTCTACCCCAAAACAAATGAACGATATCAACGGATCACTGAAAAGAGCAGCAACAGAAGGATTGAAATTTGGATTATCGCCACTGCATGCATGGATTCGATTTTTCAAATTTTATCCTCCACGTATCCTACCGATTAGATTTCCAAACATGGCGTACAGGACAAGAAGAGAAGTCGCAGCTTAAAGCAAGAAAAGAACGTGTACAGGCTGAGTTCAAAACGACATTGGGCTGATTGTAGACAAGCCAAAACAGGGAGGCCGAACTTCCAAAGATTTTTCGTCAACCTTTCGTTGTCTGCCGAAATAACAGGCATCAACCAAGGCATTATAGAGAGGTGTGGATTCGTGCTGAGAACCATATAATCTGGTTACGAAATAAATGTCCAGGGATTCGAATAATTCGCCTTGCAAACAGCCAAAGAAATCGTCAAGGAGTACCCGTGGTACAATGTCAGTCAGCTTAGGTCCACAAAGTACTCATACATTTCGCACAAGTTGTCCGCCATGCAATTTTACCTATAGCGCAGTTGACAGAAGAAGCTGCAGAGGCGAAAAATAAAGACGTCAAATCGTTTAGGCTAAAGAACACGCAAAAAAATTCTAGGCAAGCTACAAACCAAGATTTGTTAAATAGGATACTGTTAAGCTCAGACCCTCTAATAAGTAGCATGCGGCCATTACCGAGGAAACCAAAATCTACTTTTAGCGACGTAGTTCTAAGTCTTCTTTAACAACATTAAGTTGAAATATATTTTTTTAATTTAGGTGCTATAAAATTATGGAACTAAAAAAATTTATTCACAATAAATCATGATATTTGTTTTTAAGAGTCCTTTATAATACGTTTAATTTATATACATGTTAACATAAAACAAAAACTCCTGTTATCTATTTTTGACAGCTTCTCCCATACTATCGGAACCACTGTGCGGCGGCGGGAACATTTTTAAGAAGAGGGTTCCACGTAGAAAAGAGTTTGTAACCGTCGCGCGCGTCGTCTCTATTGAAGTTCGGAGTTATTCTTATTTCAATGGCTTCCCGGATCATGCGAGGAAAGTAGAATTGTTCCTTGGATAGTACAATGGGACACCAAAAAAACTATCCTTCCACTGTGAGGGTCGTCATCCAATGACTTCTTTCCAAACTTGAATTGGCCTGCCTTTCTGAGCACGCAAAGTAGACAAGTAAATATATTAAAAAGAGTAAAAAATCACGACTGCCGTAACATAAAGTGAACTATTGTATTAATAATTATTGTTATTACGGTTTTTGTGAAATATATGTGGTTTATGTAGGTATTATATTGTACATATAAAAAGATGTATATTTCCGGAATGTACTCAATCAGACCTTTTATTTGACACTAAACACGATAAATTTATGTTAATTTATTGAGATTTGGACATTGCGACAAGTATTTTTTGACATTTGGACAGTTTAGGCACAGTATACCAACCAGTAGCTTTACTCTCGACCTACAAGGCAATGCGAGAAGAGGGTGTGAGGAATGTGGGCAAAGGGATCCGTCCCGACGATCCTGAACATTTAGCATTATGGCCAGGTAAAGGATGGCGACGTTTCGAGCATTCGGACATCTGCGTAAGCCAAGTAGCGAAACATCTGGCGAGCAAATGCGAGCTCTTACGACTCGTGTCGTATACCATTTGATTTCAATTTTGTTCTAAGAGAAGCTACTGTCTGGGGTATACTGTGGTTTAGGTACCCTATGACACTCGGGATGACGTAAATATTCTAACAATAGCACACACTTCTAAATCGGTTGAAGTGTTTAGAAGTTATGGTGGAATAAAAAATCAGGGTTTCATCACTAATACATACCGGATTTTTACCGAATGCAATTGCGTGGTTTTATAATTTTGCAAAATGTTGGATAGAAATAAATTCGTTAGAACCAAAAACGGTTATTTAAATCTCGGTAATATTTTGTGGAGTGTAATAATTAAACACTTTGTATAACTTATTTTGCTAAATTAATATTCCAAATATTTTTCGTCGTATCTACCGGATCTATTACTGGCGGCCGCGAACAGGATGAACGAAAAAAACTAAATTTTCAATAATGAATGTCGAGACGCACCGCGTAACACGGCGATTTATATTAAAGACGCTGCTTTCGCCTTATCTGAGAGCAAGGGGTCGTGGCAAGTAGCCTATGACACTCGAAGGGACAAAACGATTCTATCAATACGATCGGTTTAAGCGTTTAGTAGTTATAGTGGAATAAGAAACGGAAAACAAACATAGATGAATCTTGAACACATAATACTCCTTTTTTGGGCAGTCGTGTCAAAACGAAGGAACATCGATTCTATAAACTGATATCGGTTGGTGCTTTCCCTTCTTTAGTCAACATTTTTATCACCGTACTCCATTTAAAAAATCATTCATTCATTTAATAAACTCCTGAAAAATCCTCGATTAAAAGTAGCCAAAGTACAATACGCTATCGCAGATGTGACAATAATAGCACGAGACGCGGTTATCGTCCTGCGATCTATCCGTGCAGTTCCTGTAGGTGATTTTTTAATCCATACTGAAAATATCGTATGACATGACGTCACGATGGCGTCATTCTCTATCGCTTTTCATTTGATATTCGAACGTGGAATGCGGAAGTAATAGTGACGTGACGTCATCCCGTACACGATATTTTCTCTGTCGGTTCAAAAATCAAGCTCCTGATACGTGATAGAGCATAACAGGCTGTCGACAGTTTGCATTACAATAACAACTACCGGAAACCCGTCGAATTCGACCGTAATTTTATTGACCGTGTAACGGTTAGCAACATATAATGTTGCGATTACTATTAATTCACACGTATAACATTTTTCACATTACTTCTGTCTGACCTAATTAATAACATAATTAACCAGAATTCATAATGCGTCTTTCGCGCTCACCATTTTTTCAAACGTTTGTCTGACGTCATTTTGAAATTTTAAACGTCAAAATGTTAGCTTTATAAACCGCAATTTTTCATGTATAAAATCACTCTCAATCACACCGCTTCACTCGATGGTAAGCGTCTCTGTATACATTAATAAAATAGATAATAAATTGTTGTAAATACTAATGTTTGTGTTTCTCTACTCTCTTGTCCGCTGAGGAAAAATCTACGTAAATTTGGAAGCCTGGTTTCCGCACAGCATCAGAAAGAGCGACCAGGCACTCTTCCAATAACCGTAAAGTTTCACAAAATTTTGATGGCTTTTTCTATTTTTATCTACAGACCGAAAGCTTTTTGTAGACACTTCAACCAAATTTTTACACCTAGCCGATCTCTCAATTTGACGGTTATAGGCAAGAAAGGTTTAATTTTATTTATTTTTCTCTTTTGATGACACATCTACAGACCGAGGGCTTTTTAGACACCTCAACCAAATTTGTACACCTAGCTAGCTAGCTGTTCTCTCAATATGGCGGTTACAGGGAAAACACGTTTCAAATTAATATATAGATTAGCAATAATAAAAAAAAACGCAATTTCTTTTAGCGCGTACGAGGTCTCGTATATAGATCGACGACATGGCTCTATCAACCTTTTAGTTTCGTGACTAATTTTGCAAGACTTCAGTGCAGCTTTGCATCTGCTCGTTCATATGCGTCGCATGCCTTGCCATTAATAACCTCAGGTAAGCTATCTAATTGGGCCACTGTTTCGCTGTTTAAGGAGACTTGAGTTGGCAGGAATTATAGCCTTGTTTAGCGCTGCAAGTATTAGCGTGTTATGAATAATAAATATGGTGAGTTCCTTTAATGTTCTCAAAATAATAACATTATTATCGCTCTATATGTGAGACCTCGTACAATCATACACAAGCAAACTTTTTGGGGCATGGAAAAAAAACGGAATAACTTCATTCCCGAGATGTTTTTTTTATTCTGTGAATAGGACAACTAATGGAAAAATATTAGTTACTGTACTGACAGTTTAAACTGTTCAATAGTTAGGTTGTTTGCGAGGCGGATAAAATAATCCACGCACACTTACGAGATGCCACTGCAATGCGAATTACAAGAAAACTACGCAATTTGAGCCCTCGGGACATGAACAGAACGATCCGAAGCGTGATTTTACTCCAATAACAATAAAATGATCGACAATATGCTTAAAAATCGGTTGCGTCACTCCAAGACTTTCAGTCAGGTCAAACAGACACACAGTCATATTTCAATCTTGAAATAGTCTTAATCACCTTAGGGGGGCTCTAAATAAAAAAATCCGTCTTCATCTCAAAAAGAAAAAAATGTGCGTTCACAATACTTTCCCTCTTCGTAGGTTGGTGGGCTGGGAAAGTTAAATTGAACATGGCCGACATAAGCATTAGCAAAGGTGTATCGCTGCCGCCCACTTAAGTACCAGGACTTATTCGAAGACAGCGAGCTCTTCAGTTTTTACACGACTGTCCAACAAAAAAAGAGTGTAATGTGTTCAGGGAACATCTATGTATATTTTCCGTTTATTTATTCCACCTTAATTTCTAAACGCCTGAACTAATTTGGAAGTAAATGGTATTATTAGAATCGTTATGTCATTGTGAGTGTCATAGGATAAACTGTCCAAATATTCGATAAGAAAGTGTCCGAATGTCCAGATGTCAACAAATTAACATAAATATATCGCACTTAATTTCAAATGAAAGGTCTGAATGAGTACATTCCGGAAATATACATCTATCTGTATGAATAAATACATAAACCACAAATATTTCATAAAAAAACCGTAATAGAAAATAATTATAACTACGTTAGAAAAAATCAATATATCTGGTTCGATCACTATAAACAGTCAATGCTCTATTTATTGGAGAGTTCTATGGATAGTTAGAGTATATATTTTTGTATATAATAAAAGCTGATCACGAGTAATTCGAGGTGGAGCCACAATTGTAATCTTCTCTACTAATCAAGGTTTATAAAATGAATTATTAATTATATTATAGAGAAATATCAGAGAGTTTATCTCTATCTTCCGAAGTGTAGTCCTTATTATAATAATGCTACAATAAAAACATCGGTGGTATAAAAAAATGGAACAGTTTTTCAATCCATTACTAAACCCTGTATATGTATGTGTGGGCCAGGTTATAGAATGAAGGAAAATTTACTAAAACCTAAAAAAAATGTTATCTCAGAACTCTGTCATTTATTAACCGATTTAGAAAGTTCTCTTTTTATTTGGAAGGATATACTTCCAGATTGGTCCCATTTTTTCAAAATCCTGTTCTGATGATAGGATCCATGAGGTATTGAGAGAAATCATCAAATATTAACATATGAAGTTGAAAACTTACATGTTGGTTAAGTTCCGATGACAATGCATTCTTTATGGTAAGCATGACCTGATTCTACACCCAGGGTTGGCTCCCGACGAGGGGACCCCTCCACGGTCAACAGCAGACACAACATTTTGTAAACGCATTCAATTATGATAGCCCGTTCTAAGTTTTACCATGACATGGCTGCTGCACCTAGGGTTGGCTCCCGACGAGGGGACTCCTCAACAGTCAACATCACAGACACGAAATTTTGTATATGCATTCAATTACGACAGCCCGTTCTAAGTTATACTAAGACAGGACTGCGGCACCGAGGGTTGGCTTCCGACGAGGGAACTCCTTACAGGGTCAACAGCACAGACACGAAAATTTGTATACGCATTTAATTATGATAACCCGTTCTAAGTTTCACCAAGACATGGCTGCTGCATTTATAAAAAAAATGAATTTGGTTTTTGTTCTGGTAAAATGTTGTATATTATGTTCCTAACGAGAAAACTTTATGTTATTATGTTTCAGTCAAATACAAATATTATAAATGGTCTACTCTCCACGTTAACTTTCCAGGATTTATACATACAATATTAATAGGTGAATTACTGTTGCGCATTTACTATATAAGTTTTAAATATTTAAACGATTCAGTAGTATTACACTTCATCCTCGCTCAGTCCGCGCTAAGGAGTATGTGTCGTCGCATAGGCATTAACCGACATACATATTGCATGAGCAATCTGCAATAGCATCTGCAATGTGGAAATAGCCGTTATATAGCATGGTTTATGCTACGCGATATTGCCGATATTCTAAGTAGATTACTTGCTATTTGCAGCTGAGATAAACGGAAATTATATTGCTTATGATACGAAATATCAATCTTATCAATCTCATATTTTAGAAGATTCAAACACAGATACATAAAAGATGTAAACATAAATAGGATAAAACCGAATTTACCGCGTGAATTTTGTAGCACCCGACGTTTTGGCGACATTGCAGCCGCTGTTGTCGAGGGTTGACTGTCCTGCAGTCCTATTTATAATGTCAAACAACCGCGATAGTCTTCGATTTCGTAGATTCTGTAATTATTTTAGTGTTGATTTAAGTACCGCTTAACGTGTTCAGCAAACGCTTCCAGCAATTTTTTCCATACTTTAAGATTCTTTAATTATTTTAGTGTTGATTTAAGTACTGCTTAACCTGTTCAGCAAACGCTTCAAGGATTTTTTTCCATATTTTAAGACTCTTTAATTATTTTAGTGTTGATTTAATTACTACTTAACGCAGTGATACATAAAGTGGTCAATATAGACCCCCCCCACCCCCCTCCAGTGGTCGATTTCGAATTGCAGAGGGTTATCATTAGACAGGTCATCAAACTGTGTGTAAGGCATAGTGTATGTATATTATGACATTATGCCGTGTATTTATATTAAATGTATATTAATCGCAATAAACAACCGCGCGAGTCACGAATCGTCGTGGAAGGAAATCAACACTCAGCTCAAATTGCATCACTAGGCGAATCCACCGCAGATTATATGACTAACGAGGGAGGATGCGAGCGAGATATGCGAATAAATTGCGCTTCAACGGCTATCTGTGAGAGCGAGTAAGATAGACGCATTACATGAATGAGCAAGCGAGATAGTGCTACATATGCAGTTATGTGTGGCTTTCTCAAATGGTTCGTACTTCAAGATCGTGGATGCTTAAAATGCAAAAAATAAACCAAGTTATTGAAGCAAAATTAGGTACTTTGCATACAAGCTGCAACTACAAATTATATAAGTTTTTATTTTTTTACTGTCCACATCACCAAAAATCCAGTCCTATGTAACCGATCAGTACTGTGCCAGCTGTCGAAACATATTTAAAATTAATATGTTTAGGAAAATTCAACAAGTGGTCTGGGGGACAAAAAAGTTTCGTTACCACTGGCTGCGTGTTCAGCAAACGCTCCGTAAATTTACGAATTACGGTAATTTTTCCACTTACAAGATAAAGAAACATGTATTCAAAAGAAAATTTGAAATCTGATTCTAATCGATTTGAAATTTGGTCATAAAATATGAAATATTCTCCTGTGGAAATTAAGGCGTAAGTGTTCGAGAGTTTTGAAAAAAAACCATTAATCGAGTGAAAAAGGGCGTAAATTTAGTGGGTGCAACAAAAAAAAAGTCAGTAATAAATTTTGACCAAAATCAAATTTCTCCACCTGGCCACCACTCCACCACATTTGGTATACTGTGACTGCATTCCACTAGCACATTTAGAACACAAAAAAAACGAAATAGAAATATGTCTGTCTCATCAATATCACAAGAAGCGTTGTCCGATGGCGAAAATTCTTCGTGATTAGTGTGACAGGGTGTATTTTCAGAAAAGCCAAAATACACTAAAAAATCGACTTTTTAACGACGACATATTTCTTAAACTACTTTTTTGCAATACTTTCAACAGTGATTTTTTAAAGAAAATTTAAAAAATTTAAACAATTGCAGTTTTTTCCTGTGTTATGTTGAGTTTTCAAGGTAGAACGTGTTGTTTTTTAATCCTGTGGCAGAAAGGAAGAAACAAAAAACGCAGAAGAAGAAGAAAAAAACTGTGAAAATTACAAGTAAGGATGACCCATTAGGACTATCTAGAGTTATTTAAATCAATGGTCCGATTGAGTTCCGATCGTGTCGGATTCCTTCACCTCTACTACTTCAATTCAGGTGGATTGTGGCACCGCCATTTTAGTAAAAGTTGAGATAGGCGCCTCTGTATATTAGTAGCATAGAAGAATAGTGTTTAAGTGTGCCAACAATCAAACAAATTATTAAAACTTTGACATGTAGGCTCCACTGCTGACTACTACGGATCCGCATTTCAACGCGCCATTGTTACAGATATTCAAGCGCCCTATTTTTTTAAAAATATGTAAAGTAAGAACAATATATACATATTACTGCAGCATATCAACGTATTCATTCTTGGACCAGTAGCAAAAAAGAAAGCACACTACAGCATCTTGATCTTCAAGTCGATGCCGCCTAACTAGGCCTAGGCCTGTAGTCAGAGAAGCGTATCAGAAAGTTGTTTTACCTGTGAATATTTTTGGATTTATTTTAAAAAGAAAATAAAATAATTTCCAGTTGCCTTTCGAGTATTTTTGTTCACCTATCTAGATATAACTTTGAAAGATCTACCCTTCAAGCTGTGAAAGACCTTGTCTATCTGGGCTCCATGATATGCAACGACGGAAACTGCAAAAAGGAGGTCTCACGCAGGAGCCAGATGGCAAGATCGGCCATGAGCAAGCTAGAAAGGCTGTAGAAGAATCGGGGTATAAGTAAGCGGACTAAGGTCATCGGGGACATGGACCCTGAAGGCTCGGATACGCACCAAAATCGATGCACTGGAGATGTGGCTCTCCACCGTATTCATAAGAAGGGTCCTGCAGTACTTCGGTCATGTTACCAGGAGAAACACAGAGAATCTGGAGAAAATCCTTTCCGGGGGTCAAGTGGAGGGAAGAAGAAGCAGATCACCGGCCAGATAAAAAGACCTCATCAAAGAAGTAACAAAAGGGTCAATACAATCTGCGACCCGCCATGCAGAAGACAGGTCGAAGAGGAGGAGCCTCGTAGGCAAACTATTGTCTAGTGGCCACGATCCTCAGTAATGAGGGAACGACGGAGAAGAAGATCTAGATCTAATATCTCCCCATCCGACCTTAATCTTATAGAGATGTAAGATGACAATATATAGTTTTTTACAGACTCTGCTGCAGATCGATATTGAAGATGTATATCATAGCGTTTTGAAAGCTGTATTGTATTGTAACATATATGTTGCATTATCAACTATTGTAGACACTGGCTGATTTTGATAATTGCAAACTACGCAGGACGCCATCTCCAATCATATTTTGAATTTATTACTTGAATGTAGTTTATCAAGCGGGCGATAGGTACTTAGCGCCCGGCAACAGTTAATATTTTTCGTGTTTTAAAATGTATATTTTTGTTTAATTTTAACAATGTTCGTACATGAAACAGTGTACGAAAGGCGTGTTAAAAGTGATTAATTTATTTTGATCGAAGATTTATTTCAAACTAGTTTTGCCCTGGCCCGGTCATTTTTGTATCAGGTCGGTTCATAAGTTCTCGCGCATTTAAAGCATAATAATATGTACGTTTCCTTTTGACTCATTGCGTAAAACAATAAGTTTCAAACTTGTCGAGTACTGTCTTCGATTGCTCATTAATTTAGTCAGGCTATGGGGCTCTCTCAGGGAAGGGATCGTAAACGGCAGAAAATATGCAAATATTTTTTTGTAATATTTACCAAAAATGACTAATTTTGTAGTTTATATCAGAGAGTCACGTTGATTAGACGTAATTGATTGATGTATGACGCAACTCCCTGGTATAAAACTACAAAATTAGGCATTGTTCGTAAATATAAAAAAATATATATTTGCATATTTCCTGCATGGTTTACGATCCCCTCCCAGCCCGCGACGCGATGCTTGACAAGCATGGTTGATCGTGTAGAGAACCCTTATCACCAATTTTCGTGAAAATCGAATGAAAATAGGTAACCTTAAAAAATAACGTGCCGTTTAATATTTTTTATTTTCATGATTTGAAACTGCCAAATCTGCAGCGATAAAAAAAACAGTATACATGGTGAACATACTATAAGTGTAAGGGTTACCCAAAAATAGTTTAAAACAATTAAAGACATATTGAGTTGTTAACTACAACGGGCGAGCCCGTCACCACAGGACGTTTTAACGATTAGTCGTTCTATCGACCTGCAGTGAGCGTAGAAGACTTTGGACATAACAAATCCGACGTCTAGCTACGCCACAACCCGTAAGAGACCAACTCCTTACCGCGAGAAAGCCAGGAATTACTTCCCGGCGGCTTGAGAAACTCGCGCACTTACTTCCAATTGTGACCAGATTTCTCCGGTCTCTCGATTGGTTCCGAGTCCGAGGTCGCTTGCGCGGTCCTCTCCCTTACGAAGCGGTGAAACGGTGTACACCGAATCTATCGCGGACCAAGGCGTCCTTTGCCCGGCTCTGAACCGGGATCGGATGGCCAATGGTCATTTCAAGAGCAGTCGCCGTAAGGTAGGCAACCACCCCCGCTCTATAGGAAACAATACAGTTCCCAGACTCCCCCGACTGTTAGTCGGAGTGCACAATCGATTGGCTTGCGCCGCACGGTGCGCAGACCGTCCAGGAGCGCCAGAGGTTTGATTCCCAGGGGAGACTGGTTGACCCAGTGTCCTACCCAGGTTCGCACCCCGTGCGTGGAGGCCGTCGGATGGGTGTTGACCCGTGAGTGTGACCGACCCTGAACACATGGGTCATCGTGGCCACCTCATCATGGGCCCGTTAGCTCTCGGAAAGTAGGTACCGCATGAGCTATCCGAAGCCACTTGCTAGCAGCGAATAAACATCTGCACTTTCTATTACCTAGCTTTGACGTAGAGCCATAATTAGGCCGTTGGGTTATAGGTGACGTAAAATAGATTCTTTATCAGCATGTCACAAGAAGAAGACAGTGTACAGTTAAAGATAGGCTACCTTCTTAAACAGCAAAAGTATCTTTGCGTCCTAAAAAAATTCTATTAAGTGTTTGGTAGAATATGTATGGTGTTATTCTTATTATTATAAAATATTAGAACCAACTCAAACCATTACCTAATGCAGATATTTGCAGTGAACAACTTTGCAGTCTGGACTCAGAATTGAATAAAAAACGCCCGCGATTGTTGAATATAAAAAAAATGTTTTTTTATAGATAAGGCGAGGCCGCACACGGTCCGGAAAACGCTACAAAAAAATGTGAATTTGATTAAAATCTTTTGCCGCATCATCCTTACTCCGTTTCTTATTTTTTTAACTAGAAGAAAAAAAAATAACTCTAAAAAGGAAGGACAAATGCAAATTTAAAGTTTATTTTACATCAAAACTAGAGCTATTCTACAATACAACGCATAAAAATCAACGTGTAAGATGCTGAGATAATGTAGGTAATAAATAAAAAAAAACATTGTTAAAAATAATAAAGTGTGTTTTATTTACTTGGTGTGGTTTAACTCCCAATCGGGTTCTCTATTTATTTATCAGAAACAAAGTCTTAAAAACCCTGCTTCACACTTATAGGTCGTGATAAAAGGCATTACAAAATTTACGGCTTGTTCTGCTATAGCTGGGTACTCTTGACGAGAAGCTATCCAAAAATCTATCAATGATATTCTTTCGAATATGTTTTTGATGATATTCTTTCGAGTACTGAGCCACGTATCAGGTTAATTAACGAGTTGACATTTGAATCCTATAAATCTGTCTCGGTTACGCTTGGTTGCTGATGATTGGAGAAAATATTCTTATAGATTAGTGTCCAGTCCTAGCAAATGTTCGTTGATAAGAGCTTAAGTATCCTACAGAAATTAATGACATACCACGCTTTTTGATCAGTTACAAGTGTGATTGGTTTAACCAACACGGAGACAATGCTGCGACCCGGTATTTTATTTTCGTGACCCGGTGCCAGGTCGCGACCCACTATTTCGGAAACGCTGGGCTACGGTTTCCATGCGTAAACATGATTGGATTGAATATCAGGTGAACCAATCTTCTATTTTCTTTTGCTATTGCTATGGTGGCATCTCGTTGCGCGTATTGTCTACCGCTGCAGTATCTGGATCGTAGACACGGTCTGAATTGGTAATTCTACCCCCCGCCTCTCCCTCCCCGCCCTCCTCCCTCGCCCCTATTTTCCACTCTTGAACAATTCGCATAGTTTCGCGAGACCTCGAACAGTATCAACTCAAATAGTTCCCAACTGTCACCATCTGCTGTCGATATAATCAAAACTATCGATAAACTAGCATAAACTATAGACGAAGAGTTGAGAGAAGAGTAAACTAGTGACGAAAAATCTTTCCGATGACGCATCACTCATCGTTATTGGTCTCTAGGTCAAAAACGCCCATCCTCCTTTAGGAAGGAAGTTAAAAAAAATGTTTTTTTTCGAAATGTTCATTTTGGCGTTTATGATAGTTTACCATCTACATATACGACATACAACATACAGGATGAGTTTTAATTATCAGGCATCCTTAAAATGGGTGAATCAGTACAAGCTAGTAAGCAACTTTCAATATAAAAATTGTGTTTTTTAAAAATTGTGAATAAAAGTTTGACAAGCGTTGAGTGCGCTGCACCATCTATCAATGGGTAATATATAGCGAATAAACAACGTTTGCGATATTTTTCTTACAGCTAGATGGCGCAGCGCACTCAGCGCTTTTTATATTAATTTTCAACAAAAAAATATTTTGAAATTTTAGTAAAAGAAAGAGTCATTTTTCCATATTTTTTTAATAAAAGTTTCTTATTGGCTCGTACTGATTTTCCTACTTTAAGGATACCGCTAATAAAAAACTCACCCTGTGTGTAAACATAAATTTACACTTGGTTAAACTCAGCAGCAAGATTGTCGTTTACTGAAGAGCGTAACGTACAACAATGACGTATCGAGTTTCCAATTTGTGCTCCCCGTTAATTAGCGGGAACAAACACAGGCAATCGCATCTTGGGAGTGAAAACAAGAAGAAAACCGCAAACGACAACAAGTAACAAGTCATGCTCAGCCCGAGCGGAGGTGGGACGACCACGGGTCCACGTCGCGGTTTATTGTTTGCTTGGCAAACTCACGGTGTATTGTGAGAGTAGTTAAGGATAAACTATTGCGGTGCACTTAAACAATGGCATGACTACTGAATGACTGTGTGTAGGTTAAACTTTAATACGGTTAAGTTTGTCAAGTCACACTATTGTTTGTTTGTTTGTGTCTACCCTTTATGACAATTTATAACAACCAACCCTACTATGACGTGTTTATATGTATGTATATGTGCGTGTAACATGTGTGTAAGTGTGTGTCTTGTTATTGCATTCGATCGACAGAATTGAAAATGTAATTCCGTTAATTAGATCCCAACGGAAAATGGTGACCCACCCGGGAATCGACCCCGGGACCTTACAACGTAAGATCAGGTGACCTAACCACTATGCCACCGGGCCGTGTGTGGCGTATTGTGTGGGCGGTGCAATTGTATCCTATTCAAAAAGTATTCAACCTTTTATTATTATTATTATAACCGACTAATTATTTAAAATTAATTTACTCCAATAATTGCAATGTGATTTTCACGTCCATAATAATTGTTTAACATTTATCAAGTCTTATTGACATTTCTTTACCTATTTTTTTTTATTTTTTAAGATGAATATTTTTCAATATTAATCGCAAACCGACTTTCACTGAAATACGCATTGACACATCATATTCTGACACATCATCATGCCATCGTCCTAGATTGATGATTTATTAGCACCTACCTTGTGTATTATTATTAGTATTTTTTAATATTATTAGATTTGTAGACAAATAGTTTAAATTGTCATCAATGAACAATAATTTTGTTATCATCTCCCATGTCGCCGGATCCGATGACCTTTTCCGTTTACTTTTGAATACTTTTTAAATACTACTACTAATATTCCAGTCAAATTAGGGTTTCACTTTGGAATGAGAGATAATAAGCTGGAAACTTGAATACACCTTCATTTTGGCCTTCTATAAGTTTTCTCAAAAGTCTTATACAATCTCGTGTCTGCGTCGTAAGTTATTCAAGGTCAAAGGTCACAAAAATCGTTTTTTGCAATTATCTAGGTTTATATAGCTCCAATAGTGTTAAAATCTACGATAAAAATTATAGAGGATATAATTTGTGACAAATTTTGTAACAAACATTTTTTTATTCTCTCAACCGTTTTTGAGATAGAGGGCGGAGAGCGCGCAGAGCTCAGCCATACATACTGTAATTCAAGGTCGACTGTGAATCTCGGTGAATAATGCCCTGAATAAAGTTAATAAATCGTTAAATTATGATTACCAATGAATAATTTGTATTATTTATTAGATAATACATGTTATTTAATAACATTTTACATTGTATATCTAATATATTCTCATTAAATATTGATTACCTACATTGTGTAATTCAAAACTCATTTAATGAAATACTTATTGTATATCTTAATTTTATATTAATTTATTGAAAGAAAATTTTAAGTAGAAATAAAACAAGTAATAATATTTATTTTTTCTTTATTTAGCAGCTATACATTTCTTACAATTTAAATTCAAGTGATGATCATTTACAAATCTTTAAACATTTAATGTTATCTCTTTTTTCTTTTGAATCTCTTGCGCCAACGTGTTGTTCAGCAGAATCTAACGAAATGTTACAAAACTTCTCAATTTCTTCACAAATTGTATTTGTAGCGTAATTAGCATAAACCTTGTTACATAAGTTACATACTTCGACCTCGAGATACTCCCCCGTTTGTCTTCATAGAGTTCATAAGACTTTGTTCCATTACCATATCCGCCCATGTCACAGAATTGTATTTTTCTGTTCGTTTTACAGTGAAGAATCAGTTTTTAAAGTTCTCAAAAGTCTTTCTATTCGTTGTATTTTCCAATTTCATCATATCTTAAAGATGTAAATAAGCAGATTTCGCATATAAAAAGTATCCACTAGCGTGAAAATCCGCCGAGGCTCATTCTCAGTAGATGGTGATCAAGAAATCGAAAGGAATACGTCACGAGTCGTAAGGGATCGAATATGGCCGCCAGATGTCCCGCTACTCGGCCCACGCAGATATCCAAACGTTCGAAAAAGTCGCCAGCGTTTACCTGCGCGCAATGATAACCAAAGGCGTTCGTCGGGACGTACCCCTCTGCCCACATTCCTCCTATAGCTCGAGAGTAAAGCTACTGGTTGGTACTGTGACTTCGATGACAACGGGGAGAACCGGTGTCAACGTGGCTACAAACGCTACACTATATTTAGATTTTTATTTCCTTTGTTGCATACTCGTATATAATTTAGACACATTTTTAATTACTTATAATACTATTTTTTTCACTTATTTAATATATTAAGTCCCTAATCATATAAATGCATTGCCTATTCGTTTTTATTCTAATTTATTTCAGTCGCCGTCTCTACTAGCCTCTTTGTCGGAACATTCTTGAAATTAAATATAGCGCATTTTACAATACAATCTTATCTTGCGAATTGCTAAGATGAGAAAAAACTGAAGTATACAGCTCGTTGTCCAATGGAAAATATGCCGTCGTGCGTATTATTGTACAATTAAAACTGCGGAGAGTGCGATGTATAGATCTTATGTTAGAGGTATAGAGCAGCGTAATTTTTGAAAAGTTGGCGCCTTGTGTATTTTTTAAATAACCATTTTCAAATACCATTTGTGGATAAAATCCAAGCCCTTGGCTTATCTGCTGTAGATTATAATAGGGTAGCTTTCAGTGCGACTTTGTGGCCGTCTTGACCATATTATAATATTTATACTGCAGTTGCATTCGTTAAAATTAGTCGACACAGAAAGCCCTCTTGATAATGTTTACATAAAAAGATAAGACGTACTTAATGCTAATATAATATGTGTGTGTATGCCCCTTATTGGTATCTTTTACACGTAAGTTTCAATTTTACTTATTTTAAAGCTAACTATTTTGAATTCTTATTTTTTGTTTTTTTTTTCTTGTAAATTTTATATAACCTTTTATATTTAGAGGAATTTTATTGAATAAATGAGGGATTAGCCAATTTAATCATCTTTTTTCATAAAGGTTGCGAAAAGAAGGGACGAGTAGCCGTTAATTTTGTATATGTCTAGTGCTGTGTTTGTGTTACATAAATTCGGAATTTTTCAGTCTCGAAATATTGAACTATCATTCTATAAATAAATAATACATTAGCCGGTAATATGTTACAATAATTGAAAAGTCCGATTTTGTCGTCTCTGAATTTACGTCTTATATTGTTTGGAACTGTTATTTTTAAAATACGGTGTGTAAAATGTAAGATTTAAATGTGTTGCTGCATGTTGTAATTCCGTTAGCCATAATAGATTCGACCAGGGCAAATATAAAATATAAAATGCTCACATACCTCAACCAGTAAAATAGTCTCAGGAATTGCTTAAAGGACGACTGAAACAGCGTATCGATACAAAGATTGCCTGGAAAATTGCTGAGATAATTGTTTTTTTCAGCCACCCTCCGGGGCCAGGGTTAGCAATGGCTTATTGCTGAGAAAACAAATAATATAATGATGCGAAGAGCGAAGAGATCAGAATAAAGTGATTTATACAGCGCGTTATCGAAAGGGAAAATGTGCCGACAGCCGTATTATTGTAGAATTGAAACTACGGAGTTGTCGATGTATCTTTATACTTATGTCCACTGAAAGGTTTAGGGCTGAAAAATAATTAAAATTTTGTCGCGGTATAATATAAAATGCTCAAATCCCTCAACCAATAAATATAATCGCAGGTAATGCTTGAAAGACGACAGAAACAGCTATCTAACAGTTTGAATTGATACAAGGATTGCCTGGAGAGTTGCTGAGATAATTGTTCATTTCGGCCACCCTCTGGGCCCGCGGCTAGCGATGGCTTATCGTCGAGAAAACAAATAATATAATGCGAATAAAGGACGAGATACAGCGACGGAAACTATCAATCTCCCGAAGATGCCATTAGGGATTTCTGGCGGATTGGAGGGATCGACTATTTGGGTCACAAAATACAACGACGATTGTATACTATAGCTAGGATGTAATAAACAAAAAAAGTTAAAGTGGTACAAGTAGAGCATCTGTAATTTAAAGTCTTCAAAGTTGAAAATTGAACCAGAAGCCGAAACAGAGTAGAGGATAAGACCTAAATCTTTAGGACATCGAAAGGTCCATTATTAAGGTCAAAAGATAGATAGAAGAACTGCAGGAACCTGCTAATAAAGTTAGCCAAGTCAGCTACGAATACGGCCTAAACATAAATAAAAAGAAAACTAAAAGAGAATGGGTTATACAAAATGTACAAGAAAAAAAGAAACAAAAAAGAATTCAAAATAGTTAGCTTTAAAAAAAGTGAAAGTGAAACTTACATGTAAAAGATTCGAATAAGGTGCATACACACATACATATTATAATAGCATTAAGTATGTCTTATATTATTATGTAAACATTATCAAGAGGGCGGCTTTCTGTGCCGACTAATTTTAACGAATGCAAATGCAGTATAAATATTATAATATGGTCAAGACGGCCACAAAGTCGCACTGAAAGTTACCCTATTATAATATATAGCAGATAAGCCTAGGGCTTGGATTTTATTCACAAATGGTATTTGAAAATGGTTATTAAAAAAAAAATACACAACCCGCCAACATTTCAAAAATTACGCTGCCCTATGCCTCTAACATACATAAGAACATAGTATACATCGCACTCTCCGCAGTTTTAATTGTACAATAATACGCACGACGGCACATTTTCCGTTGAACAACGTGCTGTATGCTTCAGGTTTTTCTCATCTTAACATCGCAAGATAAGATTATATTGTAAAATGCGCTATATTTAATTTCAAGAATGTTCCGACAAAGAGGCTAGTAGAGACGGCGACTGAAATAAATTAGAATAAAAACGAATAGGCAATGCATTTAATATATGATTAGGGACTTCATATATTAAATAGGTGAAAAAATAGCATTATAAGTAAATAAAAAAAAAGTTAATTATATACGAGTATGCAACAAAGTAAATAAGAATCTGGATATAGTGTAGCTTCTGTAGCCACGTTGACGCCGGTTCTCCCCTTTGTTACCAAAGTCACAGTATACCAACCAGTAGCTTTACTCTCGAGCTACAGCGCATTGCGGGAAGGAAGTGCGAGGAATGTGGGCAGAGGGGTACCTCCCGACGAACGCCTTTGGTTAGAATTACGCGCAGGTAAACGCTGGTGAATTTTTGAAACGTTTGGATATCTGCTTGGGCCGAGTAGCGGGACATCTGGCGGCTATATCCGTTCCCTTACGACTCGTGACGTATTCGTTTCGATTTCAATTTTGTTCTAAGAGAAGCTACTGTCTGATATACTGTGCCGAAGTTAAGCAGCGTTTGGCGCGGTCAGCAGATGTTGCCTTGTGGGTAAAAAAACTGACTTTTTGGCAATGGCAATGCCTGTAATGACTTGGTACCAATCTTTAAAACATGTATTTTTTTGGCGCTTTCGTGACGTGCCTTACTGCTTGACCTTTAATGAACGTATTAAGAGTGCCTCCCGTATATTTCAGAACGACATAGGCACAAAATCCATCACCGAATTACTATCCAGACCCACGACATCACCGCCTCTCAACCCCACACACTCAATACATAAATTTCCCAATATTTATGAGGGTTCTCTGCGCGGTTAAATGGCCTAATCGAAGAAGACCGCGTCTACCCCTCCGACCATGCATATAATATTGTACAGATATTTAATAATTTCTCGACGACGGCGTCTGAGGTAGGACTATAAATCACCATTTACATAAATTGGAACCCCGCGCGAGTGGATAAATCTAATCTAATAACGAAGATGGCAAAAAAGCTGCCGACAGTTAGCGAAAATATTTCTTGGACAAGGGCCGTAAATTATATAAAAGCAACTTTATTTAATTTTATTATTCTTCAGAAACGCAGAATTCCTAACCTAACCTAACGGGAAACGTCAATAGCCATCATCGCAATAAATATTGCGGTAATTATTAACGCATTAAATTGAGTGGCCACACTTGAACGTTCAACGTCAACGCCCTTGGCAATGAAATTGGCGTTAATCCGTCGGACCTCGGAGGCATTTTGCGTAGTTTGACAGATCCGCGGGTAACCGTTTCGGCCGGCCCTTATATATAACATATTAATATAAAATATACACGACTAACAAGATTAATTACTATATAACAAGAGGGATTTCATGAAAAAACGATATTGTCAGTATTTATTTACAAAATCGACCAAAAATTGCGGCGTAGTTTATTTGCGCGCGAAGGCTGGCTTTTGTGAGGTTAATTTTCTTTGAATTTCAAACAATATGGACGTTGACGCTGCTATACTGTATTTCATGAGTGTATTTTTTTATAATATGAACATATTTTATCATTACCGAATGAAGAAATAAGTTAATAGTACAAACATTTTTTTTTTCACAAATCAGAATGGAACTCAGAACGGGCTATCATAATTGAATGCTATACAGCATTTCGTGTTAGTGCTGTTGACCGTTGAGGAGTACCCTCGTTGGAAGCCAACCCTGGGTGCAGCAGCCGGGGTTGGTTCAAGTCATGATGTCATGGTGAAACTTAGAACGGACTATTATAATTAAATGCGTATACAAAATTGTGTGTCTGTGCTGTTGGCCGTGGAAGAGTAGCCTCGTCGGGAGCCGATCCTGGTTGTAGAATCAGGTCATGCTTACCATAAACGTGCATTGTCATCGGAACTGAACCAACGTGTAAAATGTCAACTTCATAGGATAAGAGGAAGTGGTTCTAATTCAGATTGCAAGATTTGAACTAGACAAACATACATACATACAACAATATGATGCATTGCAAGGTAAATAAAAGCAACTTTATTTCAATTTATTATTTTTCAGAAACGCGGAATTCCTGAATACTTTGTGATAAAATAAACGCGATGAAATAATTTCTGACTTCAGCTAGCTATATTAGCTTTGTGGGGAGAGTCTCATAAGCCGGGCCCATCCTCCTCCCTGCATCGCATATTGAGTATATTTGAAATTGCGTTTCCAGCTGCAAAAACCCACTACGCTCGCTGCGTTCCTCTGGGGGTACCAAACCACGCGGCGACGCAGCGACTCGGAGACCCCAGGATGGTGGCTTGGCCAGGACTCGCGCAGCTGGTCTATTTGTGCGGCTGTTCCGGTGACGCGGGCTTTGGAGCGCTCCTTGATGTATCCGTCCAAGTAGGTACTAGTGCGCTTGCCTCTCCGATGCGAGCTTTCGGGCTTTCGAGATGAAGTATACTAATGCGGTTCCTGCGACGAATTGGGCGTTTATACGTTCCCAGTGTTGATCGCCGCAAGTCCGAACTCACGCGGTTCTCGCGCAGCCGGGACCGCGCGACGCGACCGTCTCTTGAATGACACTGTGCATGATTAGCTGCCTACCCTGCAGGATATCGTTTAGGGCCGTGTTAGAGCCTCCTGCCGACCATAAATTCCACGAATTCTCACTCCGCCAAACAACCTAAACTAACCTAACCTACCCTAGTCTGACAGCGGGATTTCATTTTTGGGCGCACTTATAGAAACCCTAAAACAACCTACGGCGTCAGCAGTCGATACTGCAGCCAAAGGAAAACCTCATTCGTATTTACCTTAACCGCGCGAGAGCAGACTCGGCAGACTGGAGGATGGAGGAATCCGTCCAAATCTAGTAGTAAGGGGGCGAGTTTGGCCCGCTGAATGCACTTCCCAGTGTCTCGCGGTAAGTCGTCGGATTCTTACGGGCTCTTGACGCAGCTTAGCTGTGGCTTAGCAAAGTCTTTACGTTCATTCCATGGGAGACAGAATGGCCCGATGTCGTTATATCTCCTTGGACCGGCGGGTTCGCCAGTAGTAATTGACACCCCTCGTAGCTTAACCGTGGATTATATTATCCGCAAAGTCTTTACGTTCACTCTATGAGAGACAAATGGCTCGATGTGGACAGAATGAACTCCCTGGAGTGGCGGGTTCGCCCGTAGTAATTGACACGCCTCGATGGGTGTCGCGTCTGGATGAGTAGGGAAACTACAATTCGCAATTTGAAATTACAACAATTTCCAAGTTGATATACTGAACGAACAAGGGCGAAGCAGATGTGCCCCGTAGAGTTGTCAAATTTAGTTCCGATTAAATGACAAAACCAGAAACTTTGGGAAACGAAAATTTAAAGAAACGAAATACGAATAGTTTCGATCTTTATTCATTAAAAAATCAACTGTGTGTGTTTGTACTCGCAAAACTCGAAAAGTAGTCGGTTGATTAATTTGAAATTTAGACACAACGCTGTATTCGAATACGCGCGGGTTGTTATTGCAATCTTATATATAATCGCCGTGCGTTAGTCTCGCAGGATCTCGGAAATGACTCTACCGATTTGAATTATTTTTCTTTTATTTTGTTTGGCTTGATTCAGAGATGGTTTACAAAAAAAAATTTTTAGGAAAAACTCAAAGAAACAACTGAAAATCAAAAAAATCGAAATTGGTCATTTTGGGAACATTGGCCACTTTCTATATGAATATCGCGGCGATCGTATTGTTTGACACCCGCGCTATCCATAACTGTTATTCATTCCGTACAATGTGTGAAATTTCAAAAAGTAGAAAAGTCAAAAAATGCGAGTCAAAAAAATCGATAAAGTCAAAAAAGTCGGAAAAGACGCAAAAGTCGAGAAAGTTAAAAAGTCGAAAAAGTCGATAAAGTCGAAAAAGTCGTAAATTCGGAAAAGTCGAAAAAGTCGAAAATATCGAAAAAGTCGAAAAAGCGGAAAATGACAAAAAAGTCAAACAAGGCAAAAAAGTAAAAAAAGTAAAAAGTCAAAAAGTAAAAAAATCGAAAAAGTAGAAAGTCGATAAATGTCGAAAAAGTCGAAAATGACAAAAAGGCGAGGAAGTCGAAAAGGTCGAAAAAGTCGAATTTCTTGGTAAAGTCGAAAAGTCGAAGTCGAAGTCAAAGTCGATATCGATTTCGATTTTCGAGTTTTAAAGGGTGTCGCTAGGTTGAGGGTGGAAGGAGGGGGGTTGTTGTTGTAGGATTAATGATATTAATATTCAGATGAATTACGTTCCTGGCTACTTGACAGGAAAGTCTTGGGGTGACACAACCGTTTTTTTTAATGACATAACCACGAATTTGGACTTTACGTAATTACGAATTACGTAAAATAAAGCGTGGCTGTTTTCGCTGTGAGGAATTCAAACGAGGTGTATCTCAGTATCAGACGTGTCGCTATGTCAGCAGCAACGAGGCGATTTGGCGCATCTTTTCCTTTGCGACATACGAAAGACTACAGTTGTACACTTGGTAATTCTGGGAATCGGAATTTAGATTCCCCGTGCGTCTGGCCTTCACGGTGACAAATCACGCGTGTTGGAAGTTTGCGGAATTAACTTGGAATTTCCGTATTTCGCGCATGGACAACTGTATGTCCCGTGTTCGCCAAGCCATCGGTCGGAAAGCCATCATATTTGTTTATTTACGCTTATGAAGAGTTACAATCAAATAAATTTTAGGTGGTACGAAGTTCACCGGGTCATCTAGTATATATATTTAAAAAATATTCGGTAAAATATATATATGTAAAAAATCAGCCTGAGTATGTTTTTGTCCGCAAAACCCAAAAGGTAGTTGGTCGATTAACGTGAAATTTTGAAACAAAGTTCTATTTGAATACGTAGAGGTTTTTATACCAAAATGAAATGTTGACACAACGTTGCATTCGAATGCGCGCGACAAAATTCTTCCCGCACCGGCGAAATCTTCGGTGCGCTTCGACATCGGTGCGTTTCCTATTCATTTGATATCGGACTGAGCCACAGCAAAGCGAGGCCAGGTTTAGCTTATTCCTTATATTTTAGGAGCAACTAAGATTAGGCTTGCGAGAAACGGAATACGGATCATTGTATGGAAAATAAAGCAGCGCTTGCGGAGACTTTCGACGTTAAAATAAATAATGTAAGTAAAGTCGATGTCAATGTGTCTCGTGTCTGTCGTATAGTCCCGTAAGATTTGGGAGACGAATTCAATTTTGTCATTATGGGTCGTCTGTAAATATAAAGCCGCCCGAGAGGGTGAAATTCGATATTACAAAAGGTGAGAAACAGTATTAAGTAATGGAAGATTGAAATTCTGTTTTAAATTGACATACTGTATTATGACTTTCATTCATATCAAATGTGGGTACTTTGATTTTAAGGACATTTTAATATTTGTTATTTTTTATCTACTGTGTTTTTATTATTAATGTATAATGACGAAGCATTACTAATTCTCTTGATTATTGACTATTTAACAACTATTTCTATTTTTAGGTTATATCTTAACAACATTTTATTCTGAGTTAATGTTAACTATTGTTTATTTTCGCTTTCAGTAAGATGTGATTTTTAAGTATTTGTTAAATACTACGCAATTAAGATACTCTGATTGTATACTTTTATTATAATATGTGTTTTGTTTAACTGTTTGAATGAATTTTGCAAACTTGTTATTAAAAAAATATTGTAAGCCTAAAAGGCAGGTTGTGCCCATGTTACTTCTTCACAATCTTCACAACTTCACCACAATCACAATAAAATGACTAGAATTCGCTTCGAGGCTACCGGATGGGTGTTTTACTGTGAGTTGAGCCGTCCAAAAATGTCAAACAGGTCATATGTCCCAAGCTGCACGTAATCGTTAGCTGCCATAACAAATGATATTTAGATGAAACAAATTTTATTCTACAACCAATGAATTTCGTTTTTAAATGTTGTAAATATTTTAAAAAGATGTTTAAGTAAGCGGCCAGTTCGGAAACTTTCAGTGTGACCTATGTATCATTATTTTGAACCTTTTTTCAAGCTTTTATTTACTTTGCAATATTTGTCAGTATGTTTGTTTAGGTCAAATCTTGCAAGCAGAATTAGAACCACCTCCTCTTATCCTTTGAAGCTTACATGTTTGTTCAGGTTCGATGACAATGCATTTTTATAGTAAGCATGAGCTGATTCTGCACCAACGATTGGCTTCCGACGAGGATACTCCTTAACGGTCAACAGCACAAAAACGAAATTTTGTATACGCATTCAATTATGATAGCCCGTTCTAAGTTTCGCCGCAACAGGGCTGCTGCATTCAGGGTTGGCTTCCATAGAGGGGACTCTTCAACGGTCAAAAGCACAAACACGAAATTCTGTATAGCATTCAATTATCGGCCCGGTGGCATAGTGGTTAGGTCGCCTGATCTTACATTGTAAGGTCCCGGGTTCGATTCCCGTTATCCGTTGGGACCATTTTACGTCGGGATCAAATTACCGGAATTGCATTTTCAATTCTGTCGATCGAATGCAATAACAAGACACACACTTGCAGACATGTTACACGCACACATACATATTATAACACGTCATCGTAGGGTTGGTTGTAAGAGATTGTCATATGACAATAAACCCACCCATTGTGACATTTTTACAATAAAGAGTATAAACAAACAAACAAACAATTATGATAGCCCGTTCCACTATGACATGGCTACCGTATCTAGTGTTGGCTTGGGACAGATCATTTTGATAAAAGCTTGTTTTTAAAAATGCGTTTTTACTATTAACTTATTTTTAAAATCGTTAATCAATTCTGAGTTTTTCTTTCATTCACTTCAATTTCCTTATATAATAATAACCAATCGGCTACTTCCTAGACAATCTCCGGTTGCCGGTTAATTATGAACCGTGCAGTGGGAAGCCGGCGCCGGCGGTTAGATTAGGCCCCGCGTATCGACGGGACTTCCGCTTATTGATTCCCGCCAATAATTTAGCGCCGGAAATGACCGCAGCGGCCGTATTACCCCCCACACTCGCTTACCCGCCGACCGGCCGTCGGGTAACGGGTAAGCCGAGCGGGTATAAGCGGGTAAACTTTCCTCCGCAAAATTACAACTAATCGGGATTGTAGGTTAATAAGGTAGACCCGAAATTGCGCCACGGACGATTTGGCTAAACCCTGATATGAGCAAAATTATCATAATGTGTGCAGTAGACCCGAATGAAACTATTTGCTCAAGAGCCCTAGATAAACAAGGAAATAATGGACGTTTTCAGAAAAATATTCTGAATATAATTACATAATACACAAAAAAGAGAAAGCGTAACAACACACTATATCTTTATCGTCGCTCTATTCATACCAAATAATTATCTCCGTACTCGATCGCACCATCTTTTCGCGGAGCCGTTCTCGCGCACTAACCTTACGAGGTGGAACTTGTTGGCGCGTGCTTTGCGGCGCTTAAATGAAATTCACTCGATGGCACCAGATTTCGATATTTTTACCGCCAACCCTCACTTGTTTAAATTGCAAGCTATTAATTATTTATTTTTACATGATAGCTAGTATTATACGTATCATTCTATTTGTATAGTTATGGTAATATCTTTATTAATTTTACTTTTCAATGCATTGGTTTTACTGTTATGTTGATTAGTAATAATTGAATAAACAAAAATAAATAAATAAATAAATAATAAATAAATAAGTGAGATCTCGGACACGCTAACGAGCAAACTTTTCAGGGCATGGAAAAACTGTATAACAACTTTGACGTGATGTTTAGTTGTGTAAATAGTACAAAGTTTTTTTTTGTTTTTTAAGTTTTACTATCAAAGAGGTAAATCGTTTGCAGGATTTACTACAAAGCATGTAAGAGGTATTACCAAATACAATCATTAACTCATGCCTACGAGATTTTTTATTTTTTTTAATTTTATTTATTTATTTCATAAGCAAATCAACGTAACAGTTTATACCAATCAGTTGATATGCAATATAAACATAAATATAAAAATTAATAGAATTTTAACAAGTACACACAGAACATGTTTCAATATACATTAAATACAAATACAGGCATTAAAAGAATAGAAGAAATTACAAACTTACAGTACATAAAGAATGAAAACAATTTATCTTATTCTGATATAAACAAGTAGCGCAATGCCCACATTTTAAAGAGATGCGGGCTCGCTGTAAAAATATCAAGGTCTGACGCTGTCGAACATAGCGCATTTATGTGCCGCAAAGCTAGGGTAAACAGACTCCATCGACTTAGGTTGGTGCGCGAGGACGGCTCCGCAAATAGATCATGAGTGCGAGCACGATTATAATTGTCCGGAACAAAGAGACAAACCTTCGCTAGCATGCTAGGATTATCAACTCTTCCCCGGCTCAGCTTGAAAACGTACGGCATGGCGAGCATTTCTCTACGCAATGGAGGGAGTTATAGCCCACCATGCCTAGTAAAAACTAGTAGGGTATAAGTACGGATAATATCCGTATTGCTTGAAATATATAAAGCGTAAGAAACATTTTTGATTTTTTCCAACATAGTGATATAATGATCCTGATGTGGATTCCATATAACTGCATTCGTTTCCAATCTACTTCTCACAATTGAATTATACAATGTATGCATAAACCGTACATTGTGAAAATGCTTTAGGTAGCGAATAACAAACCCTAGTAGCTTAAAAGAGGACTTGGACAAATCAGCAATGTCCTCCTTGAACGTAAGCTCCACTGCAATAAGAAGTACAAGAAAACTAAGCGCTTTGAGCCTTCGGGGCATAGACAGAACGATGCGAAGCGTGATTTTATACAAATAACTTCACAGATATTCTCGACAGTATTGACAGTAACAAACCGTCCATAGCTGTTTTTCTAGACCTTTCCAAGGCTTTCGATAGCGTATCCCACTCACAACATATATACATACTAAGCGACACTGGTATAAGGGGACATTAAAAAATGGTTTGAATCCTACTTGTCTAATAGATTAAAAATAGTTAAAGTAAACGCTATTGATGGACGAAAAATCATTGAAAGGCATTCATATTCCGAAATAATTAAAGAAGGCGTGCCCGAAGGAAATTTTCTTGGTCCACTAATATTCTTTATATATATATATATATATATATATATATATATATATATATATATATATATATATATATATATATATATATATATATATATATATATATAATAATGTTTTTATTTAAAATAAAATTTGTAAAAGCTACTTAAAAAGTAGCGAAGGAAATCCCAGCTTGTATTGGGAAATGCTTATGTTTGAATGAGATATACTTACGGATGTGCACGACTTTCGACGGTGCAATGTAAGTTTAAAGGTCCTTTTGCAGTCGACTAACGATCACTATTCATCCATATATCTCATAAATAGGGCTTATCCTTATGCAACACAAAATGCCTTCAATAGAGACGAATTAGGCGAAAAAATAAAAAATTAAACTATTGATCACTTCGGCTATTATATATATATATATATATATATATATATATATATATATATATATATATATATATATATATATATATATATATATATATATATATATATATATATATATATATATATATATATATATATATATATATATATATATATATATATATATATATATATATATATATATATATATATATATATATATATATATATATATATATATATATATATATATATATATATAAATCAGCTACCGATATTAATAATGCATACATGTGTGCTGTTTGTTAATCACATTCAAAAACAATTAACAATCTTCAACTATATCTGAAGATGAAAAATCTTCAAAACTGTTTTCGACTAATTAAAGTCTCTAAATCTATGTATAAATGCGGATATAATTAAAATCATACAATGCCGTCCTAGACAACTACATCCTCTTGACATAAATATTGAAATAAATGTATGTACTTTTAAATGTATGCTGATTATTTCTTAGACTATTATTTATTTAATTTTCTAGACTCGTAATTAAAAATATAAGTAATGAGCTAGAGTGTCCTGTATTTATAACCTGTGGTTATAAACATGAAATTGAAATTGTACGCCCTGTGGGAAAACTTTATAGAGCCATTTCGTACAAAAACTTCTATACCTCTGTACCTTATTTAGTTATGCAATAACGATCTACTAGTATCCTATTATCTTGACGCGGTGTGACGCTTTGGGCGCTCTAATGACCAATGAGAATCAAACGAAATTATTGCATTACTTAACGAAAAACGAGTGGATAAAGAATGTAAATGAATATGGACTTACTGAGGGTGACATTGGTGAGCTTGTTTTTGTCGACGTGTCCTCGAAGAGCCCGGAGTTTCCTCAACTTCAACTCCTGAGCTTCGACCCTCTCGCGTAGTCGCCTTAACCGTTCTCCCTCCGCTGCCACCTGGTGACAAAAAAATACAAGTCTTGAGGAAGGATTCGTGACAGAGAGTGCGCTAATTGAAGATAGATTAAAAGCTAGATTCGCAATTTTGTAAAGGTATAAAATATTAGGCATGAAATACTTTGATGCTTCGTATTTCAAAGTACCGATGCAGTAGCTACCGATGAGGGTCATTGTGAAGAAAATATAAAAGGATTGGCGTTTTCAAACATTCGCAGTTTACAGCGTCGTAATTTAAGTAGATGATGTTCCCGATTGCGTTTCTTGAATTAAAATCGGAAATAGTTCATGTCAGCGAGACAGGGCAATACGATTGAGTGGAATATAAAATGAACGGTAATCACTTTTCCAGCATAAAGCTAACAATTGAACATAAAGACCAGACGAAACGTATTCAAACTAATTCGTGTATTTTTTGTATTTTTATTTATTTCATTTCATAAGCAAATCAACATAACAGTTTAAATCAATCTGTTGAGATGCAATGTAAACATAAATATAAAAAATTGAAGAAATGTAAGTACATACATAAAATGTTTCATTAAGCATTACGTATAAATACAGGCAAATAGAAAAAAAAATACGTGTGGCACTCGGGGACTGCCGCGATAAAGCTATTCCATAACATTTTTAACAACTTATGCAATTATATTTATTTATTTATTTTATTTTTTCTGATATCAGATAACTGCGCTCTATCGGAAAACGTTGAAAATATTCCGAATCATTTGCGGCTGCGGTAGCAAATGATTCGGAATAATTTAAACGTCTTCCGATAGAGCGCCGCGCACGAATTTTTTATTCGATAAAGCAAAAAAAAACGGATTATTCGAAAAAAATCGTAGATAAAAAGATAGATAATTAAATTATCTTTAAAATGGTGCAGGTTTCATAATATTACGCCAGATAGTATTTGCGTAGTAGTCGTTTTTGTGTTCGGTTAGACCTAATTTCACAAATTAATTACACTATGTAATATAACCAAAATCTCAAATATTCAAAGCTAAGAATATTAGGAAAACGTTCTTGTTTAACATATATTTTTTTTGAATCGTAAGCAGTACTCGTTTAGACGTAATTATCAGTTTAAAATCATTAATTTTCGTTAAGAAATTTCTTCATTCGGTCGCCGCGCTGGCCTAAGGCCCGCGATAAAAGCTATGCAATAGCTTAAAACTAATTTTCAGAACACATAGAGAATAAAAAAAATACGTGTGGCACTCGGGGACTGCCGCGGTAAAGTTATTGCATAGCATTTTTAACAACTTATGCAATTATAATTATTTATTTATTTTATTTCTTCTGATATCAGATAACTGCGCTCTATCGGAACACGTTGAAATTATTCCGAATCATTTGCGGCTGCGGTAGCAAATGATTCGGAATAATTTAAACGTCTTCCGATAGAGCGCCGCGCACGAATTTTTTATTCGATAAAGCAAAAAAACCGGATTATTCGAAAAAAAACGTAGATAAAAAGATAGATAATTAAATTATCTTTAAAATGGTGCAGGTTTCATAATAATACGCCAGATAGTATTTGCGTAGTAGTCGTTTTTGTGTTCGGTTAGACCTAATTTCACAAATTAATTACACTATGTAATATAAACAAAATCTAAAATATTCAAAGCTAAGAATATTCGGAAAATGTTCTTGTTTAACATATATTTTTTTCGAATCGTAAGCAGTACTCGTTTAGACGTAATTATCAGTTTAAAATCATTAATTTTCGTTAAAAAATTTCTTCATTCGGTGGCCGCGCTGGCCTAGGCCCGCGATAAAAGCTATGCAATAGCTTAACAATTGATCTCATTCTGACATCAACAAGTAGTGCAACGTCCTTGAAGAGATTTGGGCTCGCTGTGAAAATATCGCTGTAAAAAATCAACCGAACGTACCGCGTTTATGTGCTGCAAGGCACGCGTAAGCAGACTAAGCGCTCGTCCACGCTCAGGCGCGGGCGCGGTGGCGGGCGCGAGAGCAGTGGCGGGCGCTATTGAAATGTCCACAGTGAGTGGCGAGCTATCGCGCGGGTGATTATATGACGTCGTGTTTTCAGTGGTTGTGCACTCGAAATGAAGGTCGATACAGATTAAATATTTTAAATGGACAATTTTTTGGTTAGGTAGGAACTATACAGGTGAGTTTTAATTAACCGGCGTCCTTCAAGGGGGTGAATCAGCACGAGCAGGTAAGCAACTTTAGATATTTTTTTTTGGAGAAAACTAAAAGAAAATATAAAAAAAAGTACCTACTTGACTGTTATAAAAAAGTTTTAGGATAGTTTGAGCGCGTTGCGCCATCTAGCGGTAAGTAAAATATCGCTAATAAACATTATTAGCAATATTCAACCTATCGCTGAATAAAGCAACGTACTCGGCGCTTTTTGTACTATATTTCAAAATATTAAATTTTTCAAATTTAAAAAAAAAAACCCACAATTTTTTATCAAAACTTTCTTATTAATGCTTTTGACTATATTTTGAATAAAATATTAAGCAGAATAAGTAAATCTGACTCAATCTTCCACAAATGTGTCAAACCCGTGCAAAAACTATTCATAGCCTTAAGGTGAGTTTGTAATAAATAAGTAGGTACTTTTTTGTGCTACTTAATTGATATAATAAAAATAAAGGAAAGAAAAGAAAAACATAAAATAGAAAGATTACATCAAGTGTGTTAATATTTGTTGTTATTAATTGCGTAATTTTGTGATGTGGATTTTCCATAACGCAGTTCTTGCCTGCACCGCACTATTAACACCTCCGTATTTACCGACATTTTTGTAAATTTTCGTCAAAGCAAGTGCGCGATCGAGCGAGAAGACCAAACTGGTTTGACTTCGCCGCTAGCGGCGCCTACCGCGCCTACAGCCGCCTGTTCGCCTGACGCGGGAACATGGCCAACACGAGCGGATAGGGAGAATCAAATCGGACGCCAGATGTCCGCGCCCGTGCTAGGCTATAGGCTAATCGCTACTCGCTCGCGCGCTCGCTAGCCAACGTGGCCGAAAACGTGCTCACCATATGTTCAAACTTTCGCGTCCGCGCTCGCTACCGCGCCCGCTACCGCGCCCGCGCGTGGATGACCCTTTAGGTTGTTTCGAGAGGACGGCTCCGCAAATAGATTATGTGACTGATCACGTTTATAAATTATCCGGAACAAAGAGACAAACTTTCGTTAGCACGCTAGGATTATTAACTCTGCCCCGGATTAGCTTATTAACATAGGTCGTGGTGAGAATTTCTCTACGCAATTTAATAGAATCGAGTTTAATAATAGAGATAGTTTTATGTATAGCAGCTAGCCTTTGTGCGGAAAAAGACAAGATCGTTCATTTTACATTACGCTCTACTCTAATGCACTGCTCTGTCTCTTTCGCATGAACTATTTTCCGATATTAGTTCACGAAGAAACGCAATCGAGCCCAATACCTACACAGACATAGTTGAAGGCAGTAAGTATAGAATAGTGACTTCACAAACTGTTTTCTCAATGTTAATGAATAAAACCACCTTTTCAATGGTACCACCATTTAGATCTGTGCATGACAAATCGCCTACCATCTCTATAAAAAATAAAATAAGGAGAATAGGCAGTTGAATGTTGTCAATTACAACGGGCGAACCCGCCTCCCCAGGAAGGTATAACGATATACAGTATAAACGTTCTTTCAACTCATGAGCGTAGAGACTTGGAGACGAAGACATCCACCAAATACCTCCCTCATTTACATATATACACATACACGCAAGCAAGCACGCACGCACGCATACACACACATACACATACACACTAAGCAACTTTAGATTTTTTAAAAAATGGGCAAATAAAAAAAAAAAACATTTTTTAAATATATTTTTAAATTAAAAATTTGAAGAACTTGACTGTTAAATAAAAGTTTGACAAGCGTTTGAGCGCGCTGCGCCATCTATCGGTAGGTAAAATAGCGCTAATAAGCAATATTAGCGATATTTTACCTTAGGTCGAGAGATATTGCCACTTTGAAATAGGCCCACCATATTGTATTTTATTCAGTATGCAATTAAGTTTATCAAAAACCAAAGCTGATATTCATAATAATTTATAGCGCTAATGGTGACAATGATGACTCTGAGTATTACTCTAAACACCCACTGCGTAGATGTATTACTCAAGCACTAGATGTATTACTCAAGCACATTTTATACCATTATCTTAGTGTTAGTATTGAAAGTAGTCTATTAGTCAGTAGTACTACTTAAACGTCAGTACTACTCAAAAACAAAGGCTATAAATTTCGCATGCCCAGATACAGGCTGTTCGGTCTAGTTGGGCATTCGCCTAGAATGATCGTATGGGTTGTGTTCATTTCCTTATTGCTTATATAAATAGTTACAAATTATATCTGTACGATCACACTGTTAACTCTCTAACAAGTTGTAACAAATAAATAAATAAATAAACTACACGGACTACAAAGGCATATCCTTACTTTCCTCAACAACGCTGGCAGTCGCTTCAATCAGGGCGAATATTGGTTCAGGTAGACTAAAGTCCCTCTTAATCTTCATCGCGGCGCCGCGGCCGCTATCCCCTTAGCGTTTTTCCTTGCCTTTTTAGACGCCTTCGCGTCCGCTAAGGCTCAAGTCGACTCACTCGACGCTGCCTTCCACTTACCTCTCCCCTCTTTTACTTCCATTTTAACCTTTTCTCTCAAACCGTTTTACTTTACCTGCCTGATGTTTATTCATTTGACGGTATTATCTATTCAATATTTAGCCTAATAGGGCAATTAGCCTCGGTCTTTGATATGATGGTAACTCAAATATTTATCCCACAAACTGAAAATATGGAGGATTTAAACATCGCCAACAGCATTTCTTTATTTATAAAGATAAAAATAGGCTTCATAACTTTTTAATGTTGGTTTTGTTTATGGATTTTTTAAAAAATATATTTTGTAAAGAAACAATAAATTACTGATTTTATTTTTATATTACATGACATTACCATCGTCAGCTAATATTACCTTCCAGGCTAGTGTTATTACCATCCCTTGACGTATCATTACCTTCTAGACAAATTTCATTACCATCCCGATCGTCATTACCCTCCGCCCGTTTATTAGTAAAGTACACTATGTACCAAAGTTCCTCCCACATAAATGTCTTTATTAGGAGGTCTTAATTATATCAAATATAAATATATCTGAAATTCAAGAAAAAAAAATTGCTCCGCGGAATCGCCTGTTTTGCACGAACGGACGGAATGACCCATAAACTACATATTTTATTTATAAAATATATATAAAAAGGGTGGTAAAATTTATTAAACAACCGTTAAAAGCATGAGCGTGGCCGCTCATATGTGCTGCCGCTGAAAAAAGTGTCTTTTTAAACAGCATGTTCAAAAGCAAGTTCAATAATATAATTTTAAACATATAATGTGTTTAGAGAATGATGATGATGGTTGTTTTAGACGAGAAATAGCTTTTTATAATTCCTATTCCTTGAATGATCTGTGTTTAAGGTTAAGTGTCTCTTCATACGTCGCCGTCGCTCTTTGTTACACGCGATCTATGGTGACGGACACCGATTTGACTCTCGCTTCTCCTTGTCGTCGACGAAGGAGCTACTCCACGTTGTTCTCGTCAAGCTCAAAATTGGTTGCAACATCGCCGAAACGTCGGGTGTTACAAACGTCACGCGGTAAATTTGTTTTTTATCTTATTTATAAACTCGAAAACTGTATATTGTTTGTACTAGCTAGAACGCGAATTAATGAATCGGTATCATTTAGCTGCGTCGCTGTATACATTCGCGGCCTATGTCTGCCTCAACTGTCCTGCCTTGCAAAATCTGTACTATGCTGTGCTGCGTCACCTACGTCTCAGCATAAACTTAGACTTATGATGCTACTGAGGCGCTGAGCCCTGAGTTGCGAAATCATGGGTGTAGAGGAGAGAGTGGCGGTTAGTGTGTTATTATGCTGGCGAATGACATGTGTAGCTTCGGTTAACAAGTGTATAAAAAATAACCTTATTAACCTTTCCAACGGCTTGTCGTACGCTGAAGGTCTGCAACGCTATGGTTTAGAGACATTAGAGGATCGGCGAGTAGTATCAGATATGTCGTTTCTAGATAAAATTGTTCATACTGGGTTGGACAGTCTATACCTCCTGAGTAGCGTGAGCATACGAGCGCCTTTCCGACTCGCACGCGCTCACTCAACTTTTTACGTACCAAGGTTCAACATTAACTATGGTTCCAATTCGTTATTGCCGCGCGTTATGCATGCATACAATGTATGCTTTAACGATATTGACATATTTAACCATTAAAATAGTCGATCCTTTGTTAAGAAGGTACGTGAAAAGCTGATTATCAGATCGGATTGAATTAGCATGCAAATACAAGCTTTACTACCGTTATATATTATGCTTATACGTTATTTTTTATGCTGTATGTTTTTAACAAAAATAAAATAAAAATAAAATAAAATTATGCCACAAGTGTATCAAAACGAGCTTTTATTTTGAATTTTAAATCCTTTTCGTTGCATTAAAATAAATCGCTGAATTAGCAAGCATTCGGGTTTAATCAAGGAGCACTTCACAATCGAGCAACCCATAGAAATCGTTATAAATCACTACTGAAATTTTGAGAGTTTTATAGAGAGGGTGCGAAAATGCCGCACATTTTTCGGGCGTCATCGCGCATCATCTCGGCCCGCTATTGTGGTCATCGATATAGTGGTGAAATCAATACTATTGAGGGTTTTGCTTAAATTCAGAATGTCAAAGTTTAATGTGTAGGTTTATATACTAGGTTTAAAGAGGGGGGGGGGGATACATGAGTAAGTGCCAAAGCAACAAATCGCATAATCAGTATAAAATATTTAAATAGTTATTAATGGTTTAATTATATATGCTTTACAACAAAGGTATACAGTTTAGTTAATAATCTTCTATATCTTATGAGTAATATGCGAAGAAATATTGATAAAAACAAACCAAAATGTGCTCAAGATCTGGTTATGATTTATAAAATAACATATCAATGTGTCAATTGCTAAGTCAGTAAGATGATGATCCCACTAAGGCAATTTAAAATCTTTCTGATGTCATTAGTTTTTCACTGAAATTCAGAAAAAAAGTCAGAAAATCTGGTTACGTTTACGAGAATGCGACACTAGTAAAAGGATTTTTAAACGTTTTTTGTTTCCTTCACCACATAATTCTCACATTATTTAGAGCTTCACAAAATTTCATTTTAAGCAAAGTGCACGTTATATATCTATCTACTTAAACGTCTAGAAATTAGGCTTAATTAACTCATCACATTTATAAAAATGTGAGACTATAGATATTTTTCGGGTTTACAAGGTGCCGGCCCTTAAGAGTTCTGTTACAGGAGCTCACTTTGCTAATCCTCTTCGAGAAGGATTATATAGCCACCGCTGAAGGTATTAATAATCGGATGGAGTTAGGGTGGACAGGGGGGAGGGGGGGGGGGGGGAGGGGGGGGGGGGGGGGGGGGGAGGGGCTACAAAAATAAAGTATTATTCGTTTATTGAGCGCATTTTTTTGTGATAAATTTATTCAGAATGTGCAAAAAATGCATGCATGTGTGTGTTTAATGATTATCGGTCAGTTTTAAAGCCATCGACATGAAATATGTCACAGTTATATAACAATGATTGCTCGCACCTAGCCCATGAGTCAAATGTAAAAAATATTTGCTATTTGCTTATTTAAAAAAAAACACCAACATAAAATACTTAATTATAGTTATTGTGTGTAAATATTCCTGTCGCGAATCCCATTCTTAATAAGTTAATAGTAAAAATACATTTAAAAAACAAACTTTTATTAAAGAGCCGTATCATAGTGGAACTTAGAATGGGCTATCATAATTGAATGCTATACAGAATTTTGTGTTTTTGCTGGAGGAGTCCCATCGTTGGCACCCAACCAGCAGCTGCAGCAGCCCTATTGTGGTGATACTTAGATCGGGCTATCATAATTGAATGCGTATACAAAATTTCGTTTCTGTGCTGTCGATCGTTGAGGAGTCACCTCATGTTAGTCGGGGGAGTCTGGAAGCAGTACTGTTTCCTATAGAGCGAAGGTGGTTGCGGACCTTACGGCGACTGCTCTTGAAATGACCATCGGCCATCCGATCCTGGGTGAACAGCCGGGCAAAGGACGCTGTGGTCCGCGATAGATTCGGTAACCAATCAAGAGACCGGAGTAATCTGGTCACAATTGGAAGTAAGGGCGTGAGTGTAGGCCCGCCGGGTAACATTCCTGGCTATCTCGCGGTTAAGGCGTTGGCGTCTTACGGACGTGTGGCGAAGCTAGACGGTGGACTGTTTTGTCCTCAAGTCTTCTGCGCTCACTCCAGGGAGATAGAACGACTAATCGTTAAAACTTCCTGAGGTGACGGGCTCGCCCGCTGTAGTCGACAACCCAAGTTGTAGAAACAGGTCATGCTAACCATAAAAATGAATTGTCATAGAAACTGAACCAAAATGTTAATTGTCAACTTTATATAATAATGTTTGAGGAATTTCCTCAATTACTCGTGGATCCCATTGCATTATCAGAAAAGGATTTTGATATAAATGGGACCAATCTGGAAGTATATCCTTTCAAATAAAAGAAGAATTTTCCAAATCAGTTCATAAATAACGGAGCTCTGAGGTAACAAACATTAAAAAAAATACAACCAAATCGACAACTTCCTCCTTTTTTTAAAGTCAGTTAAAAAGGTCAGAATTATCGGCGCCCGAAAGAAACTCGCACCTGACCGGTTTTAATTTTGTATAGCACTATGACCTTTGATCCAATCCAACGCAAAGCCAAACGATGTTGTATCCGAAATATTATTTACGGGAAATACCTGGGACAAGCGAAAGCGTCAATTCCATTGAGGTTTCAGTCAATAAAGGCAATTTGAATGCGTGAAGCCGAATCCGTGAAACGTATTGTCTAGAAATGCTTGGATTGCGAGAGTGACAAAGCCGATTCCGAGGTCGGGATTTGGCTATATTCAATGTAAGCGCGTGTGTGTTTGTGTGTGTGGGTATGTGTGAGGGTGCGTGTGTGCGTGTATGGGTTGTGTGTTTGTGTGTGTGTACACTAAAGCGAGGAAGTTTTATTATTGAAGTGACATCATTTACTTGACCTTTTCGTGTTTTTTCGTCAATGATGTCCTTTAAGTTTAAGGTGTTGCCCGTAGAGAAAACCGCAATTTATTTTGTGTAAAAATACTTTTTGAGTCTTCATTGCCATGTTAGGCGAAATTTCGCCTTTTATTTATTTATTTTCATTACAACTTCACAATTGTGTGAAAATCACACGACCCAGTAGCAGCATGGTTAGGTCGCCCGACCTTACATTGTAGGGTTATTATTATTATTATTATATTTTAACTTGATATTAGGTATCATTATACATTATTCAGTTACCCAGATTAAAAACAACTTTTGAGATAAACACTACTTATTTATTAGAAAGCTTTATTAGGGATTCATTTTATTTTATCCTTTTTATAGTTATACTAGCTGTACCCGGCCACGCGTTGCTATGGCTTAGTCTAGTTATATGGAAATAAAATAAAAGGAACAGCACACGTTTCTCATCTGTAAGTATAATTTTCAAATGCTTGTGGACAATATTTTTTATTGTTCCATTGCCTGCGCAGATATAGAGATTGTATGGTTTGCCGACTCTAGAACCCGCAACATATACGTGTCCATGTGAGCAGCAATCCGGGTATAGATCTGAACCGAACATAGAATAGAATAGAATAGAATAACTTTATTGTGCTATAAAAACATAACTTAATGAATATTACGCTGGTTTTATAAAAAAGACAATTTATGCACAAATGGCGGACTTATCGCTATAGCGATATCTTACAGTCAACCATTTGATAAAATAATTCCTAATTTTCACCGTACAATACACAAAGATGTAGTAAAGTTAAATTTAAAATAAACTTATACAGATTATAGGTTGCCCAGGGAAGGATAAAGGAGAGGACAAGGTGAGGTAAGGTATTACAGTGGCTGTGTAAAAATAGATGTTTCTTCAACAATTTTTTGAAAGTATGCAGCGAAGGTGCATGCCTGATAGAGTGAGGGAGCTGATTCCATAAACGAGCAGAATGGACTGTAAAAGAGTGCGCGTAAACAGAAGAATGATGTATCGGAATAGCGAGTGTGTTATCCCGGCTTGATCGAAGTGGAAGACCGTGGCCTCCCAAAGGGTGGAAATGCTCCTTTAGATAGGAGGGTGAAGTGGGGTTATTGAGTATGTTGTAGAGTAGCGACAACGTATGAAAATTTCTTCGATTGCGAATAGGAAGCCAATGAAGTTGCTCACGAAAGCAGCTAATGTGGTCGAACTTTCGCAAATTAAAAACATACCCGAGTAAGATATTTTGCAGACGCTCCAGCTTATTCAAAATAACCTCGAACAATTCTAAGGATTGGCCCTGATTCTTATTGGTTTGTATATTGGGAATTACTTTCTCAAACAATACTTCTTTTGACGTCACTAAAATGCAGAATTTATGAGGCAATGAAATTCGACCAAAGGTCAGATCAACCGGCACCTTACCGTCTCCAATTTCCAGCAATTTATGTGAGATCTCGGCTGGTCGGTCGTTTTGTAGCTCGATACGCATATTCGTAGTTAATTTCAACGTATTTATATGTCGCTACCAAGTAGAGTATTTCAGGCAAGCATTTATTTCGTCCGCTGGTATCGATCGAGGAGTTACAGGCATTGTTTGCCTGAAATCTCCTGCAAGCAATATTAATGCGTTCCCAAATGATCTGACGTTTCCACGCAAATCTTGCAACGATCGATTAAGAGCCTCGAGCCATTTTTGTGTACCATTGTGCATTCATCGCAAACAATAAGTTTGCATTTCTGCAATACATGCCAGATGCTTTGGAAATAATGCACGTGGGAGTTCAATGAATTGCATTATGAGGTATGTATGTATGTATGTATGTATGTATGTATGTATGCATGCATGCATGCATATATGTATGTATGCATGCATGTATGTATGTATGTATGCATGTATGTATGTATGTATGCATGCATGTATGTATGTATGTATGTATGTAATAATGTACGTATGTACGTATGTACGTACGTACGTACGTACGTACGTACGTATGTACATATATGGGTATATGATTGCATGCATGTGTGATTGTATGTATGAATGAATCATTCAGGTTATCCTACATTCATATTTCAGTATACATATTCTGATATTAATACGAATAACACCCATCGATAGGATACGTAACACCCATCGATTTGGGTAAGCGGCGGAATGGTATGAGGGGACCCAAGATAATAATGCGGCAATCGAACGCATCGTCCTCGATATATCAACTGATTAATGGTTGTATTATTTTGACACGTTCAGTCCCCTGTAATCTAGACAAATTGCCTCGGTGGGGTTCGTTACTTGGATTAGGCTTTGTGTACCCTGGACAATAAGAGTACCTGCATGAGTGATCGTCTTCTTCTTAGAGTGCCATCTCCTCGTTGAACGATGACACAAATATCCTTTAATGACTTTTTTACTGCCTCTTTCTCCAAACTAGACTTCTTGAGTTAAACATATTTGAGAGCTTATAAATCGGGAAATAAAATCGGCTTACATATGCTTTTTATTATTTGGACAGAGTTCTGCAGCTGGGCTGAATCGTTTGTAGTCTAGATATTATTTGTATATTAGATGAAAACAGTTTAGGGCACTTCCAGATCGACAAGAAAGATGATTACAATAATGTTGTAGAAATTGTCAAGGTAAAACCTTCCATTCATGCTTTTTTTTACAATATTGATGAATATTTTTTTATGGGCTTCAGACTGTTTAGCTGTTCAATTCATTTTTGAAACAGTATATGCCAAATTTTGTTGATATTTAATTAGTGGATCATTATACAAATTTTGTTTCGTTAAGTTTAAAAAAAAACTATTATTTTTGTTTTTTTTTGTTGTGTATAAAGTTGACATTATAGCCACAATTTTTTTCTTCCATGTAATTCTATTTGACATTGCTAACATTTATCTATTGTTATTTCAAGTTTCCGTTTTTAGCACTATTTCTACCATACTTAATCTTTGTTGAGGTCATTGAATATATTATTATTCTTCTTCTTCTTCGTCTTAATTTTAATTTGGGCGTTGTTTAACGTCGTAATCTCAAATAAAATGTTTCGAAAACGCAAAATGAGACGTTCATCAGTATTATAATAGTGGATGATTTGAAATAACATAACTGTAGCTACATAAAAGTTATGATTTATAAAAACATAAAAGTTATTTGTTATTAGGAGGCACATTATTATGTAATTTAATGTGACCTATTATTACGCTGCTATATAGTGACATAAGCAGTTATGTTCCTAATACATATTTTTTGACGATTTCACCAGATTATGTATCTACCTATTTGATTGTTGTAGATACCTAGTCTTTTTCGAAAAATAAAAATAATTATGATTAATCAATAGCGTAACTTTTATTCTATCAGTGGCTTGTATGAAAAAAAAACGGGTGTGTCACCCCAAACAGCCAAGGACTGATTGATATGATTATTAATTTCATAAATAAAATCGATAGCTCATCGATTTCGAAATAAGAAGGTTCTTTCGGCTGCGTAACAAACCCGTTTGTCTTCCGCTACACAACAGCCTCGAGCGGCGCGGTTCGTTTCTCGGCTAGCCTCGGACGGCTCGGCGTTAATATTTGATTACAATATATGGCGAAATTTTTATATTCTTAGTGTAGCTTGTATATGAGATATTCAAACCAAAATTTCACAACGTAATTTCAACCCAACAAGGCATCTGTGTACTAAATTTGAGGCCAGAAAAGATAAAATGGCGACTGTGCATTTAGAAGTCGATTTTGTAACACCGTAACAAGGGATAGTGATTAACACTCCTACGTTATCCGAATCTAACTAGAAACTTAAATAATTCTTTGAACATATCTGGATATAACGGGTAGTTACCCTGCTACGCCGATTCACAAAAAAAAAAACAAAACGAGAACTAGCCGCTTACCACCACTATTTTCTTATTTTGAGTGAATCTTATGGAGATACTCGCTTTACATACTCGAGCGATATTTCCTATATCTAAGTACAGAGTATTATCTATTAAATTAGTACTAACCAGTCTGCAGTTAAATTAAGTATATTGTCAATGCAAAATTAGGCATATAAATATTGACTCAATAATAGTGTACTATTTAATTTTTTGCCATTTTTTTTCTCGCGCAAGTGGCAACTCTGAAATTTGTCAGCTATCACGATTAATTGTTTCAATTATCAAAAATGGAGCGATACACAAAAGAAGAACGCGTTATCGTTGTGGAAACCCATTGTGGGAGTTAATGGGCCCTTGCTGAGTTGGCCACGAAGACCCATTTTGTTCAGGGTTGGTCACACTCACGGGTCAACACCTATCCGACGGCCTCCACGCATGAAGTGCGAGCCTGGGTAGGACTCTGGCCTTATGGTTAGTTTCCCCTGGGAATCAACGTTCTGGCGCTCCTGGACGGTCTGCGCACCGTGCGGCGTAAGCCAATTGACTGTGCAATCTGACTAACAGTTAAGAGTTTCAAGGCGATAGGTGAGGGCAGCAAACCCCGCCCACCGCCCGGGCAGTTATAACGACGAGGGTCGTCTTGTCTGCCCGGGATGTCGTGCTACGACAGCCCTGCGCGTACCAGAAGGGTAGAACGCGCAGGGGGTGAAATAGGGTAAACCATCCCCCCCCCGTACCGCCCCGAGAACCCATTTATTTATAATAAAAGGTTTTACAAAAGAGAAATGTACAAAAATAATACTAAATTTACCATATTTACAAAAGGAAAAAAAAAACAACAAATATCATAAATTTAGGGCCGGTAAGCGGGGTAGAGGACGCTCCAGAACGATGATGGTGGAGGCGCACGGTCCGTGGGCAGGTCTCGGAGCAGCCACGGGGGGGAGGAATCCCTGGACCCTGCAAAGAACGAAACGCCCCTCGGGGCGGTAAAGAGACGGACACAAAGACGGGCATTTCGGGCTGAAAGTAGCCGCCGAATCACGACACCAAGGAAGAGGGTACCCCCTGGGGAGTATCCCGAGGCCTCATGCTTTCCAAAGAAGCCACCCAGTGCTCCACAAACTCGCCAAACGACTGGAAGCAGCTCCTACAACTGACCAGATCAGGGTACCAAATCGGAGAGCGCCCAACGCACGCGCCCACTGCATCCATCAATTTCTCCCGTGCAGCCGCTAGAATTGGGCAAGACCAAATTACGTGTTCCGCAGTTTGGCGACCATACCCACAGGCGCACCGGGGGTCATCGGCAAGTCCAAAGTCAAATAGTTTGGCTCTGAACTCTCCGTGGCCCCCAACCAGCTGCGTGGTATGGTGGTCGAACCGCAGAAACGAATTTGCCATCCGCACTGCGACGGACGGGAAAAAGCAATGGGTGAGGCGGCCCGTACCCCCGGCGTCCCATCTAGCCTGCCAGACACGCAAGGACTCCACCCGAATCAGGCGGGCAAACCCCCAGCTCGGTGCGCCACCGGGTCGATCGACAGGCCATGAAGGACTACCGGCTCGCCCCGGCGGTACCGCGACAACGCTGCACGCTCCAGAATCTCCAGGTCAATCGGCAGAACGCCAGCGATGACGGGTAACGCAAGAGTGGACGTCGTTCTGTGCGCCCCGGTCAGGGCCACGAGAGGGATGCGCTGTCCGCGCAGCAGCGCGACACGCGTCGCCTCAGGAACAGCAGACACCGTCCAAGCGCGTGCGGCATAAGTCGCACGCGGGATGAACACGCCCTTATAGATATGATAGTCATGATAAGATAGTCATGACCGCCGGGAAACGAATTTTCCAGTCGGCCCGATTCACTCCGCGGAGCGCAAAGAATATATCCCGGGATTTTTCGGCTGTAATCTTTGCGTGCGAAAGAAAGGAAAGGGAAGCCGTAAGCGTCACGCCCAGGTAACGAACGGTGGCCGGGAAGGATACCGGGCGACCGTTCATCCTGATGACAGGGTTCCGCTTAAGATGTCCCTTCAGGAGAAGCGCCTGAGTTTTCGTCGGAGAGAAGGTGAGTCTGTTTCGCTGACCCCATCCGAGGATCAGGTCCAGCGAGTCAGCCACCCTTCTCTCGACCTCTGAGCGACTCCTGCCGCCCACCAGGAGGAGAGCGTCGTCTGCATAAGCCCTGACGGTGCACCCCTCCGGGTAAGGTAGACCGAGGAAATCATCAAAGAGAATGTTCCAAAGTCTAGGACCCAACACTGACCCCTGTGGACAGCCCATAGTCGGGGTTTTGGTGACGCTGGTCGGGCCGTACCTCAAGAGTGACAGATCTGTCTAAAAAGTAGCTCCTCACTACTTTCAACTATGACTAACAACTTGCGGTGTCAACTACAACGGGCGAGCCCGTCACCACAGGACGTTTTAACGATTTTCTCGTTCTGTCGCCCTGCAGTGAACGTAGAAGACTTTGGACGAAACAAATCCAACGTCCAGCTATGTCACAACCCGCAAGAAGCCAACGCCTTACCGCGAGATAGCCAGTGTTACCTGGCGGGCCGACCCTCGCGCCCTTGCTTCCAATTGTGACCAGATTTCTCCGGTCTCTCGATTGGTTCCGAGTTCGAAGTCGCTTGCGCGGTCCTCTCCCTTACGAAGCGGTGAAACGGTCTGAACCGAATCTATCGCGGACCAAGGCGTCCTTTGCCCGACTCTGAACCGGGATCGGATGGCCAATGGTCATTTCAAGAGCAGTTGCCGTAAGGTAGACAACCACCCCCGCTCTATAGGAAACAATACAGTTCCCAGACTCCCCCGATTGTTAGTCGGAGAGCACAGTCGATTGGCTTGCGCCGCTCGGTGCGCAGACCGTCCAGGAGCGCCAGAGGTTTGATTCCCAGGGGAGACTGGTTGACCCAGTGTCCTATGTTTTTATTATTAGGCTACGCGGTGACAGACGGGGGGAGAAACCCCGCCCACCACCCGGGCAGTTCTAACGACATGGGTCGTTTTATCTGCCCGGGATATCGTGCATCGACAACCTCACGCGTACCAGAAGGGTATTACGTGACGGGTGAACGAACGGAGATATGGAGGAAGATTCTCCTGGTTTCTACCCCCTCCGGCACCCCGTGAACCGTTTATTTAATAATAGAAAAGAGATATCAACAATTCACTTACTATCTAACATTATAAAGTATACATGTTTTAGCTTACGTACTAAAGTTATCAACAGAGTAGAGAAGAGCAAAAAAAAAAAAAAAAAAATATGATTATTTAGTAGAATGAATGGTAGGCGATGAGATAGTGAATCCGTGCTACTGAGTGGTCCCGGGTTCCGGCTGCAAACGGCAGGGGTTCCGTCGGGGGCATCTACATCGGGAGAACCTGCAAGAAGGCACGCGCCCACAGGGGCGGCTAGGTACGTCACAATACAAAATGGGCGACTTCGGGTGATGAAGCAGCCTCCGGACAGCACCGCTAAGAGGGGAGGCCCTCCCCCAGAGGAGGACCCAGATACGATAGGGACGCCGCCAACGAAACCCCAAGGTAGCGGACGCACCGCGGGAAAGCTACAGAACGCCCTCCGACCCGGATCAGTGGATTCCGCTGAAGACGCCCCTTCAATAATAATGCCTGAGTTTTGGCCGGTGAGAAAGATAGCCTGTTGCGCCTTCCCCACCCTAGGATGAGGTCCAGCGAACCGGCCGCCCTTCTCTCGACCTCTGCGCGGCTCTTGCCGCCCACCAGGAGGAGGGCATCGTCAGCGTAAGCGCTGACGGTGCACCCCTCCGGGTAAGGCAACGCGAGCAGATCATCGAAGAGGATATTCCACAGACTGGGACCCAACACCGACCCCTGCGGACATCCCATAGAAGGAACCATGCTCACTGACGTCGGTCCATACTTAAGAGTAACGGACCTGTCGGAAAAATAGCTGCGGATTATCTTAAGGATATTGTTCGGGCACTGTCTGAGACGAAGCTTGCTTAGAATCATCGGCCACCACGCGTTATCGAAGGCACCCGAAATATCGAGGAAAACCCCGACGACGTACCGACCGTCAAAATCGCGAGTCCAGTTTTTCGCAAAAAGGATGGCATCCTCAGTGGACCTCCCTCGGGTAAATCCAAACTGTCGGTCGTTCTGGGGAGACAAAGACGTCTCCAAGCGATCGCGCACAAGCACCTCCAGCACTTTTCCCAGAATGGGCAGGAGTGTGATGGGCCTGTACGCTTTAGTGTCCGACCGTGGTTTGGCATTACCCTTGGGAATGACACGTAGGAGACCAGCTTTCCAGCAAGAGGGAAAGTGACCGTCGCTTATACATTTCTGCATAAGCACCGTCACCTCCCACCTGGCAAACCCCCAAACACGTTTGACGATGCTCGCCGTGAAAAGGTCAATCCCGGGCGCCTTACGAGTCGACAGAGAGCCGATGACTTTGTCGAGCTCCTCCGCAGTGACATCCGAAACGTCGGGTACACGAGAGTCGACGACTGTTAATCGCCGTATCTGCGTATGATGTGAATCATCCCGAGCGGGCTGATCCGAGGGACAGAGCGAATGTAGAAGCGCCAGGAGCGTTCCTCTTGTATCAAGGGTGGCAACAGAGTTACCGTCCGCTATGCTCGATAAAAAGTCATCGGCGCTTTTGGCGTTTTTATGTAGAGCCTTTTTCATGTCCCACGGATTGGCGTTACCTACGTCGGTAACCCACCGCCTCCACGACTCTGTCTTGGCATGCCTAATGGCGGCATGGTAGACCCCACGAGCCGAAGAGAGGTTCATTTTTAAAGCCTCCACGCGCTCAGGGGGGGCCAAACCCCTACGGGCCACCCCCATTTTCTCGTATGCACGCTTGTAGCATTTCCTCAGCTCAGAGAGTTAGGAAGACCACCACGGGGCCGCAAAACCACCGCAGGGTTTCTTCCGCCCTATTACGGCATCACAGGAAGACACGATGGCCGCATTAAGTGCGACACACAAGTCCTCTGCGGTACTACTGGAAGCCGATGGAAAGGCCTCAAGATTCTCACAGAGGACTTCACCAAACCGGTCCCAGTTAATGTCGCCGGTTCGGTATCGCCACTCGGATTGTGGCGTGGGGGGAACGCGACGGCCGATGCCAAATGTCACCAGTCTGTGGTCCCAGTGTCCTACCCAGGCTCGCACCCCATGCGTGGAGGCCATCGGATGGGTGTTGACCCGTGAGTGTGACCGACCCTGAACACATGGGTCATCGTGGCCACCTCATCATGGGCCCATTAGCTCCCAAAACAGTCAAAACAGCTATGACTAACAGTCGGGGGAGTCTGGAAGCAGTACTGTTTCCTATAGAGCGGGGGTGGTTGCGGACCTTACGGCGACTGCTCTTGAAACGACCATCGGCTACCCGATCCTGGGTGAACAGCCGGGCAAAGGACGCTGTGGTCCGCGATAGTTTAGGTAAACACCGTTTCACCGCTTCGTAAGGGAGAGGACCGCGCAAGCGACCTCGAACTCGTAACCAATCGAGAGACTGGAGTAATCTGGTCACAATTGGAAGTAAGGGCGTGAGTGTAGGCCCGCCGGGTAACACTCCTGGCTATCTCGCGGTTAAGGCATTGGCCTCTTACGGGCCTGTGGCGTAGCTAGATGATGGACTGTTTTGTCCTCAAGTCTTCTGCGCTCACTCCAGGGAGATAGAACGACTAATCGTTAAAACTTCCTGAGGTGACGGGCTCGTCCGCTGTAGTCGACAACCCTAGTTGTGAAACCCCATTACAAAATGCGCTTCATCTAATATGTTTTTTTTTTTCGAAAAATCGTCATTCACTTTATTTTGATCCATTACCCATTAAAGGACTTGCCGGCGCTTTGCATGTCCGCTGGTTTAAGCTCCTGAGTAAGTTGAATCTTATACGGGTAAAGGTGGGGGTGTTTCGTCAAAATTCGCTACGTAGTGCTTCGTGAAATTTGAAGTTGTTGGGAAAGATGTCGAATTGATTGATGTTTTCGGGTTTTCGGCGACACTCGTTTACAGCAATAATGTTTTCAGGAGATCGAATGATACGTCGACGCAAAGGAGACTTACTGTCCATAATCGACCCGGTTTCTTAAAATTTTTTTGACCACTCTTCAAATTGTTGACAAATTAAGTGCACTTTCTCAACTGAAAAACTCCGCAAAGTTTGAAAAATCTTTCCCCATTTTTGTAATGGGTTTTCATAATAATAATGCGTTTTTGCTTTAGTGCAGCGCTCCATTTTTAATAACCGGAACAATCATAGGTGACAGTTGTCAAATTTCAGAGTTGTTTGTTTGTTTCCACTCTTTATTGTGAAAATGTCACAATGGGCGGGTTTATTGTCATATGACAATCTCTTACAACCAACCCTACTATGACGTTTTATATTTATGTGTGCGTGTAACATGTCTATAAGTGTGTGTCTTGTTATTGCATTCGATCGACAGAATTGAAAATGCAATTCCGTTAATTTGATCCCAACGGAAAATGATGACCCAGCCAGGAATCGAACCCGGGACCTTACAATGTAAGATCAGGCGACCTAACCACTATACCACCGGGCAGTTGTCACTTGTACGAAAAAAAGCCACGACATTTAAATAGTGCACTCTTATTGAGACACCCTATACATGGTATTTCAGGGTAATGGGGTCAAATTCGTATATGAAATATGTTCATTTGAGTGTATCTTCAGCGAGGCCTAGTCGTCACAATGATGCCCTATATTTCACAAATTAAAGCGGCGACAGTGCAGAGTTCGCTTGGAAGGCAACTCGGCACAGACCCGGGGCGCAGAAGTATCCGGTAGCCGGTCATTGCCGCAAATGAGTACAGTGAAAGCCTTTTAGCTGGCGTTTCACTCTTTTACTTTGCCGGCTGTACCGAACAAGGATTTAGTGCGGTTGTGACACTGCATTACGTACCCATCGTCCCGCCGAGGAACCAAAGAGCATTTCAGTCCCACATTAAACTCTCCATTATTTAAATGGACCCTATTTAAATGCATTCGGAAAACGAAGTGCTCTCATAACTACTCGTATTATTTTTGGCAAAATGGAATTCAAATTTAAATATTCGCTAAGATTCTGAGAGCGAAAGTCATCGATGCTGGAGATATACATTGCATCCAAACTTTTCTCTGGTCGTAACGGTCTCCGTTCCATCGGGTTCAGAAGAGGGAGGAAGAGAGAGTGCACCCGTGGTCGCGCGCCCACCTGTGCACTATAATATAGCCTGCGCACTTGACTACTTCTGAACAATGGACTCTGAGAAGACTAAAGAAGTCACTAGAATCTACAATGCAGTCGCTATGGCCGAACACGCGGCTAGAAGGATATATACATAGTAGGCACTAATGGGCGCTGTTGCAGTTGGCCACTAAAACCCATAATATGTTCAGGGTCGGTCAAACCATAGTAAAATAAAATCAGTAGGACATATCGAGCCCGTTTTCGAAATAAGTACCTACGCTTCGCCGAACCACCAGGGTTGCCACGACAAATACACAATTGACAAGTTGTGATCCAATTAAAGCAGAAATGCAAATCTTTATAATTATTATGTACGTTTATGTATTTTTGGTTTATAAACCAAGAGTCGGTTCCCACAATTGTACTGTAACAGAATATATGAGTTAGTGCTGACTTTGTGTGACAGCATTTATCACTTGTTGCCTGTGTTCAAAATACCTCCATTTTAGTAAGTTAAAGTAGGTACTTAACAAAAACGCATCTACTTTTTTTGTACCTACCTACCTACGCCCTTAAATACCTATGCACCTACTTACCTATAAGCCAACCAAAGAAAATATATGAAGCGGATCAACTTGCCAACGAATATGGTCATAAAGTCATGCGACTACCACCATATCACTGCCAATATAATCCAATAGAGCTAATATGGGCTCAGGTCAAAGGAGAAATTGCTGCAAAAAATAATACCTTTAAAATGGCAGATGTTGAGAAGATACTGAATGAAGCTATCGACCATGTCACTACCGAAGACCGGAATAAATGTGTCCGTCATGCTGAAAACCTACAGAATGATGACTTAGCGAAAGCACGTTTAATGAATATCCGAGCTCTTATTATCAACCTTCAAGAAGACGATAGTGACAGCGAAGACGAATTTTAACCCTTTAATTTTTTAAACTGTATTGTAATACTGTAAAATATAAAATATTGTAAACTGCACTACTCAGTAGTTATTTCGTGTCAAAATTCCATATTTACTATTTTATAGCATCAAAATTATGTGTGTACTCTCTGAATACCGTTGCCAAAAGCGTTGTAAAAAAATCGGTTGTCTGTAAAGTCGGTTTACTGACGATAGTTGAACGTGACAACGTCATAAGAAAATACTGATGGAATGGTTGCATTTGAAGCAGTTTCATTTAAGATTCTGATATTGTTTATTACAAACACCCAAAAATATATGCTTTTATACTCACTGATTTGACTACAACATGTAAATGTATTATTGTATAGCAGTATAATTGTATAATTGTTTATTGTTTAAAGTTTATTGTTTTTTTTAATTTGAAAGTTTGAAATCTCAAACTGTTAAATAACGGGTTGAGAAGCGTTTGAGCACGCTGCGCCATCTAGCGGTGGGTAATACGTCGTAAATAAACAATATCAGCGACAGCGATAGCTTTCATACTTTTTTTTTTTTATAAAAGTTGCTTACTTCGTTGCACTTCGTTGTACCCACAAGAAAATTGTCCGTTCAGTAATAATATTCCGTATATCAAGAATACATATAAAATTATGTCAAGAATTTAAATCAATCTAGTGATTTTCATTCGTACTATTTTAGACTGAGGGTAGTAAATAATTCTTGTCGCAACCGGTAGAGGGCAGCATTTATATTGAATAATAAATATAATAAATGGAACGCCTCAGAGCGAGGTAACGCCGCATGAGTCATGTTTTTACGTGCGTGCAGCAGGCTCCATCGATTTATAAGACATTGTCACGTCAATACTCAAAACAGGCTCCGGTATACACGTAGTACTTTGCCAACTAGGTAACGAACTATAATATATCCACATTTTAAATTTATTTTGATTGACGAATTGACGTGGTTTGTTTGCCGACAGCATGTCTAACTGCATACTTTTCTATAGTGCTTGAAGCTATTAGTAATTAAATAATGTTATAACATATGCCTAATAAACCAAACAAAATATAATAATGATATCGACTTTTAAATAAATCTTTTATCGTCAAGCGACAGTCCCTACGCTCAATGGCAGGTACGGGGCTGGTCATCAGTTTGTATGACGGCGATTATAGACACATACTTACCTCTGGACCTGGCGAGAAAGATTGGTCAAGGTTCACCGTCACCATATAGACCTTGATCAATCTTTGACACAACATGTTTTCTTCTCCCTTCATTTAAGGGCAAGCTATAATATTTTTTTCCAAAATCGATTCATGTGTATAATATCGAATACAGCTGTGGTTTAGTTTAGCCTATGTTGGATAAACTAAACAGCCCATAGCCAGTTTATCGCTTACCCGCAGATAACGATTGACAGCACTTTAGTCTACCCTGGACAACGGCGGCTGCAACGTCGCCGAAGCGTCGGGTGCTACAAACTTCAGGCGGTAAATTCGTTTTATCGTATTTATAATGTCAAACAACCGCAATAGTCTTCGATTTCAAATGTTCAGTTGCTCAATTGTAATTCAACATAATATATGATACGCTATAATGGAATATAGTGTACAGAAAACGACTCCGGTTGCCGAGTGGCCACCATATATCAAAGATGAAATTCTAGGCGTCTGGCTTGGAGAGGTGGATGCGGACAGTACATACAGGTAAGCCAAATCGCTCTCAGTTAATATCGAAAGGTAATACTAGGGGATTAGGGGCAAGTCGCGAAGGAAGGAATGAGATCAAAAAGAAAAGAGAGATGGAGTGAGAGAGAAAAGAAGACGGAAAAATATGTCTTAGGTATAGGCTATTGATTATATATAGTACTAGATGACCCGGTGAACTTCGTACCACCTAAAATTGATTTGATTGTAACTCTTCATAAGCGTTTATTGATCCTAATCAACCTTCCAAATCCAATTCATTGAACTCTATAATATGGCCGAATCATGTACGGTTTGAGTTCGTTTGGTGATTAAATGAAAGTCCTTTGTAATTAAAATAAATTCAATGTATTTAATTTACATGATGAAATGTAAATGCTTTTACGACTTTTCCGACTTTTCCGACTTTTCCGACTTTTTCGGCTTTTTCGGCTTTTTCGGCTTTTTCGACTTTTTCGATTTTTCGACATTTTCGACTTTTTTTACTTTTTTGACTTTTTCGACTCTTTGGATTTGGACATTTAGACATTTTCGACTTTTCGATTTTTTTAAATTTTACTCAATCGCATGGAATGAATAACAGTTATGGATGGTGCAGCTGTTAAACAATACGATCGTCGCGAACGCCATCTATTGAAAGTGGCCCATTTCCCAAAATGACCAATTTCGATTTTTTCGATTTTCTGTTGTTTCTTTTAATTTTTCTTAAATATTTTTTTGTAAACCACCCCTGAATCAAGGCAAACAAAACAAAAAAAAATAATTCAAATCGGTCGAGTCATTTTTGAGATCTTGCGAGACTAACGCACGGAGATTCATTTTTATATATAAGAGAAGAAGATTAGATTTCTCAACTGCATTGTACGATTTTGACAATCTTTCTGCGTCGGCGAAATGCAGGTGGCGATGTTAGCACTTACGGCGACACATTATGACATTGATAATGTTTTTTTTTGTAATGGATTGATTGATTAAAAAAAAAAACAATAATATAACCAACGATAACAACATTCAATTATTGGTGCCATTTTATATAGGCTGATTATCATCACAGAAAAAACACGGAGAGACAGAATGCCATATATTAGTCTATCTGAATTTTAAGTGCGTTTTCCCATGATACCAAATTACAAATTGACATCTTTATGCAAATAATATTACAATAATAAGAGTTATTTATTATTTTTTTTTATTATATTATTATTTTATACCTTATAGGCGTGTTTAGAGCGCCATCTAAAAGGCGCCGCCATACTGTTATCCCAGGAAAGCCAGTATATCGAACACAATAAGTGAACATTAATCAATTTTCGGAACTATGAGTGAGAACTACACTTTGCCTTTCGTAGTAAAATTCTAGTTGCCAAATCGTAGTACGACCGTGAGCAATCTAATATGCTATATAATCAATGTTATATCGTAAGTTACTCTAGACGAATTTCATGAAGGTAAATATAATAATTGGCTACCGCTTTCATTTCATTCTTGGGAAAAAGCACTGCATCGGTGCGGATGAGGTCCCTTTCAGTTTCGAGGTTAAGCACCTCGGTGACCATATGGAAGACAACCTCTCATGGCGGCCACATATTCGAGAAATGCGACGCAAAGTCTTCGGCTGATTTCATTCGCTGAATAGACTGAAAAACATCCACCCGGAGGAGAGTAAGATTACGATTTGTCAGTCTGCTCTCCTCCCTCTTCTGGATTATGGAGATGTCGCATTTCCCGACCTGACAGAGGAGTTATCCACTAAAGTTGAGCGTCTCCAAAATGTTGGCATTCGTTATATCCATGGCCTCAGAAATTTTAACCACATTAGGGAGTACCGATAGAAGCTTCACTGGCTGTCGACCCGGGAGAAAAGAGAATTGCGAGTTCTTTGTATGCTTTTCAAGATCTTGGATGGCATCGTTCCCACTTATCTTACCGGCAGATTTACTGCATTATCGACTCATGGACGCGAGATCAAAAGACATCAAAAGACAACCTGCTACTCTCTAACCATAGTCACAGCACTGACTTCTTCTCATTCTCTTTCACCGTGCATGAAGCCCGTCTTTGGAATGCTTTACCGAAAAAGGTGAGAACCACGCCAAGCATAACAAGTTTTAAAAACAGACTAAGAGAGCATTTGAAATCTTTCAGATAAATTCCCTTTCCCCTCCCATTCCCCTCCTTTTTAAAACTTTAGCTTCCTTTAGATTATTTTGGTGTGGCTCATCTTGTACCCACAAAGAGTTAAGTATATATTTCTTTCTATCCTCTTTTATTTTATTTTTTCATACATTACAGATCTAAGTAAGTAATATCTGGGGCGAACTAAAGTGATCGGGAATAAGGAAAACGACAAACAGAAAATAACTGAAAATGCTGTATTCGTCACAGAAGTACCCCCCAAATAAAATTAGTGAATTGTTGCATTTCCTAGAAACGAATTCTTTCGGAATATTTTACAAAAAACTTAGTCTCATATTATTAATATTTTATAATTTTGTCCTATGTTGCTATCATTGCTAAATAAAAACTTGTAGTGACTCTTGATGATGAATAATGTTACATTAAAATCAACAAACATTTCTAATTCCATGACGCAGTTGACGTAATTTAACAGGCAAAACTGTCCAATCACCTGATGACTAATAGTTTTCTAAGAAATAATAATTTCATTTTTAAACGAGTCTTTCACAAGTTGCAATTTATCAGTATATGCAAAACACTGTGTCTTTCACAGTTGCAAATATAAATTCAACAATTTCAGCTTAGGAATTATGCATAGAAATACTTTCAGAATTGAATCAAAAGCAGAAAAAAAGAATACAATGCATAGTCTAGTGGCAACGTCACCTAACTAGGCCGGGACCTGTTTTAAGGTAAACATTTATTTTTTAATGTGCTTGCACAAATACCGTGTTTATAAGAGTGGCATATATTCCATGTATGCACAAAAATGGAATTGCAAAACAATATTAAAAATGACTAAATACTTGATTAAATTAAATAATTAAATTAAAGTTAGAAGTGGAAAATTAAAATGACAGCAAATGAATTTAAATCAGAAAAAAACAAAACAATTTAAAATAGTAAAAATTAGAATAAGAATTTAAACAAAATAGTCCTGCATTTTACACTGTGTCTTTCACAGTTGCAAATATAAATTCACACGAAAAATACCGAAATCACGAAATCAGATCTACCGATATATAAGCGCGTAAATTTAGATTATTTAATCACTCTCGTTTGACGTATCAATGGTAAGCCATCTCTTCTATTAGCTTAATTTTGAATTAATAAATGGTCTAAGTACTAAACATTGTGTTTATCCTACCGCATATACTACGCCATGGAAACAAATCACAACGTTGGGCTCTGATCATATCGACAACACACGACATCAGAGAAACTCAATAAATATCATACTAGTAAATATCATAATACTCTTGTAAATATCATAATAGTCTTGAGTGTACACATCTCTACTAGGAATAAAGAATTGAGAAGTCTTCTTTTACGAAAACGAGCATATGAAGATTTTTATTATTTTGTTGATCCAACCAACTGTTTAAATAGTAATTCCAACATTAAGTTAAGGTTGTCAAAATGACCGCTTTGAACGCATCGAAAGCTTCTTCAGGAATTTAAAACTGTGATTCTTGGGAATGTAAAATAATGATGGACAATTCATGGACCATTATTATAACAGAGTAGAGCAATTGTCCTAATGTCGTTGTATTACTTCTTTAACAGAGAATTCGTTAAATAATATATCTCTAGTCTGAGTTTCTTAAAAATCCACTTTGTCTCCTTGAGTTTTATTTGGGGAACGTCACCATTTTCTACGGTCGTTTATTTTCGAATAATCCATTACCTCGCTGAGCTGAGCGCGCCTCTCCTCAGGCTGTGGAGATTTATTCGCGGATTATGATAATAAATTTTTCAAATTAGTCTTTGCACTAAAATACTTTTCAAAACGAAGGGAGCTCTGATTAATTTTATTACTAAAATGGAGAACTGTATATGATATATAAAATTTAAATTGAAATATATATTTGTGGCATTGAGATGAAAATATGTCCCGTAGCTATCTGAGTGCTATCCCTTAGCTGTATATGTTCCAGGTTGCATGTACATATATTGTATGTATTTATGTTACACCATAATCGATAACATATATTTTTTCAACCTAGGATCCCTGGAAGTTAAGTCCGTTTTAAAGACTAAATAATGTGACAGATTGATAATTTACCGTAAGTTGATAATTTACCATTATATTTTTTTTTAGACAATATTAAATATAAATTATTTTTCCTTATAATTTTTATTCGGAATCTACTGTAAAGTTAATTCTGAAATTATTTTTAAAAAATCATTATAAGGGATAATAGTTTTAAAATGATTGTTTTTTTTTTGTAAATCTTCAGGTAAACGTCACATATGCCGTTATTAATTAGGCATGCGGAGTGCACATATGATATTATACTCTAATTAGTAATTATGTTAAAGTATTAGTGATAATCAATGTATTTATTAGAGTATTGTTTATTGTTTACCGATTATTCTAAATAAATAAATCAATAAATATTAAGTTGCTGAGATAAGGTGGGTAATTCGTGTTTTTTTAACCGACTTCAAAAAAGGAGGAGGTTATCAATTCGGTTGTATTTTTTTTAATGTTTCAGAAGTCCGTCATTTATGAATCGATTTGGATTTATTTATTTTATTTGAAAGGATATACTTACAGATTAATGTCATTTTTATCAAAATCCTGTTCTGATGATAAGATCCCTGTGGCATTGAGGGAACTCCTCAAACATCATATGAAGTTGAAAATTTACATGTTGGTTCAATTTCGATGACAATGCATATTTTTTTAATGGTAAGCATGACCTGTTTCTTCACCCTGGGTCGCCTCCCGACGGGGCGACTCCTCAACGGTTTTAACAGCACAGACACGAAATTTTGAATACTCATTCAGTTATGATTTTTATCAAGCCCGTTCTAAGTTTTATCATGACATGGTTGCTGCACCCAGGGTTGGCTCCCGACGAGTGGACTCTTCAACGGTCAACAGCACACACACGAAATTTTGTATATGCATTCAATTACGAGAGCCCGTTTTAAGTTTCACTAAGACAGGACTGCGTCGCCCAGGGTTTGCTTCCAACGAGGGAACTCTTCAACATTCAACAGCACAGACACAACATTTTGTGTAAGTATTCAATTATGATAGCCCGATCTAAGTATCACCATAATATGGCTGCTGCACTTATAAAAAAGAGTCTGTAGTCAGTATTTTTTTTGTTAAAATTTTGTCTATTATTTAATTTTATAACTGCATTATAAATAGAATTTACGCTTATTTTACAATCATTAGTATTTTGGTACAATAAAGCTAATTTTGTTTCTTTTTAGCACGCTTTTTTATTAGGTCGACCTGTATGTAACTAACTATGTAATGGAATCTAAGGTAACTAATTTAACCATTTTCCAAGGATCGTAGCGTCATGAAAATTGGCAGCTGTATGTAGTTCTGATGACAATACAATAATATGGTACTGTCGAACTGATCTGATGATGAAGTCGGAAGATATGAACTGGAACTTCATGATGGAACATCGTATCATAGCTGTGTTTGGACTTGTTAGAAAAGTCTTGGAATGAACTTTGACCACGATTAGGTTTCAAGGTCTGATGATGAAGCCGGAAGACAGGAACTGGCATTCCATGATGGAATATCGTATCATAGTCGTGTTTGTACTTGTGAGAAAGGTCACGTAATGGACTTTGAACACGATCAGGTTTCAAGGTTATAAAAAACCTTTTTTTTGGTTTTTACGTGCATTTATAAGAGCGTATTTTAAGTGTTTTTTAAAAGATATTTATAAATTATTTTATATATATATACCACTATCTCACGAATGACGATGTGTCAATGACGATTGTGAATAAAGATTGAAATAAAGATTCAACAAAACACTACAAGTCAAATATGAGTAAAATCCGCCATTTGTGCATAAATTGTCTTTTTTTATAAAACCAGTGTAATATTCATTAAGTTATGTTTTTATAGCACAATAAAGTTATTTTATTCTATTCTAGTAAACTGGGCGACACGCTTGCATAATTCGAATTTAATAACGGCAAAAGCGGCAGCATTTGGCGACATACGAGTAGTTTGGCTGCGTGCACAAAGACGCTTAGTAGTTTAATATTTGTTCATTGAATAAGTCAGGGTATTTGGAAGTGGGGTGGGGGTGGGGGGGGGGGGGGGTGCCACTCGCAAACATTTCAAGTTATAATCATCGGAAGACCAACTTCATGCAGCGAATTTAATACAGTTCCCAAAGTCGATTACGCTGAGTCGCGATGGCGTGGGGAGCATTTTGCTAAACGGGATGAGACAGCTAATTTTAAATGATGTACCTATAACGCAGGGGATGCTGCAAGCTTTATGAACACAGTAAGCTTTTTACTCGTGTTTTAGTAGTTATAGTAATAGTAGTAGTATTTTAATTAAAAAAAACCCTCTCCGGGCGTAGAAATTACAATTACAAATATTTAACATTACAATTACAATACAGATTGAAATTAGTCGTACATTGGACTGATAATAACACAGTAATAATTAAAATTAGTTAAAGCTCAATCAAATTGTATAAACATTTATACAACAAATATTGTTCTTTTCGTTTTCTAAATTCAATGTAAATACAGATATCTTTTATGTTTTGTAGCAGCTTATTGTATTAATTTACACGTCTATATGTCGTTGTGCATGACAATTTTGAAAGGCCAGCATGCGATGAATAGATATAAAGGTCTTACGTAGTTCTGGAATCGTGTGTATGTATATGTATTTACACGACTGCCCAACAAAAAAGGAGTGTAATGTGTTTAAAATTCATCTATGTATGTTTCCCGTTTCTTTATTCCACCATAACTTTTAAACGCTTAAACCGATTTTGAAGTGTGTGGTATTGTTAGAGTCGTCATGTCATCCCGAGTGTCATAGAGTACTTAACTGTACAAATATCAAGGAAGTAGATGTCCAAATGTTAATAAATTAACATACATATATCGTGTTTAGTGTCAATTGAAAGTTGTGATTGAATACATTCCGGAAATATACACGTATTTATATGGATAAATACATAAATATTTCTAAAAAGGCAACTCCCTGCTATCTCATGTTTATCATAATCTGTCTTTTATTTAGTTTTATATTTTTACGTTTTTTTCTTGTTCAATGTTAGCATTAATTTAGTTATGTAAGTCATTTATTTTTAGACTTACAATCTAGCTTTAAAATTCAAGGGCGAATTGGATTCATCTGTAATGCCCTTGAATACTATTTGAAACTAATAAATAATAATAATACATAATAATAAATAATAATAAATAAATACAAACGGAGCTGCCATGGAATTCACCGACCGGAGTCGGGCCCATCATAATACTATTTTTTTTACACTTCTGGGGGGTGAGCAGTGGATTCCGGACTTACGAACCGGCTGTGGTAGGTTTAGGACAGCTGTCTTGCCACATGTGAGCGTTCACCTTGCCACCCATTCACTCCCCCTTCGAAGCCATAGAATTTGAGATGCGCAAATCGCAGTTTTAGATAATTTTTCTAAGAAAGAGTTGATTATTTTTCTGGAAAGGCCAAGATCTTTAAAGAGGTGAAATAGAGATTTAGCTGGCAGGCCACGAGCGCCAACTTCCACCGCGTGAAGGTGAACAGTGAAGCCGTTCCGGGTTACGGCATTTGCAAGATCATGGTATTTATTTAATTTGTACTCGTGGTCTTTTGGGATATTTGATTCCCATGGAACAGTTAATTCTACGATAAGAGCCACCTTCCGAGATAGAGAGTAAAGAGTTATATCTGGACGGAGGGCTGTGCATCCGAGACTTTCAGGGAATTTATACTGCTTAGAGACCGAATCAACCTCCAGAATCCAATCTGTAGCTTTCTCGATTATTGAGAAAGGTTTTGTAGTTAAATGTTTTTTGCCTTTAGAGCCATCCCGCACAAACTGTATTGGGGGTTTGGAGGATACTGTCAAACCCTTGTTGGCACGAGCCACTGAGAGACTAATTACCTCGCGAATAACAGCGAGAACTTTGTCATGGCGGTAAGTGTACCGTCCTTGATCTAAGGCCACCTTGCAGCCAGCTAGAATGTGCCTAGCTGTGCAAGGGGTATTGCTACAGAGGGGACAAGAACTATCCTCGGCAAAGCTCCAACGAGCGAGGTTACTGGGGTCTGGAAGTGTATGCTGAAAGGCATTCAAATAAAATTTCAGCATCTCTGGCGTCCAGTCATAGAGCATTACCTTCCAGTGCATTGGAGGCGGAATGCAAAAGTCACCAATTGTTGTCCAATCATTCTGGCATTGAAGGCCAATAAATAAATCACTAAAACCGTATCTCTTTTTTATATGTGATTTAAAAAACATCTACACTTTGAATAAATACTAAGTTTAGAGTGCTGTCAGCGTTGTCATCGCTAAACGATATCGTTATCTTTGAAATGCAAGTCATTTTTCACGGTAATTATACGGAAGAAGCATACGTCCATAGTAGGACCAGTTTTCATAATTCCGGTTGGTGTATTTAAGTACATAGTTGACAGAGAAGTACGTTTGCATTCAACAGTTTTATGTTGTATTGTTTTGTTAAATTTACTTGAATCTCAATGGACAAATAATACTTTTATCTTTTCATCTCTTCATTTTGTTATAATATCGTTGTCACCGCTGAACGATATCGTTACCCTTGTAACGCTATATCCCTATCCCCTTGCATTATTAGGCGGATCTGCGAAGGCGTTGTCGATGCAAATGAATTTAGCTCGCCCATCTCTGGAGTCGATCTCAAGCGCCCGTATTCAATCGGCTTGTTATTAAAAGCAATTTACTCTGAAATTGCTTTGTGCCCCAAGATCTCACCCGCCTCTTACTCCTCTCCCCATCACTTTCTTCCTTTACTCTCTCTCTCTCTCTCTGTAAATATGACCCAATACAGTTTCGCGCGGGAATCTTCCAAATAAAATCGAACCATCTAAGAAAATTGCCTAGACCCTTTGTTATAGAAATAGTTCCAGATCGGACGCCGACTTGATGACAAATTTGTACTGGCAGTAATAACGTATAATAATGCAGCAAAGTAGAAAGTTCTATTTTTTCTTTTAAAAACTCCTATTTTTACAATGACTACCCAACAAAAAAGGAGTATAATGTGTTCAGGTTTTATCTATGTAAGTTTTCCGTATCTTATACCGATTTAGAAGTGTATAGTATTGTTAGAATCGTTATGTCATCCCAAGTGTCATAGGGTAACTTAATCTTAATTCGGCAAATATCAAGTGAGTAGTTGTCTAAATGTCCAAATTTCCAAATATCAATAAATTACCATAAATATATTAGTGTCAAACGAAAGGTCTGATTGAGTACATTCCGGATATACCTATACGTGTATCTATATGGATAAATGATACATTATTTTATATGTTGTATTATATTATATTGTATTGTAATATGTTATATAATATTATTTATATTATATTATGCTAAATTATATTATATTACGTATTGTTTTTTATGAGACGGAAGAAGGACAGCAGGCAAGGCGTATAGGCTCAGCAAATAATACCACAGAACTTTGTATCCATCACCCCAACACAGGCGTATACCTAGTGGGGTGATGTAATCCTGACAAGTTAATGCCCTTTCGCGATTTTCATCATATGTATTCTTTTAAAATGTGGAAAATAAATGAACGCAATCTTTTTTTATGTAACTATAAAAAATAGGATAAATAAATAAATAAAAATAAATAAATAAAAAAAAAGTAATAAAAATATTTATAAATAAAATAGTTCACTTTCTGTAACGGCAGTCGTGTTTTTTTATTATTTTTGATATATCTACTTGTTATCGCGGATAATAAGACAAAAAAAAAAAAACCTTACTTTCTTAATTCAGAAAAGTTGCTGCGGAGCACCACCACAATTAGAAAAATAATAATGTTATAATTTCCATCTAAAATTTCCTTTGAGAAAAATGTCAATTTCACATCCTTATGTTTATCTCACATCACTTAAACTTGTCATTTTTATTTTTCTTTTTTTTTTCTCCCAAATAATAAAATTACTAATAAGGATATATGTATAATTAACGAAGTATTTAAATATGAATAAAGTAAACATTTCACTAGTCATACAATTATTTTGTATCTTTTGTGATTACTACTTGTTAAGACTATTTGTTTACCAAATAAAATATATTCAAAAATCCATAGGGCAGGACCCTATAAAAATCTGTTGGTAATGTTTATTAGTCTCCTCCAACTAAAACATCATAGTTACACTGGGGACTATGTTTATTAGCATTACTTTAAAGTAAATATAATTACACTATTCTTTAAAAGACATTTTACACTATAAGGATAACATTTCATTACGAACATGCATACATACCACTAACCTCATTATAGGCAAACATTATCATTTTAATATCATTTAATTATTGGTGTTGGGTACAAATAATAAATTCTTAAAGTGTTGTGTGAGTATATGACTTAATGATACAGTGTGTGTGTGTGTGTGTAAGTACAACGTGCGGCAGTCAAACCTGCATTTTTGAAAAAGTGAGCGGGGCGAATCGCCAAGTTTACTATTGTGTTCCCCACCTCGAAGCATATCAGTCGCCATGGAACAGTGGTCTAAGCAACAACGGTAGTTCTCTGTGAAAGCGTTTTATCAAAGCGATGTAAAAATGATGGAGAGCAAGCTGTTACCGTGAATGCAAAAAGCCTTATCGAAAATGCGACTCAAATTTTTCATTCCTCAACTTCGTCAACATGCTGTTAATAACAAAACTTTATTTCAACAAGATAAGGCCACAAGCCACCCAGCCCGTGTGAGCATGAGTTTTAACGAATCGAGCGATATCCCGGAACGGGGCGATTACTTGGTTTCCCCGTTCACCCGACCTCACAGCGTGCGTTGTTTTTGTAAGGGTATAGTGTACCAAGAATTACTATTGTACAAGAATTACTAGTGTACAAGAATATAGTGTACTACCCTTAAGAGTATAGTGTACCAAGAATTACCTCGTACGGTTGGACAACTAAAGGTAAGAATCCAACTACAAAATAAATTAAAGTAAAAACACTGACAAGTATACAAAACGAACTTGTGTCTTTCTTGAAACAGGCTTTGCCTAGTGAGAAGTGACTCTAGATTAGGTTTGATTTCATTATTTCAGTATTTAGTAAATCCTCTATTTATTTTCTGTATTTATTTATGTATTTATGTATGTATGTATGTATGTACATGTATGTATATGTATGTATATGTATGTATATGTATGTATATAAATGCGTATTTATTTTTGTATATATGTATGTATTTTCACCATTTTCCGTTGGGATCAAATTAGCGGAATTGCATTTTCATTTCTGTCGATCAAATGCAATAACAAGACACACACTTACAGACATCTTACACGCACACTTACATATAACACGTCATAGTAGGGTTGGTTGTAAGAGATATTTAACAATAAACCCGCCCATTGTGACATTTTCACAATAAAGAGTATAAACACTTTACTTTACTTGGCACCGTCGTTGTTCAATAAAACTAAGGATATACCCGGCATTTATACTCAAGGTATTAATATAAAAATAAATATAAACAAAAAAAGACTAACCCACTGGTTTATCACCCAGGGAAGGAAAGAAACCGAAAAATTAATTTGCTTTATTCCTATCTAACTTAACATTCCTAACACAATATTATTAACCTACCATATATTTAAGATTATTATTATTTATGATTATTATATATTATTATTATTATTATCACATACCTTTTTAGATAATTTGAAATTTTATTTTTTACTAAAATTTTACTTTACGTGATTTTATTTTTCACGGCATTCTTCAACGAAATTTTTTATTTAGCATTAGGCAGTACCTACGTACTTAATTTTATGATTCTGAGCCTACCTTAGTGCGGACGTCTCGTGCGATCCAGTTAGGTTAGGTTTAATTCATTTGTAACTAATACTATGATTTTTTGTAAATAAAGAATTTTAATTTTGAATTTGAAACATGTATGCTTTATACAGACCATTCTCCTTCAATCCCTATTCCTCTCGATCCTCCACTTTTAGATAGATTAAATTAAGTAAATTCGATTAAAATATCTAATTATTTATTGTAAAACGTTGTAAACATATAAACGGCCTTACATTTATTGTTACCATAGCGAATGTTGTTTAAAGCTACGTTGTATGTTTTCCTGGGAAATCAATAAATACATTATAATCTAGTCTATTTCTGAGCTGAGGTGAGCTGTAACAAGGGCGTATAAAAGACCTAAAAGACATTAACTATGTATTCTGTTACATCAAAGAAATCCTTTCGCAAAGCCGCTAATTAAATGATTCACAGCGAGGGCGCCATGGGCGCCGGCGAATATATATTCGATTTAAATGAAGCCATTAAGGGAAATGGCGAAAGCTCTCCCGTTAATGTAGTGAGCCTGTCGCTTATCGGCGCGGATTCGCCCGTGAGAAAGGTTCGATACGAAATTAATTATTAAAATATTGCGGAGTCTCCGGAGCCCCACGATTTAAGTGCTAAGTATCATCGGAACGCAATATTCCGCTCGACGCCTCCGAGGGCGGCCGCCCTATAAATCAGCGCCACGCCGGGCGGGTGTAGGGACGCGGCGCCCTGGCGCGCACGAACGACGCGTGTCGCTGGCGTTAGTAACTAGCGTTAATATGTCACAATTGGAAGTGACGACTGCAACGGGCGAACCCGTCATCACAGAAATTATTAACGATAATGATCGTTCTCTCTCCCGTGAGGTAAGCGTAAAGAACTTACGACGATTCAAACCTACCGTCCAGCAAAACCGACATTCTCGCCAAAGGCCGGCCTTATGGCGAGGAACCGGGAATGTGACCCAGCGGGCAGCCTCGCCCAATGACTACCAGTTTTGGCAGGATATCTCCGTCTGGAATTACCCATCAGGATACCACCGACCTCCCGACTGGTCACGGGACCGAAGTCGCTTCCGCTGCCCCTAAGAATATATCGTGGACCTGGGCTCCACTCGGGATCGGATGTCGAATAGCTCGTTTCAAGAGTAGCATGACAACAAGTCAACATCCACTCCCGCTGCTTAGGAGACAGTATATTTCCATAGCCTCCACACTCCTTCAGTAATTGGTCAAAGTACACAACCGATTGGATGACGCCGCACGGTGCGCAAACCGTCTAGTAGCACCAGAGGGCGATCCCCAAAGGAAACCGATGCACCAGTCGTGAGGCCTCGGACGCGAGAGTCTTTCCCTGGGTAGTCCTTCACTCGAGGAGGCTACTGGTTAGAAGATGAATCGTAAGTCGAACCGACCTGAGAACACAGAGGATCTTATATCACAAGCTGCACGAAACTGTTCGGTATACCCCAATCTGGATAGTAGTGCGTATTGCTTTGTGACTTTCGTGAGTTTGTAGCTTATTGGGTAGGTGAAGTTTAGTGACGGCCTCTTTCAAGGTTGGCGATTTACCAGTATGACTTTGTGCCTCTTCGTCATACAGGAAAGCCTCTGCTATCTTATTACGTTTATGTAAGGTAAAGAACCTTACGGCCGGCCCTTTATAATAAGACCAATAGGTATCTTTAAAATTTCCCGCCATATCGATGCTACCTTCACAACAGCTGCTTAGTTATCTTACATAATTTACCAGTTGTATATATTTTTAACAGTGTAGTACTGTTTAGTTTTTATTTGCTGTTAAATAAAAAAAAATGGTTTCTAATTTAAGTGTTTAGTCTGTAATATAAAAGGTTCCTAAATAAATGGTTTAAGGGTGGTTAGTGAGAATAGAGGTTATTGCGCAATACCTAAATAACCTACAGTGATTTGGACATATTTGTTTTTGTTTTCTATAATGTTTTTAATTTATATTCTTGTAGTGATTTATAACACTATATATATCAATAAACAATTTTATTATAATTACATTGTTTAAGTTACAACTATTTAAATTTTCGCCAACTACTCATGCCATATGCATTAACCCTTTGGGTACATTTGACGGCTGATACTCGTCATACGCATGTTTTGGCGTAGCAACAATTGACAAGTCTGACTCGTCATTTCATTTCGGTTTTATGTGTCTTACAAATACTTCGCCCTTATTTTTACACGTTTAAAACTTATTATACAAATTGATATTATCACAGATTATCATTTGAAGATGTCTGGCTATTTTTAGAAATCGCGGAATGTGTCTGGCGGCATCTAGAAATTAGACAAAAATACAAAGTCATTGCTTTCATTTTCCCTGGCCTATTTTATTTTTTCATGATAATTGATTCTATAATACATGCCATTTAGTATAACAACCAGAGGTCAACCCACTACTAATAAAACTATTGTAATACACGAATGCGATAGCATAGAGTCTTGTAACTGTCAGCCTCTACAAAGAGAAATATCTTGGAAATATCTAGGCATCACTCTAGATTGCTTTCTCCGTTGGGATTCTCATATACATAACGTGGCTACGAAGGTGCAAATCCTTGGATATGTTTTCAAAGAACTGAGGAATATTCTGGATTCCAAAACACTAAAAACTGTTTATTATGCTTTATGTGAATCGCGTATTACTTACGGCATAATTGGATGGGGTGGATGTGGTAAAACCCTGCTAGAGCCATTGCAAGTTGCGCAGAAATTTATATTAAAAATTATTCTACGTAGACCATATCGCCATCCCACTAATGAACTGTATAAGGAAGCTAAAGTTCTTGATTGTAGGCAACTTTTTCTAAAAACTTCCCTCTTAAGGCTATTTTTGGACAATAACTCAAATTTAGGAATAATTCAGAACCGGCGACCAACGAGACAAGTTGTAGAAAATAGCTTAATAATACCCAGAAGGAAAACATCATTTGGTCAAAGACATTACTCTTTCATTGCGCCGAGATTTTACAATCTGATCAATATGGAAATAAAAATGAATTTGACATTTAGGGAATTAAAAAATAAATTAAAGAAATGGTTATCGAATCATGACAGACTAACCATACATCAAATGTTAGAAATAATAGTATAATAAAACTTAGGTGCACAAATTATTAACATATTTTTAAACTTATATGTTAAGTATTTTTTAACATTGAACTAACTACCAAAAAATATTTGACTTTGACAATGAATTATACTTTTAGACTAGGTATTTTTATATTAAATCTTATATTACTTAAAACATAATATTAAATATTAATGACTGTTTCTTTCTTTTCTCACATATAACTCTATTTATAATATTTAATCGAATTTTATATTATATTTATTGCCGATTTAATAATGGAATTGCATTTTATTTATTATATATTTTTAATATATTTTTATTATTATTATTTTTTATTTTATTCTGAAGACCACATTTTAGGGCAATTCAGTGTCATTAGCTTTTTACTAAAACTTGTACATTTGTAGGCAACCAAGCAATCAAGCAAACTTGATTGTAATATTGGAGTCCTGTCCACCCTAGAACGGGCTAGTCCCAGTTGGGTGACAGAAACAAATAAGCAAAAGTTTAAGGTTTTGCCATTCGGTTCCTGTTATTTTTGTAAGCTAATCAATGTTTTATAGTAATTAATTCTTAAATAAATAAATAAATAAATAAATAAATAATTCTATGAAAAAAGACAACTGGCTAATGTTCATAATAACTAAACCATCGCCAGACTCTCCTAAAGTTTATCGCAGTGCGTTTCGCTTAGACTACTTTATATATTTGAATAAATCGGTACCCAAACAGTTAAACAAGTGGTTAGAGACTTAAAAACCTGCTCTCCAGTCACAGTGCTAGTTACTCACGCTAGTACCAAATTGCTTGTTAGCTTCCCCGAGACGCGGGTGGCGTTTAATTGAAACTTCCGACTGGCCCGTCGGCCAGCTTCCGTAGATCTTGCAGCGGGATCAACTTGGCCCTCGTTTTTTTACCCGGAGGAGAACATTTACGTATCAGAAGAACTCTCGACCTTTGAAATAGTCCGCATCGGGTGGAATGAGGACCCGCCGAGAGTTATTTAAGGCCCTGAATGCATAGACAGAATAAGGCAATAGAATAAAACTGACTCTTCCACCAAGTTACGAGGTACGATTACCTTACTCTATTTGTAAACAATTACGATTATTAAAATACTATCTATTTGTACATCATTTTTTAAATTATGACAATGCTTAACAATTTTATATTTTTAAATTTACTTTGATTGTCCAGCTAATAAGAATTAATAATAGCTATTAAATATACATTCAATGATATTTATTATGTTCTTTTCAATACTTAGTTTTTATGTGAGTTCATACATAAAATATAACAATTTAAATGAGCGCCCTAAAATGGTCTTTGGCCTAGTAAGGTGGCATTAAAATAGGATCACTAGAAACACTTTTTGGCTTATTGAATTATCAGTTTTTTTTTTGCTACTGGATTGTTTCCTATGGTTTTTTAATATTACATTTTGCTATACACGATTGTGAATTTCAAATTGCATTAAATAATAATAAAAAAAAGTAATGCCTGGCATTCTATACAAAATGAGTTTAAGTAAAATTCTAAATAGTTTCCTATACTTATTCTAGCAACTTTATAATAAGATAACACTGATCGACATCTACATTCGAGATGATATTGTAGACTGAAAGAGCTGTCAATCCGTTGTTACGCGGGTAGGCCGCATACCGCTGCCGCCACTGCGTAAATTATAACGGTGGGGGGGGGGGGGGGGGGTGTCCACGAGCGCGAACTTCGAAAATCCGCCGTGCATACAACACTCACTGTATCCTGTCTTACGCCCTTGCGTTCGGCTTTTGGCGGTGGGAATATTTTAAGAAGAGATTTCCACGTAGAAAAGAGTTCCACGTAGAGAGACAGTCGTCTCTATTATTTTTAGTCTCTGACTATTTTTAGCTATTTTCTTCATGATTATCACTATTATTATACTTTACATACGCTATTATTACTATTTTATGTACTCACACTCCACACCAATACACTCAACAGTCAACACACACACACACACACATCCTAAACGCAAGCCTCTTATGTAGTAATGTAATACAATTTTAGGTATTTTAGTTTTATTAAGTAGTTCAACGTAATTTCTGTAATTTTATTGAAATCCGTTATCGGTTTAATATTTAAGTAATGTAAAGTTTTATATTTTTTTTAATTTTATTTTCATCTCTTAGGAAAACTTACATCTAGTTAAACATATATAGGTACATATTGAGAAAAAAGTATTGAAGGCCAATTAAAATAAAAGGCCAATAATAAGGCCAAATAAAAATATTGTAATTTACTGTGTAATTAATACTGTGTGATCTATACTAATATTATAAAGAGGTAAAGTTTGTGAGCTTGTAGGAAGTAATCTCTGGATCTACTAAACCGATTTTAAAAATTCTTTTACCAATGAAAAGCCACGTGATTTGTTAGTGTCATAGGCTATATATTAATTCGAAAAATTAAATGACCTTTTCGTGGTAGTCGGATTTGCAAAGTAAGTCGGAGAAAAAACGGTCGAACGAAAACGTTTCTAACTAACGCTGCCTTAACGATGAGTGATATATCATTAAGTTCTAGAGAAAAGTTGTAGAACTTGATAATGCCTACAAAAAAGCCAGCGACAGCATATGTCTAACTTTTATATTTAAGTCACAAAAAGTAGTATTTTATATTAAAAAAATTATTTTAATCGTTAGGTAATGTTTATTGGTCATATTATCAACAATTATGAATTCTTATCAAATTAAGTAAATTTATCGTCTCAAGTGTTAAATACAAAAGACTTTTACCTTTTATACTTAGACTTTTTATACTGCATATAATTTTCCTTTTACTGCATAAATAGTTAAAGAGATAATACGCTCATTGTATAAGACACTCACAAATAACGGTATTACAGTCAAATTGGCATGCAAATATATACATACATATGCAGTAAAAATATAACCCTTCTTGTGGCAGTCAGGAAATAAATCATAGCACTCAGTACTAACCGAACCAAACTTGGTTAGGCCATTTTTAGTTATACCGTGTCGTATATATTTATTTCCTACCTATCCTCCCAATCAGTGAGAAATTACGCGCCGACCGAGACAGACGTACTCCTGTTTGAGCGTTCTTGTTTGTCGTGCTGTGACTTCGTAAGTATCGCGTTCGTGAGCTGGCCAATTGAAGATTTGCAGACATTCGGAGTGAAATTACAGCAAGGAATCGCGCGAAAAATAGAAAGGTGCGTAAACTTTGATTCCTACTCCTCTCCACAATGATGATTATAATTCTATAAAATAACCAACCTTCCTTACAGTCCACTCTCTATATTATTAAACTTAAACCCAACAAAACTCATAATTTCATCACAAGTAAAAAGTTTTACCGCCCAACGAAGTGGGCACGGGTCAGCTAGTTTTAAAATAAAGATTTGAAATGAACTGAATTAAAAAGACGCCACATACCTGGTGGTGTTTGGCCTCCTGCTGCTTGAGGTACCTGAGCCGCTGCTCTTTGGCCGCGAGCAGCTGGTGCTGCGTGTCGATCTGATGCTGTTGCCGCAGCGCCATGGCGCGCAGCTCGCTTAGCGTCAGCCCGACGCCACCTTCCGGGAGCTGTGGACAACGGACACAACCAACATTAGGAGACGGAACTTTCGGAGACGGGCTTGATAGTTACTGGCAGCTTGAGCCACGAGGTTCGCTTATTTTGTGGCTTGTCCAACTTATATACCAACTCCCACACATGAGCCGTCCCGAAGAAGTGATTTGAATGAAAGAGTTTCCTTCGGCAAGTTGAGCAGTGCGCTCTGCAGAAAAAAATTAGAGTTGTCAACTGTTACGGGCGAACCCGCCACATCAGGAAGGTATAACGATATACAATTATTCTTTCAAACGTGGAATAGAGGCCGCGCGAGCGACTTCGAACCTGTGCAAGACTAGAGGATGGAGAAATCCTTCCAAACCTGGTAGTAAGGGGTCGAGGTCTGCCTGCTGATCCTCTTTTGGTAGCGAATGGTTTCGTGCAGCTTGGGCCATAAGATCTATTTTGTTCTCGGATCGGATCACTCACGATTAAACTCTTATTCAGAAGCCTCCACGTGCAGAAGGCTACCCCGGTTAAGACTATCGCGTCTCAGGCCTCGCGGCTCGTGGACCGGTTTCTCCTGGTGGGATTGCATTCCGGCGCTACTGACCGCTTTGAGCACCGTTCGGCGACGCTAATCGGTTGTGCACTCTGACTAATTGCTGAAGGAGTCTGGAGACTATCAAAATATACTGTCTCCTAAGCAGCGGGGGTGGATTTTGGCCTGCTGTCATGCCACTTTTAAAACGACATATGCGCCACTATAGGTCAGCGATAAATTTAAATTGAATTGCCGCTGTAATACAGCAGGTAGAGGCCGCGTATGGGACTTCGGACCTGTAACCAATCAGGAGGGCGGAGGTATCCTGTAGTTTAATTCCAGACGAAAATTTCCTATCAAAACTGGTAGTTAGGGGGCGAGGCTGCCAGCTGTGTACCTTTTCTGGTTGGCTTCTAACGGACTTGTTGGCGAAGCTAGACAGTAGATTGTCTTGTCTCTAAGTCTTACACGCTCATCTCAAAGCTGGAAGAATGATCACATATCGTAATACTAGCCTGGGGTGACGGGTTTGGCTGATGTAGTCGACATCGCCCTACTGCTGGTCCTCTTCCCAGTGCCTCGCGGTAAGACTCTTAAGGGTTTGCCGGTGGCTAGACAGTGGACTGTCGTTTGTCCATTAAAGTCTTTCACGATCACCCGAAAAGATAGAACGACCTAATGCCGCTAAAACTCCCTGGTGTGACCCATTTGTTTTGACACCCTTAGTTGTTGTCAAAAGTATAAAATAATGCTACGTGTCGCAGCGAATATGAATAATATCGCGTAGGATATTATTCATTTTCGCTGAGACATTTCTCTTATCATTTTTGGGGAGCGCGCCTTAAGCCGTCGTTTATACAAAGTCGAGCGTGTTTCTTCCGCGCGACGGGAGCACAACAAATCATACGACCCGGAAAAAAGCGGACAGAAAAGCCGATGCGGCGCCGCCATCGACCTATCGGCGATTCACTGAGCACTGTAGTGAGAAGCGGTCGTACCCTACATACAATGTGAGAGGTACAAGAGGAAAAGCGTAACATTACAGAGTAACAGAGTAGAGGAAAAGAGTAACAACGCCAAATACGAATTATGCACAAAATGCCCATACGGTATTTATGCATTAAGTATACCACATATCATCTTATGGCCATTTAAAGTACTAGGATTTAAATTACAGATATCAGATCGTTCAATCAATCTGCTTATACAAAACAATTATACAGAACCATAGAAAATACACACATACTTGTTTTTAACGACTTGTTTATGTATTTATTTATTTATGAATGTATTTTATTCGAAGGAGACGTGGGTATTTATACATTAACTACGCATAATCTTTTATGGATATATAAATACTAGGTTTCAACATAATAGATATTAATTCATTGAATCAATCTGCTTACATAACGGAATTATATAGAACCATTTATTTTTAATTGTATTTATTAATTTATGTACGTATATATGTATTTATGTATGTATGTATTTCATTTATGTATGTCTGTATATGTAACTAAATACAGAACATCCCCCTCCTTCAATCGCTACTCCTTCTGATCCTCCACTGTTAGATAAATTAAAACAAATAAATATATTAAAAAGAATAAAAAACACGACTGCCGTTACAAAAAGTGAACTAATGTATTTATAATTAAAAAAAACGTTTTTTTAATGAAATTTATTTATTTATTTATTTATTTATTTATTTACATATACATATAAATTCAAATGCATGAGCACAGCAGAAAATGAAATGACAATTTAGACAATGCCATTGTATGCTTTTTAAGTTATATACACATCTGTCTGAGCCCAGGTTAAATAGCGCATACATTAAACGCAAATGATTATTCAATTGTGCTAAGCAAATAGCAGCCGAGCCCGCCTTACTAGGCATCCCTGTGTTAAGGCAAGCTCACTTCGGGAGTCCCACTAGAGTGCCACGGTTGTGTCAAGGAAAGATCTAAGATGATTTTTTTAAAAATATTACTTTTTAGGCGGCGTTGACGTAGTAATCAAGATGCTGTTTTATTTTTTGCTACTGATCCGGGAACGAATAATTTGTAATACTGTAGTATTGTGTATCTCGTGCTTTGCTTTAAATAAATAAATAAAGCATAGGTAATATTATAGACCGTTTCGTTAAAAAGTCAGTTTTTTCCCACTAAAGCCTTTCCCCACTCGTTTTTGCGACACCATACGTAGTTTTATGTTCTCTATGTTCTGGAAGCCTGTAACAATAATATTATTATTTCCTGTGATGTTTATTTACTATAAAATTTAATAGGTTTAACTGAAATTTTAATACTTCAATGCAATGTCGTTTGTAAAGCTGTGACACCACAATCCGTCAGAGTCGAGCTTATCATAAAATAGCAGACTCCAGAGACGGATTAATCCAGACCAGATCCGCGGTTTCTGACTATTAGACGCTTGACAGCGTTGCAGTGCTGCTGCAGCGAGGAGATAGTTTCTCTCTATTCCGCCTTGAAAGTAATCGCCCATGAACTGGCCTGACTTCCGCAATTCAGCATTGAGAGAAAAGCTACGACGGCTTTCAGATGATAGGGAAAACAGCAAGTTTTGACTCACAGGGCAGATTGTAAATATTCGGTGGAGAAAATATTTGGATACCGAATGAAAGGGGGTTGCTGCTGTTTGTATAAGCCCTGGACCCACCAACCAATACGTTTGAGAGTGGCATATATATTTAGGCATATTTTATTTATATTTAAAAAGTAAATCTTATCCCGAAAGTCTTAGCGGTATATGGTATATATCAATTAATTAGGCCTTAGACGAGGAATGTCTGTTAACAAATATAATCAGTATTACTATTATTACTACATATTATTTATTGCACAAAATACAAAAAGTATACCGTAGGGCGGTGTCGACTACAACAGGTGAACCCGTCACCCCAGGCTGATATAACGATATGTGATCATTCTTTCAGCCGTGGGATGAGCGTAGAAGACTTAGAGACAAGACAATCTACTGTCTAGCTCCGCCAACAAGCCCGTTAGCGGTCAACGCCTTACAGCGAGGCACCGGGAAAGGTATACAGCGAGCATCCTCGCCCCCTAACTACCAGTTTTGGAGGAATATCTCCGTCTGGAATTAGCCTTCAGGATACCTCCGTCCTCCAGACTGGTTACAGGTTCGAAGTCACTTGCGCGACCTCTACCTGCCGTATTTTCAGCGGTGATTCGGTTTGAATATATCGCGGACCAAAGGCATATTTTGCCCGGCTCTGAGATCAGGATCACGTAGCCTAACGGTCATTTCGAGAGTGGTTGACAATAGGTCAATATCCACCGCCGCTGCTTAGGAGATTGTATATTTCCATAGTCTCCACACTCCTTCAGCAATTAGTCAGAGTGCACAACCGATAGGCGTCGCTGAACGGTGCGCACACCGCCCAGTAGCGCCAGGATGCAATCCCACAAGGAGAAACCAGTCAACCAGCCGTGTGGCCTGAGACACGAGAGTCTTACCCGGGGTAGCCTTGCGAGGAGGCTTCTGAATAGGAGCTGAGTTGAGCCGATCCGAGAACAAAGTGGGTCATGTGGCCCAAGCTGCACGAAACCGTTCGCTACCCAAAAAAGTATACAGCAAAATATAAGTGATACAGCACGAAACGAATGCCAAACAACAAGTGGTGGCATACGTGACACTCGCCGCGTGAGTCGATTTCAGCCCTTTGTTTCGAGTCATCCACTATGCATCTATGCATCTACACCCAACTACTATCGTCATCTATTGCCTCATGTAATTTTTTACCCACAACGAGTTAAGAAGAGCCGTTATATAAGTAATTATAATACATACAAAAAACATTTTATATGATATATGGTTTATTGTTATTGGAGGGTGGGCATCCGACTGTAGAGGTCATTGCCCTTTACAGTCGGATTTGAAACGCTGAATAATTAATGATAATAACTAATTCGGTAGAAACTAAACAAATACGGATTTGGAAGAAGAGTAACAGGGGCCCGAGTATTAAGTACATATGTTACAGCTCTCCCGAGTGAGTACATTTAATTAACTCATCTCTTCGAGGAGACTACCAGATGTCACAGAATAATGAGTTTTTGTTTTATTTTATTTTAATTTTATTCTAACAAACTATGGAACTATACTATTTTATTCTAACTTAGTTATTTTATTCTAACTATTTATTTTATTCTAACTTATTTATTTTATTCTAACTATGGAACTATACTATTTTATTCTAATTTATTTTATTCTAACAAACTATGAAACTATAACTATGGAAATATACTATCTCTTTTAGTACCGTAAGTTTGTAAGTTTTTTAAAAATTATTAATGCCTTTATTTGTATTTAATGATTATTTAAACATGTTGTGTATGTACTTGTAAGAATTCTATTATTTTTTTTAATTTATGTGTATATTGCATATCAACGGATTGGTATAAACTGTTAAGTTGATTTGCTAATGAAATAAATAAATAAATAAATAAATAAAAAAAAAAAACAAAGGAGAAAAACAGCGCTCGGGTCTTAAGTTAATAAATAATAATAACAATATTACGGCCAAAATAGTCTCCTGGTAATATACAGTTAATGTGCGTGATGTTGTGTAATAATATTTATATATTATGTTATATTATCATGTTCTCTCGATTTGTGAGTGTGTATGATAGAGTAGGATGAGTGTGTTTATATGTGTGATTGAGATGTGCGTTTAATGGGTGTGTGTAAGTACATCTAAGTGTATGTGTCATAGTTGTGTATATATGAGAGTGAGTGATTCTGCACAGGTATGTATCTGTTCAAGCTTTTAAGGTCTGGTCTATTACCGCCCTGATAAACTCGTTTTTGCTCATTGAGAATATGTCTAGTTCCTGAAACGATTCATCGTAGGCTTCCATAATTCGATGCAGAGTTGAATTCCTTGAGTTGGACCGGCAGGCAGCAAAAAAACCTCACCTCGCTTTCCAAGCCGCATGTTATCATTAACACGTTGAATGCCAAACTAAAAACCATGTTTAGCCCAGTGGGCCGCGGCGGACACCTTGTGATTGCCAGTATACAGGATCCAGGGGGCCGCGTCGGACACCATGTGTCCGACGCGATCACAACCCTTGATCACTTCAAAAGCCTGTAGGCGACCAACGGACAGCATTTCGACTGTTTTTACTAAGGCAAGTGACCCGCGCGGCCCCACAGTACAACCTGACCACTTGGCACAAAAAAGGAAAGACGGTTGGACATTCCCACAGGCCGAGACGGACACTGGTGTCTGCCATTTGACATCTCGGAAAATAATTAGTAAATCGCTGTTTCCGTAAGTCACCCATTATTTTTGAGTTATTTACTGTTTTTTTTTGTGAAAAAGCACCTCAACGATTTTTGGACGATTCTAGATTTATTGGTGCGGCCCCGGGGGAAAGAACTGTCGGACACATGGTGTCCGTCTACAAGGGCGGTCCCAGGGGGGGGGGGTCAAGGGGGTCATGACCCCCCCCAAATCTTAAATATATGGCTTATAATAAGCCCCTTATGTAAATACACTTGTTTCCATAAATAAATTATTGTATAATAAAGGGGAACTTTGTTTTATTTACAAACCGTTAAACCAATCTCATCGCCCATAACGGCGACCCCCCCCCAAACCTTAAGCCCATAACTGTGACCCCCCCCCAAAATGTAAGGCTAGGACCGCCCTTCCGTCATGGCGTTCAACGTGTTAAACTGACGCACATGCTCATAAAATAGTTGATGAGCATGCTTAAAACTAGCATGCTCATCAACTCTACACATTCGTATAGAGTTGACTCACCTCTTCGAAGAGGCTACCGGGTGGCACAAAACCGGCCATAAAAATGATCTACCTACCCTTGCTTTTCAAGCCGCGTGAAACCATTAGCCCCAGGAGCAGCATGACAATAGGTGGAATATTATGTACAGTTGTGCGCCCACACCACATACATTGGCGTCGTTATCTAACGATGCGACCTTGTTTATGAAATAAGACCGCAATTTCAAGCGAAGGTAGAGCCCGTATACGTCTTGAGTTACAATCGGCGCGCGTGGTTCTCAGTTACTTTACTCCTCTCCTCGGCCCTTCCGAACATTTTTATCACGTCGTAAACATGGACAAAAGAAGTCACGTCCGCTAACCTGCTGCCTGTTTCGCGCCAAGACTCATTGCTGCCACGCTTTAACTTCATTCCGCCGCCCCCTGATTTATCGCTTCATGAAAGGGTGTGCGGTAGCCAGCAAAACGGGATTTATACTTCACCTCCTTACCTACACTTTCATAGGGAAAGTATTTGATGAAAATTTATTTAAATGCCTTGGCCTATATTCCCAGTGATTTATTTGCTCCTTTATGCCTAATTTTGAGGGATGTTATTATTTTAGGCAATATTAATAAAGGCAATTATGAAATAAAAGGCAAATACACTGAGAAAATATATAACGATGTAATACACGGAAATACGATTATTTAACGAGGATTACGTAAATAACCCGGACTATGGTCCATACGTATGATTTTACATGACGCGTTGGCGTGACGGTAGGTGCCGTGTCTTAATGTTAAAACATAATGTTATTTCATTACGTCGCGACATTACGATCTCGCTTCTAACATGACAGCATGTTGTAGTATACGTACGGTTATAGTCGGATACATTAATCATGTTGAAAATACAGTAAACTGTTATTTCCGTAATAACCGTAAGGAAAATGTTGACACCAAATTTCTTGTAATTCAACAAACTTACGATTGAAGCATCGGTATTCCGCATAAAACAGTAATAAAAAAAATGGTAATGTAACACTCATTCCAATATTTTTTTTCTCAGTGTACTTTTTAATTATTATACAGTATCAGAAATTATAATACACACATTTTTAACAAAAAAAAATGACTCCAAAATGTTTTATAAGTGTAGCCGCAGACGGGACTCCCTGGTATTAAACTACAAAATTATAGTATCCACAGTACAAACTGGCGACTGGGGCAATTAGAGACAGTTAACATAGGAATGGTACCATGTCGATAAAATATTTATCTATACTGATATTATAAAGAGGTAAAGTTTGTGATGTTGTAGGAAGTAATCTCTGGATCTACTGAACCGATTTTGAAAATTCTTTTACCAATAGAAAGCCACATTATTTGTGAGTGTCATAAGTTATATATTAATCCGAAAAATGAAAAGACCTTTTCGTGGTAGTCGGATTTGCAAAGTAAGTCGGAGAATAAGCGGTCGAACAAAAACGTTTCTAACTAACTTTGCCTTAACGATGAGAGATATATGATTAAGTTCTAGAGAAAAGTTGTAGAGCTTGATAATGCCTACAAAAAAGTCAGCGACAGCATATGCCTAACTTTTATATTATATTAATTATGAATTCTTATCAAAATAAGTAAATTTATCGTCTCAAGTGTTTAAAACAAAAGACTTTTCCCTTTTACTGAATAAATAATTAAAGAGGTAATACGACATAGGTATGAAACCGCGACCGTATCGTAATCTATACTTCTTTACTAATATTATAAAGAGGTAAATTTTGTGACATTGTAGGAAGTAATCTCTGGATGTACTGAACCGATTTTGAAAATTCTTTTACCAATAGAAAGCCACATTATTTGTGAGTATCATAGGCTATATATTAATCCGAAAAATTAAAAGACTTTTACCTGCTACAATTAGATAGATAGATAAAATTCCTAGATTAGCCAAAAGCGGTGAGTAAATACCGTAATAGGTGGTAAGTAGCTAATCGATTAGGATTATTAATTGTGGTAACCATAACAGTTCGATTTCTACATTTTATGACATTTTAACGACACTTTTGCCAAATTAGTTTTCGTCTACTATAATTATTGTGCGTATTATGTAGGTCATTAGGCATTATTGATAACAAAATATTCTGCTATAAAAGGCTTAATGTCAAAGACCATAACTCATTCGTTATACGAACTCTATTTGTGAATCTACATTATGATGGAAGATTTTTGCAAAACTAATTTGACCAAGTTAAGAAGTGATGTTAACCAGCAAAGCCGGCATGTCATTCTCAACATTTATAAGAGGTTGCATAAGTTGAAAGAAGACCCTGATGTCATAAGGAAAATTGATTTTTAACAACCAAGAAAGTTGGCAGCATTAGTTTGTGGAAGGAGCGAACGAACTCTAGATCGAATTCGGAATCGATTCAAAAATCTCCAGAACGAAGACCTGGCCAAAGCACATAATATAATTGACACCTATTGTCATGTTATTAATCTACAAGACGATAGTGACAGTGAAGACGAATATGAATAGCTTGCTGACTTTCATTGTTTCGTTTTAAAATTTTTTTTATAACAATTATTTTATTGTCAACAATTATAAATTAGATACTTTTATATTTTTATTTTAATAATTCAATATCAATATTTATATTTTAAACTTATTTAATATTTATCGTAATGAAACAATACTGAAATATAAATAGGATAGAAAATGATGCGGTAAATTCGTTTTCTATCCTATTTATAATGTCAAACAACCGCGATAGTCTTCGATTTTATAATACTGAAATAATATTTATTTCCCTCGTTTCATTACTTTATCGACATTCCTTTTGTATGCGTAAAACTACCTACACTACGGTTACAGGTATCGCTCCATAAGGCCGTGCAAGTGCGAAAGAGATAGCACGATTTCGATGATAAATTACCTGACTCGCCACTTTGTAATGCGGATAGTATAGGCATTTTGGTAAATAAAAAAAAATGCTTATGATAAAAATGCTTGATATAAAAAAAAAATGCGATGCGAAGCTTAACAAGCATGCTTGATCGTCTAGAGAGCCCCTATGGACCACAGGGTCAGTTACCTGTATGACTCATCTATTTATGTATATAAAATCTATTGAACCAATATTTACAAAACTTAACATTCATGTTATTTACATCGCCCTTTAACAGTTTTATGTATTACAATTTTCCATACTCTACGGAAGTGTTTATGGTCCTTAAAGGGTTAATGTGTTCTAATAATCTAGTCATAATACAGTGATTTGTCTGTCCAACGTAAGACAGCCCGAAGTTACCTACACTCGATGTTGTAAACACTAGCAGGGTGATTTTATAACTTTGGCGTTCTCCATTGCCTTCGCTTTTAGCTCATTTCGCGAACAATAACCAGTTAAAGTTCGCTAAATCAGCACGAAAGCCAAGACAATAGAGAGAGAACAATCACCCTGCAGGGGTTTACAGTGGCAGTACATCTTTCACGGGCCTCAGGAATCAAGATATGCTTGAAGATGGCCTTGTTGAGCAATTTACTCACTTATATGGATTATTACACGCGGTAAAATCCGTCTGCTTTCGATTGAAATGTCAAATAACCGCGAAAGTTTTAGAGTTTTTATAACATCATACAAGATTTGAAAACGTGCAAAAACTCACCCTAACTTAATATCAGTGGCTACAATACCTATATAGCCATTGCTTATTATTTATTTATTTGGTAATTTTCAATCACAATATGAGATCAACTTTTGGGCAGAGAAATTTTACATTCATTGGGCCAAAAATGTATAACTTCTTCCCGGTTCATCTAAAAGAGACATCCACAAGATTTAAAGAAGTGGATGCTCGAAGAGGGTAATACCCTACTTTTCATTTTTTGATAACTGCTTTAGAATGTTTTTCTTAATAATCGATTAATACGTTATTATATGATTTAGATATTCCTTTTATTACTATTTGTTTACATTTATGATTACTTTTTTATGACTATTTATTACCATAATGTCGTGATTTTTTTACCTATTCTTAAATTTTAACATTTACCTGCTGACATTGTGATTATTTTACTACTATTTTTATAACTATGACTATTTTACGTACTCCTATATTTACTTTTTATTTGTGACTTTGAATTTTTCACGTTTTTACTTTTAATTTTTATTTCAATTTTAGCAGTGTATTAAATAAAAATGGCACGTAGACATTTAATTATTTTCAAACAATTTGTTTTTAAATTTAGTTTTTTACGTTTTCACATGTTTTTTTCTACGTATTCAACTACTCTATGCTTATGGAATGTCCGCCCAATTACAAGTTTTGCTTAGTTGGGCGACATTAGACAAAGGGCATCATTTAATAATTGAGTCTGTTAGGTTGATTTATTGCTGTGTTTTAGTGATGTTATATTTCATTTGTGGTTCCTTATTGTAATTTGTAATATTTTTGTGAATCGCTCAAATAAATAAATAAAATCATCTTCAGTAAATGGACATACCCAATTACAGGCACAGACGAAAATCCAGTTGCAATAAACTGATTACATATTATGCCAGAAACTGTTGCCAGTGATCCTATTTTAATGTCACCTAACTAGGCAATATCATGTTCTAAGGCTGACACTTAAATTGTTTTAAATCTATGTATAAAACGATATAAAAAAACAATAATGAAGAATATAGAACATTTAAGAGAATGTATACACTGATTTATTATTAATTCTTACAAGCTGGACAATCAAATTAAAATTCAAAATATAAAATTGTTAACCATAACATAATCATGCTTGGTATGGCAACCCTTCTGAAACTGCGAAATACAGGTGGCGCTGATAGCATTGACGGCCAAACTAATAGCAAATTATTTATTCATCTATAACAACATTGATACTGCATGGTTCTTTATAAAGGAACGTTTGATTATAAAAACACAATAATTTAACAAATTACAACAATTATATAATTAAATTATTAGTGTCATCTATCGTATTTGTTAAGCAGGAGGATTACATCGCAGAAATAATAAGGAAACATAGAACGCCACATATTGGTGTATTTGAATATTAAATTGCATTATTACGTATTGAAGCTTGTACCAAATTAAAATTGACATTTTTATGTAAATAATATTAAAATAATGAGACCTATGATTTAAAAAATAGTTTATTATATTAATATTGTATATCGTATAAAAGTGTGTAGAGGGCTATCTACAAAGGGCCGCCACACTGTTGTACCACAAAAGTCGCCATATCGACCATAATGAATGAAAAGTAATTAAATTTTGGAACTGTGAGTGCCATCTACACGTTGCTTTTTGTATGAATATTCTGGTTGGCAAATTATAGTACAATGCTAAGCAATCTAATACCCTATATAGTCAATTATATACCGTACTTAGATTGCCTATGTAGTTGGGAAGCCAGCGACTAAAAAGTACAAGGGCTTTCGGAAAGCTAATACTTTCAGATCGGATAGTATTTTGGCCATAAAATGCGGGGTACATTTAGCAGGCTAGATTCCTGGACACCTGGCGCTGGCGTAATAGAAAGGTGTGTTTTTTAATAATACCTCTAAAGTGTTTTGGAAATTTGTAAAATTCATGAATAGACAGTGGATGCTATAAAGACCTCGAAACATAACTTCATAATCGAACGCGTGACTTTGGCATCTCCATACATGTCACGCATCGGTCTATGACGCATCGGTTACTGTACAGCGCAATATAATGGTCGCAATGGCGTAATATAATGGTATGAAGATGCTGACGCCACGCGCTCGACTATAAAGCAGTCTAACCGTATGGTTCAAGTTCTTTATTGCATCTTATGTCTACTGATGAATTTCAGGTTTTCCAAAACACTTTGGGGTACTAATTAAAATTACACCTTTCATAGTACGCCAGCGCCATGTGTCCTTGATTCTGGCCTGCTGAGTGATTCTGGCCTGCTGAGTGTACCCCCGCATTCTATGTCCAAAATACTGTCTGATCTAAAAGTATCAGCTTTTCCAAAACTCTTGCACTTTTTTGTCGCTGGCTCTTAGCTAACAGCAGGCTGCTAGTAATGAGAAATTACCGACGAGGCTGAGTCAAAGAAAATGCAGTTCTCAATGCGTTCGTCTTGCAGTCGCTTGCAGAGCTTTCGCTGAGTGCAATATTTTAATTACCATGAAAGTTCGTCAAGTGTGGACACAGTTTTACCCATTTGCTGAGTCGTTACTGCTACCTCAGCCGCCATCATGAAACCACTTCATGGCATGAACACTAATAACGCTTTAATTACATATTCATGAAGTTAGCCCTGGGAGAACAAAGCGGAGCGAGTGTTTAACAAGTATTTGATTTAGATTGAAGTGGGGGGGGGGGGGGGGGTTGGGATTCTTAATAATAATTAGGGATATATCATCTAAAACGCCGTCGCAATTAAACGGTATATATGTTTTACTTTTCTGGCCCACCAATCGTTATGCTTATATATATATATATATATATATATATATATATATATATATATATATATATATATATATATATATATATATATATATATATATATATATATATATATATATATATATATATATATATATATATAAGATTCGAGTCAAGGCAACCCTATGACACTCCGGAGCACAAAACGATTCTAAGTGCGTGTTGACATTCATCATTTGACAGTTTTGTTTTTTTTTTCATTCTTCCTCTTCGCGGCCGTCAGGAATAGATCCGGTAGGCTTAGTAACGAAGAGAAATATTTGGAATATTAGTTTAGCAAAATAAATTATACTAAGTGTTTAACTATAACACTCCATAAAATATTACCGATTTTTAAAAAACCGTTTTTGGTTCTTACGAATGTATTCCAATCCAATATTTTGGAAAATTATAAAACTAACTGTACTCGGAAAAAAATCGGTATGTATTATTGATGTAACACTGATTTTTTTATTACACCCTAACTTCTAAACGCTTGAACCGATTTAGAAATTTGTGATATTGTTAGAATCGTTATGTCATGTCATAGAGTACCTAAACTGTCCAAATGTCAATGAATTAATATAAACATATCATGTTATATTAATTAAAGGTCTGTTTCAGTACATTCCGGAAAAATACATCTATCTATATAGATAAGTACATAAACTACAAATATTTCATTAAAAAATCGTAATAAAAATAATTTTAAATACAATAGCTATCTTTCTGTAACGGCAGCCGTGTGTTTTATTTTTTTTTCCAGCAGATCACGTACTCAGTACGTGATACAAAATATTCTTTAACTCGAATCAAGTCCTGATAGCGTGATCGACTTTCATACAGTTTGTTTAAAAATCACGTACTCGGTTCGTTATTAGCGTCGTACCAGCGTGTGGCTTAGTCTTTTGTCTATACATACATATGCGATCCATTCATAGCGCGGACAAAAAATAGCATGAATTCATAGCGTAAACCAAAAAAAAACGAAGGTATCGAGAATCTGCAAAGTTTGCGCAGACATTGGAAAGAAGCAAACTGGCAAACGAGGACACAAGGAGACAGTCTACTATTGCCCAAATTGCAATGTACCACTATGCTACTTCATGTTTCAAAAATTTCCACACATGATTACTTCGTGTACAATTTTTCTTTTTCTCACAAAAATGCCCTTTTTTAAATAAATAATTTCATAACTAATCATAATATTTCTTTAATTTTTAATTTTTATCCTGAAGATGTAAAAGTCAGTATAATAGATGCAAAACAAATTATTTCTACATATATCTAATCAGGTTATTTTTTTCAGCAGTTCCAATAATGCCAAAAACGCCCGAGGGTAACGTAACACGCGCTATAAAAATCGTCCGCTGTTAAAATGTTAATATATTTACTTGTTATAAGAGCATTACTTGAGCAATAACTACATTAAATATAATAAATATTGAGTTTGCGTAATTATGGATGCGTCCACGAGCCGGAACGGCGAGGTGGCAGGAGCAACAGAGCCAGCAATAACATCTTTCTCTATCGTGCGCATGTTGCAGCTGCATGCGCTCGTCTCAGAAATTATTCACAGTATGAAACGTACACTGAGAAATGATAATCAAGCTAAAATTCAAGTTACATTCTGCAGCAGTGGGGGTGCAGCTGGTGTGTCAGTTGACGGTGTTATTCAACAGGCTTTGCGCGCCCTCGCTGCTTGTATTCGCGCTGCGGATGAATATTCATGACGCGACGGCGGCGCCGCGACGCCCGCCGTGTTCGCGCCTTTTTCCCCGCCCGCGTTGCGTCGCACAGTGTTTCGTTTTATTTAAGCAAGACGCATTATTTTAAAGCTAAGCCTGCCCTCCCCTTCGAATACGTAACGACCAAATTTGTTTGCACATCAGAACACCGTTGACTACGTAACGACCAATATTGGCGGCTTGCTCCCGGAGCGCACAGTAATATTATTTTCTAATTCGAACGCATCCTACAATTCATACCAAATATCTCCTTATTACCATAGCTACATAGACGGCCGCTAGAATAATTTTCCGCGTCATTTTGCGGATATTTCTGGTAAAATTCCATTGTCAAACATCATCATTTTTTTTGAGAAATCATCAAAAATTTTATTGGTTTTTATATCTAAATATTTGTGTATGTAAGTAAGCAAAACGAAATATTACCTTCGATAGAGAATCTAATAAAGATCAGGATATTATTTACAATTTCTAAATAGGGTTCCGTATTTTTCCGTAAGACAAGTACAAGTTAGAAATGCCGAGTATTTTTCACTTTTTCGACTTTCTCATATTTATTCATCTAATTGTTTTAGAAATATGAGATTTCAATATTCTATAGACGAAATTTCAATGCAATCATTGCACAGTTATTCTTTTTGTGATTGCTATAGTAGTTCCATAGTTATAGTACTTTTTGTCGAGCGCGGCGATATTGCAAGAAATTCCAATAATTTCCGCGGTCAGCCATGAAATTATGCCGCTACTCGAAGGGCAAAAAAATACATAAAATACAGCCTACTCTTCTAAATCCAATCTACTAAAAACTATAACTTTACGTACCCATTACTTTAAATAAAATTTAAAAATCGGCGAGTTATTGCGTTGAAGCGATATATTACAACTAACCTTAACCTAATGAGAAAACATCTATTGAGGTAGAACTAAAATAAAACTATTAATAAAATCACATAAAAAGGCGGCTCGTATCAAATGTGTCTTAAATGTAACACTAAAATCCAGCAGGAAAACTTGTAGTGAGGCAGGGAAAAGAGGGGGGATGGGAGAAAAAAAATTATGAGCAGGAGTTAGTGTTCTTTGAACCTGCGTTTAAAGCAATACAAACTCAGTGCTCTCCTTACGTGTGACGGTAAAACATTCCAGGGACGGATTTCATGTAGGTACGGCGTTGGTCTGATATTATCAAGGTAATAAGCTGCACTAATAAAATAAATATTAAGTGTCATCTATCGGCGAGTCATATTACTTCCTACTTTGATACCTACTTATTTCTCGTTTGAGTGCTTGTTACGCATAATTAATTCAGGACGGACCCGATAGAGGGCGCTGCAAGGAACGGCTAATAGCGATCATTACCGCGTATACGCCGTTTCGATTTATGTACGAGTATGTAAGAGGGGCATCAAAAAACGTTATAATTATTTACAAACTTTTTGGAACTTTATAAAATATAAACTGACTATAGAATAATGAACAGACATATGAATAATGTTACACCAGTGCAAAATGAAGTATACCACAGTATGTACTTTTTGGAATTAATAAAATATGACTATGACTATGTTACTTCGAGCGAACTTAGAGCTATTAAACTGGGCTACAAAATGTCACTTTTTCACTTGTTAAGAGAAAGAAGTATCACTGTGCTTCCGCCTGGCCAAGCCCCGCTCGACACTTTTCTCCGCTCTTTATCGCTATTAATGAAAACGCAACGCTCGCACACGGCGTCGTGTTTTACGCTCTATCGAACGGTTGCTAATTGGGTCGCACGTAATCTAGCGGAAGCTTTTATGATTATTCACTATAATCCACTCTATTTTTTAACTCTTTTTGCTAGCGCGCGCTCATGATGGTGCGTGTACTGCCGTCGGTAGGCATAAAAATTGGCTTCATATTCATACTTCCTGTTTAACATGTATGCTGCGAGTAGTACCAGCATTGTAAGTATGTATAGATACATACAGTTCACAAAAGATAGAAGAATCAGTTGTCACCCCAAAACTTTCCCGGCAAGTATTCAAAGACTGATTTCATTTCAATATTAATTTCATAAATAAAATCGAGGAGCGCTTCCCTCGGCCGGCGGACGAACTCGGATGAATTCCATTGCGACGCCTCAGGCGGTGCGGTTAGTTTCTCGGGTCAAAGCTAGTTTGGACCAAGCGCCAACAGATGGCTTTAATATTTAATTAAAATGTATGACAGTTTTTATATATTATAAGCCCCGGCGCGCACTGGTGGCCTAGCCGAGGCGGCCAGCGAGATACTGCTAAATGTATGAAAACGCCATAGAGCGCGCGCACCTAAGCCTTATAATAGACTTCCATCTAGAAAGAGTCTTAATCGTCTCAGGGGGGCTCAAAATGGATATTTCCGTCTTCAATTCGATGTTATTTTACGTGTGCACAATACTTTCTCTTCTCGTTGGTTGGTGGGCCGGGAAAGTAAGATAAAATAATATATTATATAGATCCTTGACACACACTAATTTAACGTATAAAGGTCTATATTAGCTAAATTGCTATATTTAGGAAAGACGATTTTTCTTTACTTTATTACTCTGACAGCACCTACTATATTGCAATAAAGTAATTTTGATAAATGCTGCTTCGTGTTTTTTAATTCCTAATTTTGGTATCGGTTGTCATATGCTGAATATGATAAAACGTCACCTAATAAAAGTTTAAATACAAAATTATTTTAGCCACCGGAACGTTTTTTCAGTTTACTTGAATTAGAGAAAATTAGTGTTAATATTTTAGGTGTCTTTTTTTTTATTTGTCGTTTTGTAAGCTCCCGCGCAATAGGCAGCCTGACTGCTGCAGCCTGGCAGCAGCAGCCAAAAGATTGAGCAGCCAGCCCGCGCAGCCAGTCGTGATCGTTGAGTCGAAAGAGATGGCCGCCTATGGAAAATACTTTGGTTACTCCGACAAGTAACCATTTGAATATAGGAAAAACTAAATACCTTACTTTCAGCAATAATGCCAAAGGGCAACCGCCTACATGCCACAATTTGAAAATTCATACATGCAATAATGCAAAGCAATGTAGCTGTCCAATAGTGGAAAGAACACAATACATCAAATATTTAGGGATCACAATCGATAATAGGCTCCGCTGGCAGACCCATATTGATATACTGGCGATTAAAATACGAAAACTGGCATATATGTTCCGAGAGATGAGAAATATTTTAGATCCGGGATTACTGAAAAGTACATACTACGCATTAGTTCAGTCTATTCTCTGTTATGGAATAATAGGATGGGGAGGTTGTGCGGCGACCATCCTCCGCCCATTAGAAGTGGCTCAAAAATGTATCTTAAAGATTATAGCGCGTAAACCGTATCGCTACCCCACCAATGAACTTTTTAGTCATTGCAATGTCCTGGACATCAGACAGCTGTACATTAAATTGGCCTTACTGCATGAGCGGTTTAAAAGTCAACCAACTTTTAATGAGGGAGTGATATTTACGAGAGCAGTGCACTCAGGAGATATGCTGATACCACGTAAAAATACCACATATGGACAGCGCCACTCCTCATTCATCGCTCCTAGGATTTATAATCACCTTCCTGAATCAATTAAGGCTATCAACACTATGACAACATTTAAAAAATCTGTCACGTCTTGGTTGATGAAGGAAGGGAGGATTAATATAGATAGAGCATTGAGTATAAATGTCTAAATGGTATATATGGAATGGTATTTATATATGTGATAGTTATTAAATTGACAGTTTATTTTTATGACAGTTTGTATGGATGTTTGATTGACAGTTTGTAGTTATTAAATGAAAATGTATATAAACAATGACTTTTATATTATTTATATTTCCAAACCATTTCTTTATTCTATTAAATTGTAGGAATTGTAGGCCTTTCAATTATTTTATTTTAATTTATATTGAAATTTTTAGGATTATTTTCATGTTTCTGTGTAAAAAAATATTTATTTTTATTTACAAAAATTTTATTTCTTAAAATTACGGCGATTACCTTACTATATTTTTATAAAATTATGTTAATTTAAATGTCTGCCTTAGAACAGGCTATAGCCTAGTTAGGCGACATTGAAATGGAATATCTGGCAACAGTTTCTGGCATATCAGGTTTTCAGTTTTTTGCTACTGGTTATTTTGTCTATTACATTGTACCTACATGTCCATGAACTGTAAATGTTTTTAAATTACGTAATTAAATAAATAAATAAAATAAAGTGCGCGGTGACTGAGGGCAGCCACACACTCGCCTTGTCGCGCTTTGGCTGCGGCAGCCGGCTAGCTGCCGTGCACGAGTGCACGTTCTATTAGCTGCCGGAGCCAGAAATTCTCAGCTGCCTAGTAGTTTAGAGAGCTAATGGGCCCTGTTGCAGTTTGGCCACAAAGACCCAGTGGTCGGTCAAACGCACGGGTCAACACCCATCCAGCGGCCTTCACGCAAAAGGGATAGCCAGGGAAAGACGCTGACCCGCAGGCCAGTCTGCCCCCCGGAGCCCCCCGTCTGGCTTGCGGCAGCCAGGCTGCCTAGTACGCGGGTAGCCTAATACTTCAGAAATGATATTGTGAGGTAACCAATATCAATTTCCCTTGATAAATAAGGTAAAGAATATTTAAACAATACAGATAAATCCAAAACTACAGAGTTTAAAACCTAACTCGTGGGTATTTAGTTTTTGAAAGTAATACTGACTTTCAAAGTACAAAAAGTCGTATTACTGCCCGGTTTTGAAAGCAATGGACGTCACCACTGAAAAAAGCACGAAAATTTTAATTATAATGCACTTCTAGCTCAATTTCGACCTGGGTGGCAAATGTGTGCCTTTGATATTGAGGTACTCGTAACAAGAGTCGTGATTTGGCGTCGAAATATAAAACTCCTTCAGACTTGTAAAATAGACAAGCCAGTATTTTCGCAAGAAGCGACGTATGTACTGTACAATATGAGGTAGATATTGACATCAGCATAGGAAATGAAAAGGGGGAGAAAGAGGATAATATCCAATATCGTACACGAAATGCTTTGACACTGATATTGCTCACTTCGCCAAATATTCAGTTACAACTAATACATTTGACAAGTGGACACTCAGGATAAACACAGTGAAATGTTACAAAACGCTGATATTAAAACTATCTCATAAACTTAAAATCTAGCTTGAGAGTTTTATGGCTGACATGACATATCTCCATTTGTCTTCAGTTTATATGCGATCAGAGGAAATTCATCAATCATGATGGTAGCTCTATCCTGTCTAGTGCCCGTCCAATTGTTACAGGCATCCCTCAAGTAACAATACTTGCTCCCATGCTCTACTGTCTCTTTACGTTGGATGTTGTCAATCAGATTTATTTATTTTAATTTCATATAAAGCAAATCACATTCAATTTACAACTAAAAACATCAGATAAAATATTACACCAAATACAAAATATTATACGAATAAGCAAATGTATAATACAATATAATATTAAAATAGATAATATAATATAATAATACAAAATAATATATATATATATATATATATATATATATATATATATATATATATATATATATATATATATATATATATATATATATATATATATATATATATATATATATATATATATATATATATATATATATATATATATATATATATATATATATATATATATATAATATATTACATAAAATTATGTAATATAATATTTGATTATATCCCCCTCCCCTCAACACTTCCCCCCGCAACACTTCCCAGAACCCCCCCCCTCCGAAAAATTTCCCACTCACAGTAAACCCCCCACCCTCCACCCCTCCCCCGCATTCCTCCCCCGTACCACCTTCCCCCGCACCTCTGATTCCTCGCTAACCTACCACCCACCCGCAACCGCAACGCAATGCTAAACATTAATCATCATATTAATCAGAGACTCATAAACATAATCAAATAGTCAATTATAAAAATATTTCAAAATGTTAAATAACAGTTTAATCAATGGTAAGATTAAAAACAGTTACACATTCAACAACAAATACTCAGTTAAATATTTTAAAATATTTTTTAACTATAAGAGAGTTACCATCACTTAGCAGCCTCTTCCTTAATTCTTTTTTGAAGACTTGCTGACTAGGTGTCTCTTTTATACAAACAGAGAGGCTGTTATATTTTTTTGGCCCAATGAACGAGAAATGTCTTTGACCAAACGTTGTTCTCATGAGAGGCACATTCATGTAATCTCCAGCTGCTATCCTGGTTGCTAATGTTTGTTGCGACTTTGCTGCTATGGTTATCGTACGTGATACTTGATGGTGATACTTAAATATTCCTCTCCTTCCATCCCGATGACGCTGTTTCTGCAGTTTGCAACGTATAATTAAAGCCTAAAAGGCGATAGTTCGCTTATTAAATAAAAAAAAAACAATTATATCCGTCCAATAGGTTGTTTAGGGTATTTGACGTACTAGGATGTGTGAAAATTATACGTGGGAAATATTATTATACGTCACTACCAGCTGTAGACTTATTTATTAAGGTTTCCACTAAATTTAATTAACAAACGAAGTTTCCCCTGTACTTCAGGACAGGAAAAAAAGTAGAATCACAGTCGATGCAAGCGCAGAATGTAAGTCCTCAGTCTTAGAATGAGGTCACCATCCGGCCGTTGAAACTAGTTTACATTGAAATTTATGCTACACAGTAAAGAAGTGAAGGCGTAGTTATTTCACCATATTCTGCAAGTGAGTGTGTTCACAGAGCAATTAATGTCGCTTCACTAATTAGAGCAGTGTGCTCAGTTTGCCTCTCTTTCTTCTCTTTCTTACATGCTTTGCGTTCCCGGGCGGGTTTTGCCAGAACAAAAAATCTGCGGATAAAGGTAGTATAACCGTTGCCGCAGTGGAAGTTTTCCGGCGCCAAACTAACCCAAAAATGGACAATTTGGCGGTGTCGACTACAAAGGGCGAAGCCGTCACCCCAGGCTAGTATAACGATATGTGATCGTTCTTTCAGCCGTGGGATGAGCGAAGAAACTTAGACAATGACAATGAAAGATGTAATTTAAAACAATATATACATAATTAGGACCTGGAGAATATTCGCAAGGAGTGAAGGATAGGAGATGATGGGATAAGACGTAGGATAACTACGTCGACGTAGGAATTTAGGGACATAAAATGTTTTTTCATACTCACTTGGAACGTAGAAGCTGTTGATTCATTTATGATATTTGACGGGACATAATCTAGCTGCATGAACGGTGAAGGAATATGTAAAAAAAAGAATAATTGTGAGTAGAAATTGCAATTTTACTATCCTGACTGGAACGGAGTGAAAGACCACGACTTCCTAAGTGAACTTGAATTTCTAGGTGAATCTAAATTCGAATTTTTGTACGAGTATATCTATTTTATTTTTTTATGTGCAAATACATTGCTTGTGCTTCTGTGACGATACAACAGTTAGGTACTGACTATGTGTATAAGCTCGTTGGTCTAAATATTCTCAGTGCAGTCTATTACTCTCAACAGTGCACTCAAGGATAACTTATATTACAGCCGCTGAGAGCGCCATTACGACGTTTTGTTTCAAGTGCACAATTTCGCAGTTGCTTTGTATTCTCTCACTTCCAACGCGTTGCCTTTAAAACGTCACAAAAAGGAATTGCTCGCTCTTTCTCAGCGCTCGCGGCCCATCGCCCCGCCCCCTTCTGTTTTCCGGAGGAAAAGATAAACCACGTCATAGGCCATCGCCGAAGGGATTATCTACTAAAGTGTACGTGTCAGTTTTCATTTGGACTCCATGTTCAGGATATTTTATTTACAAACGTCTGAGGCCCATTACAAATCACCATGCTCTACAGCTGCAATAAATTACAGTGGGTGGGTGGCCATATTTCAAATTCAAATTCAAATTCTTTATTTACAAAAAATCATAGTGTTAGTTACAAATGAATTAAACCTAACCTAACTGGATCGCACGAGACGTCCGCACTAAGGTAGACTCAGAATCATATAATTAAGTACGTACTGCCTAATGCTAAATAAAAAATTTCGTTGAAGAATGCCGTGAAAAATAAAATCGAGTACTTAAAGTAAAATTTTAGTAAAAAATAAAATTTCAAATTATCTAAAAAGGTATGTGATAATAATAATAATAATATATAATAATCATAAATAATAATAATCATAAATATATGGTAGGTTAATAATATTGTGTTAGGAATGTTAAGTTAGATAGGAATAAAGCAAATTAATTTTTCGGTTTCTTTCCTTCCCTGGGTGATCAACCAGTGGGTTAGTCTTTTTTTGTTTATATTTATTTTTATATTAATACCTTGAGTATAAATGCCGGGTATATCTTTTGTTTTATTGAACAACGACGGTGCCAAGTAAAGAAAATGTCTTTGTGCATGGGAACTATTCAGTTTGGGCACTATGTGGTTACTATTAGTTATCGCTCGTGTAATAATTTTATGGGTTGTGTGCTGGTGCAATTCTTTATGTTTATGATAATATACGAGTAGTATTATCGTTTCAGCAAATGTTTGCCGTACGTCAAGAACAGATAACTCACGAAAAAGTTGCTCAGACGGGTATCTCAACGGTTTTTTGTTGACAACTCTTAACAGCGCCTTCTGAGCTTTAACAAGTATTCAGTATTCAGTATTCAGTATTCAGTTTATTTATTCAGAATATACAATAACAGCATGAATTAGGAATTAAAGCTAATTATCGCATATTAGAATTCGTCAGTTTATATGTAGATATAAAACTATTTAAGCATAAATATTAATTCAACAATAGCATTGACTAAAGTCGGCTTTACACGACAGACAAATATTTTTTTTTAAAAAAATTATAAAGCTGAATCCATGTACATGAGTATACATATAAAATAGATTATTATTATAAGAATATTAATAGTCATCAAGCACTTTATACAAAAAATAATCACAAAATTGGAAGTATCGAAACAAAATTGGAAAAAAACAACGTATGTATATGATCAGGTATGTTACATTACACATTGTAATCTACATATTAAATATTAAATTCATAATATTATAATTAAATAATAAAAACTAAAATGAGGTACCTGAAAGTTACATATTAATGTTATTCCCATTTCAAAGAATTGGCATGCTCAAAAAAATCACCCAGCTTATAGAAAGCATGTGTGGATTGCAGCTTTTGTTTTATAAATCTTTTAAACGCCTTTGTTTCCATCTTCCTTGTGGAGAGTGGGTCTTCCTTGTGGAGAGTGGATCGAGGTGTGATAGTGCTGCACCGCCCCAACCAAGAATCCCATATTATTATGTCTCATTTACACGCTCGTCTCGTGACTCGTCTCGCCCCTCGTCGCGAGATGCTCCAACATGAATGTGGACGCAAACTACTGTATACACGCTCGCGGAGCGTTCAGTCGGTGTTAGACCTCCTCGCAACATGGATGACATAGAGACCGTTACTGCATCAGCATAATATAACATTAATAGTTCTATCACATTCGTAGACAGATGATAAAAACTTCTCCATGGGTTCATAGGCAACTAGGGTTGTCGACTACAGCGGGCGAACCCGTCACCTCAGGAAGTTTTAACGATTGGTCGTTCTATCTCCCTGGAGTGAGCGCAGAAGACTCGGACAAAACAGTCCACCGTCAAGCTCCGCCACAAACCCGTAAGAGGCCAACGCGTTACTCGCGAGATAGCCAGGAGTGTTACCCAGCGGGCTTACACTCACGCCCTTACTTCCGATTGCGACCAGATTACTCCAGTCTCTCGATTGTTTCATAGGCAAAACGGATTATCTTGTAAATATCATCAAAACTTGCACCGGACCTTATAGATGTATATTAATGAATTTTTCTTTTTTTTTAAGACCGCCACGGGTCTGTTCCAAATCTGGCTAATTCTGACCCATGAGTAATTTACTTTTGGTTCTTCTTTGTGATTAATATGTTTCGGGTCCCAAAGTACTGGTTCCCGAAACATATTACTAATACCTGAGGTCACGGGTTCGCCCGTTGTAGTCGACAGCTCTAGTTCTGCATGCCTTATTATAGACCAGATTGCGGCCAAAACCAGTATACTCGTATATATAATACGACGCGAATATATGACCTAAAATATTTTCTATGCTAAAGTACTCAAAATTATTTATAAATCATCCGATTTCCTTTAAATTAAACCGTGGGCACAGTTAGTTATGTTTAAAACCATAATAGCAAAATGGTATTTTTATTTTTATTATCTTTATTTAGGTAAGTAACAGCATGAACTTATAATTTTTATTTATTTTATTTATTTATTAAAGGTAAAGCACAAAATATAATTTACTGCAGCATTACAAAAAAAAATGTATTTGGACCAGTAGCGAAAAATAGAGCACACTGCAGTATCTTGGTCACTGCGTCAACACCGCCTAACTAGGCCTAGGCCTGTACTAAGGCAGGTGTACCAGGAAATATTTTACCTGTGCACACAAAAAAAGTAAAAAATTAACAACTAAACTTAAAAATTAAACATGTTAAAAAAATAAATTAAAATATCATCAAGAAGTATTTCAAATTATAATCATAAAATTATCGAGTAAATAAATAAAAATCGAAATTATAATAATAGTAAATAGATAGATAGATACCTACTCAGTAAAATAAACAAATAAAAATAAAATAAGAATAAAAATAAAAATCATACGAGATAGTCAAATAATTTGTGGCTCTTTTCACGGCCTTCATTTATTAGCCACATATGGCTCTGTTTCTTAAAGCAATTAGATACAAGCAATTCTTAAAGCAATTAGATACATATTTCTTAAAAAAACATGTTATTATGCCGATTCTACCTAACGCCGTTCGAAATTATTTGAAAAATATTTTACAAACTAAATTATGAAACAAAAAATACATCCGTATATATTTATTAGTTGAGAGAAAACGGATCTAAACCGCGCGGAAATAGACGACAGTCTCCCGACGCATTTGCATTTGCAGACGGCCAATGTAACTTTGCCGGGAGAACTCATCGTCCAAGTCCACGCGGCAAGGACTCATCCCCGCCAACCAAAAAATGTCAAATGACCGCAAAAGTTGTAGAATTAACCGCAGACATATATAAATCATACTTCTACAACATAAATTCAAAATAAGTAAATGGGAATACATTTATAAATTGTATTATATTTCTACATACATACTCGTATTACAAATCAATAATTACTTGCAGTTGTCGCCGCTGCTTCAAGGGCGGATCGCACTGCCGATTTGAAACTAATTGTGTTTCTACTATAAATGTCAAGCTCTGTGAATTGATGATTATACGTACGTGGCAATCGGTTAAGCATTGAATTGCGCGTGTAGTGTAAGAATCAATCCAACATTTTCCTCAGTGTAGTTCAGTGTAAATAATTTTAGAGAATCGAAATCGTTTTGATTGTGTGATCTTTGGCGTCAAAAGACACGACGCAATTGCAAAGTGAAACAGCATAGCCAGTCGCGTGTGACGCTATAGCGGCAAGGTGTTTTCGCATATTATGCACAATTTAAACGTCGCTGAATGCGATATCTGCATTTATAGAGGGAAATAAAATGGGTACGGCGGAGTTTCTGCAATTACATCCAACGGGGCATATGATACACCCGCCGAGTTATATTGCTTGTAACTCCGTTTTAACAAAGGAACTAGAAAGAGGACAGAAGGAAAAAACAGGTGAGTCACACCACAAGAGTTTCCCGACAAGTAAACAAGGACTGATCTAAATTTTAATTTCATAAATAAAATCTGTGAGAGAGAGGGCTCTCTCTGCCAGCTAACGAACCCGGTTGGGTTCCATTATGACGCCTCAGACAGCTTTTTATTTGTCGGCTACGGACGGGTTTAAGCCAAGCGCCAACAGATGGCTTTAATATTTAGCCTTTCGGTAGCCAACCTTAAAAATGCGCGCGCCAAAATGGCTACAAAAAAGGTGTTTTTTAGTAGATTTCCTATATAAATACTAAAACATCGTTTTTTTATAAATTATCCTTTGTTACCTAATTCATATATTTATAATAATGTATATACTATATACGTATGTCTAGGCCAGCTGAAACGTCTATGTGCGTATCTGCCAACTACCGCAAAAGGTGATATGCCTATTCGGCGTCGAAGCGATTAATTAAAATGTATGACGGAATTTATTTATTATTAGTGCAGCTTGTATGTAAGATATTACACCCAATATTTCACAAAGTGATTCCCAAAAAGGCATATGTGTAACAAATTTCAAATCTCTACGTTCAATATACATTCATTGCCCCAAGGTTTTTCAATGCTCTTCCTGGCGACATAAACCATAAAAATTCTCTATTGTGCTTACGTCCGCAGTCATCTTGAATATGCATCCCAGTTATGAAACCCTTGTTACGAGGTGTATGCATCGAGAATAGAGGCCATCCAAAGAAAATTTCTGCACTACATAGAATATAAATGTCGTATACGTGATTCAGACTACTATTCTCGTTGTATCCGCCATCTCTCGAAACATAGCTGACATCTCACTTTTACTACGAATTTTAAATGGCTCGATTGATTGTCCTGAACTACTATCTAAAATATCTCTCCGCACTCCTAGCCGGGCACTTAGAAATAGGGCACTCCTTCTTGTACCTGGCTTTAAAACCAAATACAGGCGTAATTCTTATTTTATAAGGGTATGCGAAACTTTCAACACTCTGAATGCTGACTTTGATATTGACCCCTTTTTCACGAATATAGATACTATAAGGAAGCAGGTTGTAGGGCGATTTTGTGATGACCAGGCTTAGCATTTCCTTCTTTTATTACAGTCTTGTTTATGTCAACATGTTTTCTAATGTACAATTTAGTATCTTCTTGTTTAATATCTTCTTTATACTTAATATCAGTTTTAAATTCACGTTATTATTATTGTCATTACCAGTGGTAACTTGTAAATCGCTCTAAGCTTCCTATTATTGTTCACTACAAAATTATTGGCTGTAAGTTATCATTAAGAAAATAAAAATAAAAAAGAAAAAATAAATAAAATAAAATCAGCACAAAATAAGACCTACTTTAAAAGGCTGCTTAGAAACTGGCTTGACAAAGAGGGAAGACAAGGAATTTTAAAAATACTGGACATTATAATCTAACCCGGACATTTGAATATTTTGAATGTTATATTGTATTATGTTATATTATTATTATTATTTTATTTATTATAATTATAATTATTTTGTTTTAACGTATATTAAGAGATAATTTGTTTTATTTTTAACACTATTTTATCTTAGTTATAAGTAAAATGCAGGACTATTTTGTTTAAATTATTATTCTAATTTTTACTATTTTAAATTGTTTTGTTTTTTTTCTGATTGAATTTATTTGCTGTCATGTTAATTTTCCCTTTTTTCTTACTTTAATTAAATTATTTAATTTAAGTATTTAGTCATTTTTAATATTGTTTTGCAATTCCATTATTTTGTGCATGGAATATATGCCATTTTTATAAACACGGTATTTGTGCAAGCACATATTTAAAAATAAATGTTTACCTTAGAACAGGTCCCGGTCTAGTTAGGTGACGTTGCCACTAGACTATGCAATGTATTCTTTTTTCTGCTTTTGACTCAATTTTGAAAGTATTTCTACGCTGAAATTGTTTACTGTTATTTTTAATATTTGCATTACCTATTTAAATAAATAAATAAATATTTCGTGGATGATATATGACTAGTGCGCTTTCTGATAGACCGAGACCGATTTCAACCACAATCTTTTCAACTCTTAACAATCCATGGGCAAATGATGCCTGCATGCCGAATTCCAGCTCAATCTGATTATACGTTTGAGCGCTATCGTGGAGTAAAACACACACACACACAGCCAGACCCACAGCAAGACAGACAAACAGACAAACTTCAGTCTGGTATTGGTTTTAGTCGTTACAGCCCTTTTGTCCACACACGTCTTTTCGCCGTGAAAATTCATAGTTAATTCGCCGTGCCGCCAGTGGGGTATGGATCACTATGGAAGCTTGACCACGAACACAGTATAATAACACCTAGTAAGTTCACTCAAGAGCTACAAGGCAATGCGGAAAGAGGGTGCGACGAAAGTAGGGCCATGGGTAAGTCATGTCGCGTCCTTAGGCCCATAGTTACGGCGCTGTAGGCTGTGACGCGCTGTGGGCGCAGTTTGTGTCCGCTCTTAATATTATTTTTTTGTGGAGATTTACGAGTCAACGCCATATGGTATTCTCAGAACAAATCGGTAGCATAATAGCATCTGCGTCGCCAGGGCACCGTAAATTTGGCCGGGATGATGCTTCAAGAAGAAGTCGAGTAATCATATTACGATTTATGGTAACCCTTAAGATTCCTGACGTCACTTGTTGAGTTGACGTCACTTGCTGAGTTGGCCACGAAGACCCATTCTGTTCAGGGTTGGTCGCACTCACGGGTCAACACCCATCCGACGGCCTCCACGCATGAAGTGCGAGCCTGGGTAGGACTCTGGCCTTAGGGTTAGTTTCCTCTAGGAATCAACCTTCTTGCGCTCCTGGACGGTCTGCGCACTGGGCGGCGTAAGCCAATCGATTGCGCACTCTGACTAAAAGTCGGGGGAGTCTGGAAGCAGTACTGTTTCCTATAGAGCGGGGGTGGTTGCGGACCTTACGGCGACGGCTCTTGAAACGACCATCGGCTACCCGATCCTGGGTGAACAGCCGGGCAAAAGGATGCCGTGGTCCGCGACAGATTCGGTATACACAGTTTCACCGCTTCGCAAGGGAGAGGACCGCGCAAGCGACCTCGAACTCGTAACCAATCGAGAGACTGAAGTAATCTGGTCGCAATTAAAAGTAAGGGCGTGAGTGTAAGCCCGCTGGGTAACACTCCTGGCTAACTCGCGGTTAAGGCGTTGGCCTCTTAGGGGTTTGTGGCGGAGCTTGACGGTGGACTGTTTTGTCCAAGTCTTCTGCGCTCACTCCAGGGAGATAGAACGACTGATCGTTAAAACTTCCTGAGGTGACGGGCTCGCCCGTTGTAGTTGACAACTCTAGTTGTCACTTGCTTCGATTTCAATTTTGTTCGAAGAGAAGCTACTGTCTGGTATACTGTGCCGCCGTGTCTGTAGACAGGCTTCCATAGTGACACATACCGCACTGACAAGAGCGCCGAGACATGGCGAATAAACCGTGGATTTTCAAAAAACGTGTGTGTACAAGAGGGCTCAGGGGCCTCAAAATAGATATTTTCATCGTCATATCAAAACATTTTTTTAGCGCTTTCACAATACTTTCCCTCCTGGTCGGTTGGTTGGCCGGGAAATTAAAAGAGAAAGAATGTTGAGGATAACGTTAACTCCAATTAATTGTAAAATTGCATGCTGTGATGGCCTTTTCTCCACCCGCTCGCGAAAACAATTAAGTTTTCCCGGGGACTGACACAATTTCCCGAGAGGACGCCCGCAGCGCACAGTAATACCCTTTTAATTGACGGTTTCGAGACGCAGTAAGCGAAGAACGCTTTTTTGCGGCCCCTCCGGTTACAGCGTTCTGCAGTCGCACAGCTGCAGGCGTGGGCGGAAACGGCTCTGGGAAATCTATCTCAATGTGTGCAAATGCAACTGAATAAATATGTACAGCCTTTACTACATAAGCTGGAGCCGTGGTCGTGAGGCTTTTGTCGGATCAGTCTCAGACATATTTAACCCAAACACATAGTTTGTTTTGTTGGGTTGGTACGCTGTCCCTGATGTATGTAGTTACGTTGTTAGAATAGAATTGAATAGAGAAGAATAACTTTATTGTGTTATAAAAATATTACTCAATGAATATTACACTGTATTTCTAATCAAAAAAAGACAATTTATGTACAAATGGCGGACTTATCTCTATAACAATGTCTTACAGTCAACCATTTGATAAACTGATTCTTAATTGTTACCTTACAATACACGCAGTAGTAATAAAGTTAAATTTAAAATAAACTACTAGTAATGCACAGGGTGAGTTTTTAATTAGTGACATCGTTGAAGTGGGAGAATCAGTACGAGCTAATAGCAACTTTTAATATATATTTTTTGGGAAATATATATTCTGATTTTATTGTATTTGTCTCCGTCCCGAATAGCAGAATAACTATTAAAAACAAAAATTGGAAAATTGTCGAAAAAATAAAATAAAAGAAAAAATAATCCCATACAAAATGGAAATCCGTGTTTTTCTCATGGTCAGTTGTAAGTGGCATATTCACATGTCGGCAAATCATCCGCTTTATTTGTTCTTGCGCCTGATAAAAAAACAAAAAATGTCGTATATCACAAGGTGCTTCAATGAAGAGAATTAAACCGAGTGCATCCCATAATGCACAATATGTAAATAGTTTAATTCAATCATGTTTTGCTGACACGCTATCGATATACTATTTTTTTACCTTTTATATTTCTTTTTGTGTTATTATCTTAATAAAGTAGTGAACTTAATTTTTATTTTGTATTCATTGTGTTCATTTCTTCATTCACTTTCATAAAATCTTAAATTAAGTTCAGCTAATCTTAGGCGGTATTAAGTTCGCCGGGTCAGCTAGTCTAAAATATAATAAACTTTGTAAAAAACGTATGAGTTTCTTGGGCCTTCTTCTCTTGCGTGTTAATCGAGTGTCTTGGCTCGAAATTATATAAAAATAAACGTTAATCCGACCGAAATAAGATAGATAAACATGGTGATGTGAGGAATAAGAGATGAGAAGAGTTTGTGTGGAAGCTGTATCAGCTGTTGACGAGAGACGGCAAGAGAGGCCTGTAAAAGGCATCTATTATACAAAAAATGCGCCCAAGCGGCGCACAAGGTTATAACCTGCTATATGTTCGAATTCACCGTTTTTTTCTAGCGGCCGGTTTTGTTCTGATATCATCTCGCTCGGAATTCGTGCGCAATTTGATTGTTTTATTTCCTCCATTTTACATTAAAAGTGAGCTATCAAAGAGCTGCTAATCATGTCATGTGCCAACACCTTTCGTGGTGCGACAAACGTTGGTGTTAGGAGATATTGGTTCTTTACAGTCCCAGCCAGCATTAAGCCGAGAGTGCCTCGGCGGCAGTGACAACGCACGTTATGGTGCGCTAGTCTATTTTTTACTCGTGAAAAAAAAATGAACAAAGAATTCGCAACGAGGGGACGGCCTATGGGGGCCCAATGAAGCCTTCGCTATTTTTACTTTAGATTTCGTTTACACGGAAAATAAGCATAATAAAAATCTGAAGACAGTAATAAAAACACAAGGGTCTTCCTCCTCCTTCTAACCTCCCAAACCTCCTAACGATTTCGTATCATCTACTCTAATTACTTACTAGTGCAAAGTCTTTTATACTCTGACACAATTTCGAATTACTCTTTTACTCCGTGAATTGTTTGGCCATTGTTTACTGTGAATATTAAAAATATATATATATATATATATATATATATATATATATATATATATATATATATATATATATATATATATATATATATATATATATATATATATATATATATATATATATATATATATATATATATATATATATATATATATATATAAAGGCTATGACGTATTATACAGCCGCTCTTCATTGGTAGGCTCAAATTATTCAGAATCTCATAAATAAAATAAATTTATGATTGCCCTGTATCCAAACTTTTATTGCTGAATCGTTATCTACTTTTTTAATATTATTATTGTTTTTTTATACTATGTTATTCCATTTGAAACTTATGAATTTTATCTACATAATATCCTAATACCATTGATTATACGTATAATCAATGCTAATATGTATTTTTTTGATGATTTCAACAGATTTTGCATTTACCTATTTGATTGTTGTAGATACGTAGTCTTTTAAAAATAATAAAATTGATTATGATTATGATTACTCGCACAGCAAACTACCTTTTATGCTACTTTACTAAATATCCGCAATCTCATCCGTGAACAAAGAAATTTTGTCGAACCCTCCGAAAATTCCAACGTCAGAAATTGTGCAAAATATATGGCATGATCCCGGAGGAAACATTTTAGATTGAGGATCAAAGGGTTGATTAGGAAGACAAAACAGGTTTGAAGAATTTCGGCATTTTCGGGTGTTATTTATTCGCGTGCCACAAATGCGGATATAATAAAAGCCGTCCCTTTAAGCATGCCATTCCAACCGAAAATTCCAAAGTGTTGTGTTTGTCTCCGAGAGTGCGATGCCCAACATTATTTCTCCATGGGGCTCTACGATATTTCCTCATTTGATGATTCCCAGAAATCTGTATACAATACATAGGTCAGCAAATCCTTCATATTATGTGCCAAAGGTCATTCTTTAATCGAGTGCACACCATTCCTGGTTTATATGTATGCGATAAGGGTGAACGCGCATTGGGAGTAAGCTGACTCGCTGTCAAGCGCGCACTGTAATCTTTTAAAATATTCATATTTTTAAACACTGCGTGATCGGCGCACAGTTCCCGGGAGACTCTCACGTTTCCGCGAGTCACCCGCAAGCACAGATAAAACACAGAGCTAAGAGTAGATTCAAAACAGTCATGACAGAGTGACACCTTCGCAGCGATGTTTAAAACCTAGCAAGACCGCCTATAGGCCATTCAATCTGTACACGAAAAACACCTCGACTGTAAAAGGTCACATATAATAATTTTGAAATATGTTGTTAGGACCTGTGCCAATAGCAATTTATTTATTTTATTTATTTATTTATTTATTTATTTGTAGCAATGGACCAAGTTAGCTATTTCAAAACAGCGATATATATATGGCATAAATATGCCCTCAGGTACAAATGAGCTAGGTCATATTCGTTGCGCGTAAAAAATGTGACAGAGAGAGAGAGAGCAATATATTGAACAATATACGAGAGAATAGCACAGCAATATTGGACGCGGGATCGCTCACACCGAGAAGTGCTGGCGAAATTTCTACTGGCGGCGATCCGTATTAGTATTGAAGTGGTTATTTTAGCGCACGAAAAGCCCATCTAGGCCCTTATATATCGATGTTTTAAAAGCCCTGGGCAAGCTGAGCAATGCTCAAATGGTAGCGATTATTTTGCACTTTTCATGATATTTTGCTCAATGTCTCCTGAGGTGTGGGTCCTACTGAAATAAAATAGTTATTCTTTTCTCTTTTTGATGAGACTAATTTAAGCCTCAACCGTCCAGAAGTTTCCGAGATACAGTTCCTCGAAAACTAGCAATGTTTCTCAAAAACTAAAAAAAAAACACAACAAACGAAAATCCAATTCTTTGGAGTTCGAGGAGCCACTTAGTGATATTATTTATTTATTTATTAACTAAATGTATACAGCATATTTATTTTATAAAAGAACATTGTAAATTAACAGTAATATAGATATTGTAAATGTCAAATTAGCATATAATATAAAGCACCTACTTAAAAAGTAGTAATTTAGATTTTGTTTTCAAGAAAAACCAGAAGCATACAAGTATTTATATTGAAATGTGGAAGTACTATGTATATGGTAAGGCAGAGGGAAAGAGGAACGGATTGTTATAATACTGCATGTAATATACGTACATACATATAGATATACACATAAATTTATATATAAACATACACACATACGCATACATATACATACACATACACATTTACTCATATGCATACACGTGCATCTTAAGGATGGCTTTTTTCAAGAAAAAAAAGAAGCATACAAATATTTATATTGAAATGTGTAATTACTATATGGTAAGGTAGAGGGAAAGAGGGAGGGATTCTCATCTTGCGGTGTCAACTACAACGGGCGAGCCCGTCACCACAGGACGTTTTAACGATTAGTCGTTCTATCGCCCTGCAGTGAACGTAGAGACTTTGGACAGTACATTCTACGTCCAGCTACGTCACAACCCGTGAGAGTCCAACGCCTTACCGCGAGTAAGCCAGGAGTAAACCCGGCGGGCTCGAGAACTCGCGCCCTCACTTCCAATTGTGACCAGATTTCTCCGGTCTCTCGATTGGTTCCGAGTTCGAGGTCGCTTGCGCGGTCCTCTCCCTTATGAAGCGGTGAAACGGAGTGCACCGAATCTTCGCGGACCAAGGCGTCCTTTGCCCGCCTCTTACCCGGGATCGGATGGCCAATGGTCAATTCCAGAGCAGTCGCCATAAGGTACGCAACCACCCCCGCTCTATAGGAAACAATACAGTTCCCAGACTCCCCCGACTGTTAGTCGGAAAGCACAACCGATTGGAGCAAACCCCGCACGGTGCGCAGACCGTCCAGGGGCGCCAGAGGTTTGATTCCCAGGGGAGACTGGTTGACCCAGTGTCCTACCCAGGCCTCGCACCCCATGCGAGGAGGCCGTCGGATGGGTGTTGACCCGTGAGTGTGACCGACCCTGTACACATGGGTCATCGTGGCCAACTCATCATGGGCCCATTAGCCCCCCATTAGAGGGAGGGATTGTTATAATACTGTATGTAATATACGTACATCAATACACATACATACGTATACATACATATGCATATAAATGTATGTACAGATGTGGCCAAATTATTATCACCTCTAGAATTTTTTTATAAAATTGTATGAAAACTTAGATTTATGACTCCAAAAAAAAACTTTTGTTATAAATACATTTATTAGTATTTAGTGAACATTCCCTTTACGTTTTTCAAGGATTTTATCCTACGCGGCATTCCAGCGATGGCATTTTAGCGTGGGTGACCAAATCGGCATCATTTTACCAAACTTCCTTTATGGCTGCAATCAATTCTGATTTGGTCCGCGGCCATTTCTCTGCCACTTTCTGTTTAAAAATAGCCCAGATATTTTCGATAGGGTTCATATCTGGGCTATTCGCTGGCCAGTCAAGGATTTGGATGTTGTTAGTCCTTAGAAACTCCGTAACTCTCTTCGCTGTATGACAAGGGGCTTTATCGTGCATGAAAATTCCTTTTCCGTTAAATTTTTATTCATGGTTAGGATCACCTGTGTCTGAAGTACTGTTAAATACTGATCCGCGTTCATTACCCGGTCAACGATATGGAGTTGAAGAGTTCTTTGTCCGATATTGCTGACCAAATCATGACCCTTACTGGCTGTTTGAGCTGCTGTTGGACACAGGAAGGTAAATACTCCTCTCCTTTCGATCGGCGAACATTCCTGGACATTGATAGTGTCAAACTTACCATGGTCTCGTCACTGAATACAACGTATTTAAAAAATAGAGATTATTTAAATCAAATAAAAAAAATATTGAAAAATGTGTTTTCAGAATAATATCAAAAATAGTGTTTATTTCAATTTTGCCTTTTCTCAATCATCTGTAGTTATGCTATACCTTTTCTCGATCATGTTAAATGTTTACTCGCCCATGTTTTTCTTTGTTGCATCATCCTATTATTTAGCTTCTGCTTCTTGCGTGGTCGTCTTGCACATAGCCCAGATTGAAAAAGTCGAAGTCTCATTGTCCGCTCCGATATTTCTACACCAACGTCACGCATGGTACCCCTAAGAGGCTTACTGGATAGAGTTCGGTCCTCTTTAGCTTTCCGCAGCAAATATCGATCCTGGCTGTCTGTTGTTTTCCGGCTGCGACCGCATTTTCCTTTTCTTTTAGGACTTGTGACAACTGATCAGCTCTATTTTTTGCGAACTTACTAACAAATGATCGACTGACTCCCACTTTCTGAGCTATTTGTCCATGCAAATATTGTCCTACTTCCAAAAAACGTCGAAATTTTCGCTTTAGTCACTGCACTGATATCCTTTGCTTTACCCATATTCGATTTTGCAAAATTCAAAAAACCACTTTCAAGTTCATCGATTATATGCTAGTCCTTAAATACCGCACAGGAACCATAAAATGAAAGCACTTTGTATCTGAAACTAACTAGCAAAACAATAACAACTCTAATCTGTTGCTTTCCCGAAAAAGGCCATTCAAGGTAGTAATTGCTCCCGGAAAGGTGTAATTTCAAAAATATGACATTTGTATTGCATTACTTCTTTATATTTCAGGTAACCTTTGCAAACAACATGCCAATTTAGAAAAAGGATGCAGCTGCAGTTTTGTAAACTACATTAATAAGTTTTTTTAAAGAGGTGATAATAATTTGGCCACATCTGTATATATAAACATACACACATACACATACTCATATACTCATATGCATAAACGTGCATTTTACGGATGGCGCCTTAATAAGACTACCAAATATTACCGATTTCGATGTTATGGCTTTTTGCAAGGTCGGATGTGTAAATTGACTGGGTGCAGCATGGTTTAAGTGGACGCTTGGCCGCACCGTTTCGAAATTGTACCAGAAGATTTCACCAGACACATCTGGTGCATTAGTACACTCTTTCATGATCTGTGCCGCAAGCGAACAGTGACTGCGAAACGTCAGAGTGACACCTTCAATATTCCGTTCCGCGCGCCCTGCTCCTCCAACATCCGCCCTAGGGTAATGACAGCTATTGGCCGCCGCCCACGCAGGATCCTGCACGCCCAGCCGGCGAATGCGTAGTTTTACAAGCAATTTGACATTGTAAGGGTGATCTTACATACATACAAGTCTCCTAGAGATAAACTATTGTAAATGATCCATTGCTAGTATAGAGCATTAGACGAGGGTGTATTTGCCCACACGTAAGTAAAATCTTCAGTATAAAATATTCGGTAGTCATACACTGACAAATATATTGTTTTTTTTTTTTTTCTAAAATTACCATTTTGATATTACGGTTTTATAAAAAAAAATATGTTCCAATCGTAATTTTGTTGAATTACAAGGAATTTTGTTAAAACTACATTACTCGATTATATGTATCAACATTTTCCTTACGGTTGTAGTGACTCCTGATGATGAAGAATGCAACATTAAACTCAGCAGACAATTCTAATACCAAGATTCAATTGACGTAGTATCATCGACAAAAATTGTTTAATTACCTGATGACTAACTTTCAAAGAAATTAAAATTTCATTTTTAAATGCGTTTTTCTTAGTCTTTAAATGCGTCTTTCACAGTTGCAAATATTAATTTACACGAAAAAACCCCCTACCTAACATCAGATTTACCGATATATAAGCGCGTACATTCACTCTCGTTTGACTCTATCAATGGTGAGCCATCTCTATCCTATTATCTTCTTTTTAAATAATTAAGTGGTCCAAGAATTAAACACTGTGTCTATTCTACCGTATGTACCTACGCCTAGGGAACAAGACTTCACAACGTTGGGCTCTGACCAAATCGACAACGCAAGACATCAGAGATGTCCCACACGGTTAATACGGGAATAATAGTATACTGTAGACATGATGTATATGTCCGACTATGTATATCCGTACGAATACCACTACCTGCTGTCATGTTAGAAGCAAGGTCCCAAGGTCGCAACGTTATGAAATAACAACATTACAACACGGTAGCTACCGTCGCGCTATCACCGTCATGACACAGACTACAGCCCGAGTTATATACATATGTAAATCTTGTTGAAAAATGCGTATTTGTTGTATTACATCGTCATATTTTTACAAGACTGCCCAACAAAAAAGGAGTGTAATGTGTTCAGGGTTCATCTATGTATGTTATCCGTTTCGTTATTTTACCATAACTTCTAAACGCTTGAACCGATTTAAAAGTATGTGGTATTGTTAGAATCGTTATGTCATCCCGTGTCATAGGGTACCTTAACTTTTCAAATATTAAGTAAGTAGTTGTCTAAATGTCCAAACGTCAGTAAATGTATATAAATGCATCGTGTTTATAGTCAAATGATAGGTCTGATTGAGTAAATTTCGGAAATATACATGTATGGTATCTATATAGATAAATACATAAACAAAGAATATTTCATAAAAAACCCGTATTAAAATTAATTACGGCAGTCGTGTTTTTTATTCTTTTTAATATATTTACTTGTTGTCAGTGTACCATATTGGTATAATCCCATTAAAAACATTGTTATTATTCAACACACTACACCTACAGCTAAGGACTCAGCTAAATGTAAGCGGTGGCTGAGGTGCGAGGACCGGCGTTCGGTCACTAGATGGACATCATCACAGACATTACTGCTACTCGACAGTAATGGGTATAGGTATGTACGCTAACATACTAATGGGCCCGTACGGTTAGGGCCCGTACGATTTGCTCCCGTAGTAATGGTACAGGAGCTAATGGGCCCTGTTGAGTTGGCCACGAATATCTATTTGTTCGGGGTCGGTTACACTCACGGGTCAACACCCATCAGGCGGCCACCACGCATGAAGTGCGAGCCCAGGTAGGACTCTGGCCTGAGGGCTAGATTCCCCCAGGATCATCTTCTGGCGCTCCTAGCTGGTTTGCGTACTATGCGGCGTAAGCCAAACGATTGTGTATTCTGACTAACAGTTAAGAGTTTCAAGGCGATAGGTGAGGGCAGCAATCCCCGCCCACCGCCCGGGCAGTTATAACGACGAGGGTCGTCTTGTCTGCCCGAGATGTCGTGCTACGACAACCCTGCGCGTACCAGAAGGGTAAAACGCGCAGGGGGTGAAATAGGGTAAACCACCCCCCCCCGTACCGCCCCGAGAACCCATTTATTCATAAGAAAAGTTATTGACAAAAAAAAATTACAAATATATTACAAAATTAAAAATTTCACAAAAGAAAAAGAAAATATCAACAGATAGCGTGAATTTAGGAGCCGGTAAGCCTGGTAGAGGACGCCCTAGAACGATGATGGTGAAGGCGCACGGTCCGTGGGCAGGTCTCGGAGCAGCCACGGGGGGGAGGAATCCCTGGATCCTGCAAAGGAAGAAACGCCCCTCGGGGCGGTAAAGAGACGGATACAAAGACGGGCACTTCGGGCTGGAAGTAGCCGCCGAATAACGCCACCGAGGAAGAGGGTACCCCCTGGGGGGTATCCCGATGCCTCATGCTTTCCCAAGAAGCCACCAGTGCTCCACAAACTCGCCAAACTACTGGAAGCAGCTCCTACAACTGACCAAATCCGGGTACCAAATCGGAGAACGCCCAACGCACGCGCCCACTGCATTCATCAATTTCTCCCGTACAGCCGCTAGAATTGGGCAAGACCAAATTACGTGTTCCGCAGTTTGGCGACCATTCCCACAGGCGCACCGGGGGTCATCGGCAAGTCCAAAGTCAAATAGTTTGGCAATTCTGACTAACAGCCGGGGGAGTCTCGAAACGGTACTGTCTCCTATAGAGCGAGGTAGTTGTTGACCTTACGGTGACTGCTCTTGAAACGACCATCGGCTACCTGATTCCGGGTGAACAGCCGGGTAAAGGATGCCGTGGTCCGCGATAGATTCGGTCAACACCGTTTCACCGCTATGTAAGGGAGATGAGCGCGCAAGCGACCTCGAACTCCAATCGGGACTATTCGTTTTTAAGCTATTTTTATTGATTAATATTATTATATTTTATATACGCCATTACTAATATCATACACGCTCACACTCCACACTTACACGCTCAACACACTCCCACAAACACATACACACACACCCTGCATACTAGACTCTTATGTAGTTCTAAAATTGAAGGTAAATTAGTTTTATTAAGTAGTTTAAAAAGAAACGTAATTTATGTAATTTTATTGAAAGAATTTTATCCCTGAAAGTCTCGGATGCACAGCCCTCCGTCCAGATATAACTCTTTACTCTCTATCTCGGAAGGTGGCCCTTATTGTAGAATTAACTGTTCCATGGGAATCAAATATCCCAAAAGACCACGAGTACAAATTAAATAATTACCATGATCTTGCAAATGCCGTAACCCGGAACGGCTTCACTGTTCACCTTCACGCGGTGGAAGCTGGCGCTCGTGGCCTGCCAGCTAAATCACTAGTTCACCTCTTTAAAGATCTTGGCCTTTCCAGAAAAATAATCAACTCTTTCTTAGAAAAAATATCTAAAACTGCGATTTGCGAATCTCAAATTCTATGGCTTCGAAGGGGGAGTGAATGGGTGGTAAGGTGAACGCTCACATGTGGCAAGACAGCTGTCCTAAACCTACCACAGCCAGTTCGTAAGTCCGGAATCCACTGCTCGTCCCCCAGAAGTGTAAAAAATAGTATTATGATGGGCCCGACTCCGATCGGTGAATTCCATGGCAGCTCGGTTTGTATTTATTTATATCCGTAACCGGCTTTATTTGTTGTAAATCTGCATAGTTTAAAAAAAATATTATTACTGTAATACTGTGTGATTTCTCAATAAAGAATTAAATTGAATTGAATTGAAAAATATTATGTAAACATACATTATGCATTAGTTTAATTATATCGTATAATATAACAAAAATGGAGCTTTTGCATGTATTTTTTAACCTAGTACACAAAGAATTAAGGTCAAGGCAGTGTATTTCCGGGCAGAATAACGTAAGCCTCACACCTTAACGTTGAAGTTATCGATTTTCTGTGCACTAAATACTCCGAGACGGTGTAATAATACACAAAATGTTTTCCCCTTCTTTGTAGTGGTGAATAATATTTCTCTAAGCATCAACTCCAATCGGAATTTATGTATTTGAGGACCTTGTAAGTAAAGGGTCTAATAAAGAATAAGTAGGCTCAGGAACAAGAAAGGGCTTGAACCATAACTCCCTTTAGTCTCATAGGTAAGGCATACATTTCTTCCAGAAGTCCCTTCATAGTCGTAATTATTTCTGGAAAGCTTTACAGGAAAGGCGTTTAGAGACTGTAGACCTTGATCAAGCCATGCAATTTACGCTGTAATCTTCAGCTTGTTTCCTACGGGGGTAGTTGTTAACCTTACGGCAACTACTCTTGAAAGGACCAATTGGCTACCCGATACCGGGTGAAGACCCGGGCAAAGGATGCCGTGGTCCGCGATAGATTCGGTAGACACCGAATTATACTACATAAGGGCACTGTACTGTTGTGGTAAGGAAGAGGACCGCGCAAGCGACCTCGAACCCGTAACCAGTCGGGGGCCGGAGAAATCTGGCCAAAACTGTTAGCCAGGGGGCGAGGTGGCGCCACTGGGTTACTTTCCTAGTGCCTTGCCGTAAGGCGTTGGTCTCTGGCTGGTTCGTGGTTTTTGCTGGACAGTAGATTTGTATCATCCACAAAGTCTTCTACGCTCACCTGACAGGAGATAGAACGATGATTATCGTTAAAACAATATGTATAAATCCTCGTATTTGTTTTCATTGTTTATTCTTATATTTTTAGGCTATCAACTTATACATTTAAAAAAACCTTGTTCGAATAAGTAACATGAATCTCGGACAATAAAGTAACGTGTTGTATCATTTGCGAAAAGTCACAAAGTCTGTACAAATATTGACCACAAATTGACCACTTGTATAGAATGTTACATGTATCCCCGATCTATCCTATATGAAACACCGATCAATAGAGATGACAACAGATATTGCACCGGAATAAAATCGGTAGATTCAAATATTTATCGAATCGACGCAGTATAGCCCCGATGAAAAAAATACTAGCTAGTACCTAGTCTAGATAGCAAATTTTGCTCCGTCTAGAGTGTTTGTTTAGGAGTGGGAAGTTTCGCTAAAAACTTTTATAATTAGGAACTTTGTAAGTCTATTTATCCGAGGTAAACTAAGGATACTTAGGCTCCAAATATGTTAGTTTTTCACTGGCCTCGGGTATCATTTAATTACATTTACTATCCATTATTAGCGGACCTAATTTATAATCATCAATAAACAAACCGTCTTACCACACCTTATAAATCTATGATAACGACATAGAGTAATATAAAGTTAAAACTTACACGTGTATCTGCAATTGTTACTGTAAGATTTTGTTGATACCCGCCAATTGTGTTATATGTAATGTAATATAATGGGTTATATCGCTAGCTGAAAACGACAGTGGGTTATCTGCATAAAAGTCGATTTTAGTTAAGTATACAGAAATGTCGAGTAGCACGAGCTGTATCCAAGGCAACGGTGGGTTTCCTAAAAAAACCCACCTTATCCCGATAGCTCAGTTTTAAATGTAAGGTTTGCACAATGCAACACTGGGTTAATGAAGACGACTTTATTTCAATGTCAACTTAAAAAAAAATGCAACACTGAGTTGTTTATGATTTCTTAAATAAAACCCACTATTGCATTAAAAAGAATTGCGAGAGGTGAAGGGTGACTTTGAGTTATTTATGCAATTTGAAACACAACCCACTGTTCAATTAAATTAATCATACTCACCGAAATGATTATTAAAGTTAAATGCAATAGTTGGCCATTTCCCGATTTTTTCATAAAATTACCCATCAAAATTAAGGTTTATGTTTTTTAAAATAATTAAAGTAAGAAGATGAGTTTTGGCTATTGAAAATTTATGATTTGATACAAAATAAAAATATGCAATAAAGTTAAATCTTAAGCAATACTAAAAATGGGTTTATCCCAAAACTTGTTTTTAAAGATACGCTGTAGCTTTCAGCTGGCGATGTGTGGCATAATAGCATTTTTTATGTAATGAAATAAAGATTATACTTATTCATTCATTCGTTTAATTAAGATATTATTTTAAGAGGCCGTGTACGAAATCGATGTGGGCCGTGATATCTCTATAATCAATGGTATAATATAACTATAGGTAGGTAGGATTTTCGGAGCCAAAGATATACGTCCACCCTTTGGAAGCGCTCGGCTGGGACTAGCAGACTTGAGGCGTGAATCGTATCATAGGCGAGTATCATACATAACGCGAGAATTAGATTGTTTTAAAAGACTTTATTGCCAATTTTAATTAATGTTTTGCATTATTTTGAGAAAATGGATTGATATTGAACTAAAGTTTATTTCTGTTGTTTTTATTTTATGAACGAGAGTTCTAGAAGGCCAACATCAAAAGCAATTCTTCGCCCATTTTCTAAAAAAATTGACAAAGTTAAATATTTTTTTTATCAACAATTTTATATGAAAGTAGTAAAAAGTGATTCACTTATTATATAGAGGACTTTCACAATAATATATTGTATTTTTTTTATACCGTTTAGATGTCAAAACGATTCGTAAATATGTTATATTCTAAACCTCTTACAACAAAAATTCACTAACAGTCGCCGGCTTAAGGTCAATTAATCGAAATTCTATAATAATTTTCAAAAAAGTAGCTCACTCATTAGACAATAATATAAATGATCTTTTATGTTGTGCAATAAAACTTATAGAAAAACAGTAGTTTAACCTTAAATTCACGTCTGCAAAATTACGTAAATTCACGAAATGCGCAAAATTTCGTGTACGGCCTCTTAAGCGTAATTATATCAAATTTTTAATCCTACTCATCATTTTTACACGAGGAGAAGTGTCAGGTCTCATACATTAGTATTTTACTGCGGTTGTCTTTATTGTTTTTTAAGTGATATAGCTGAAGTTGTTCCTCAGTTGATCAATTCCTTGTAAAATCCTAGGTAAGTCTAAAGGATAATGCCAGCACGGCGCGACGTCCCCCTATTCCCAAGTTTCCGGAATCAATAGCGTCGCTCATAAAATATGAAACATTTAGGGCATCCCGATTTTGTAAGGAAGGTCCGACCGGGAAATATTATCTCCGGAAAAAACCTTTTTACCCGTGAAAAAAGAAGGTGAATGTTACGCATTTATTCATGGCAACCGCTTGGAGGAAATATACACGGTTTAGACATTAGAGCTCCAAAACATGTACGCGCATCCCTTGGCGAAAAGTTGAATTTGTGATAATTAGACGTACCTTACTAGAATTGTGCAACAGGCTAAGGGGAAATTCTAGATGATCTGCATAGAAGCTTACCTGTGGACAAGAGAAACAAGGAAGTTAATAAAAAAAGTAAATCAGGTCATAAATCGAAGAAAAAACACATTTTTTAGAAATTATTATTTTTTTAAATCTAACTAGAAGTTAAAAATAAAAATAATATCATAAATATTGATTTACTGTGTCTCTTTCATCCATGTCTCTTGCCTATTTACTGTGTCTCTTTCATCCATAAACTTGTTTAGACAATCCCAATGTAAACATGAAGGCCGACGGCCCAGGCAGAAAATCTTACCTGACACCCGAACACTGACAATCTATCTCTATCTATACTATACTATTGGCTGTTTCTCTTTCATCCATAAACTTATTTAAGGCTTTAGATTTTGGCATAAAAGTACTCACTCGATACTATGAGGTTATTTTTGCTAATAATAGTGATATTGACATTTTATGTACATACCTTGTATATAAGTAATATAAGGCCCAAAAGTCGCTATTAAGAGTAATCCACAAAACTTTTTCGGTATTCTTCTAAAAGCTTATACAAGGAATCTAAAGTCCTAGACGTTCTTCAGATACACGCTAAGATAATCCTACCATACTATTATGATCATGCAATGAGGTTCTTCGTTTATATTCAACACACCACCTAGTTCAGCTTAATTGCAGTAGAATGAAATGCTACACTTGTAATAAGCTATCGTTTGGTATATATCGGAAAGTGTCACATCTCAATATAAAATCGAAGACTATCGCGGTTGTTTGACATTATAAATAGGATAGAAAACGAATTTACCGCGTGAAAGGACCCGACGTTTCGGTGACGTTGCAGCCGCCGTTGTCTAGGGTAGACTGAAGAGCTGTCAGTCCGTTGTTTTGCGGGTAGGCCGCAAACCGCTGCCGCCACTGCGTAGGTTATAACGGTGGTGGGGGGCCGGGCTCGGAGCGCGGGAATTTTTCAAAATCCCATTGTTCTATCCAAGGAACAATTCTACTTTCCTCGCATGATCCGGGAAGCCATTGAAATAAGAAGAACTCCGAACTTCAATAGAGATGACGGCTACAAACTCTCTTCTACGTGGAACCCTCTTCTTAAAATGTTCCCGCCGCCGAACGCCGAACGCAAAGACGTAAAACAGGATATAGTGAGTGTTGTGTGCAAGACGGATTTATAATGTCACATCTCACTTTGAAGACAGAAATCGATTTAATCAAAACGAATTTAAACATTTATTTATTTGTTAAAAGGGTATGTATATCTGTCATCGATACGCCAGTGTCTCTCGTACTCGAATATAAAACAGATATGAAGGATGCCAAGCGAAATCTAATAGCTCCAGTGGGTGGTCCGCCCAGGGCGCCACTTAAAGGGTTTCCGGAGTAATCAATCATGGGACAATTAACACAGATTTTATGGCATCGTTCAACCCACCCGCTCTTTCGATTGCCGACTGGGGAATGGGTGAGTTGTTAATCGCTTTATGGAGCTAATGAGACATGCAATCATCAGAAATGTAAAGGGATTGTGAGAGTAACCGTTAAGTAAACTACAGTGGGTGGCCATATTTGGTTACACTGCGAATTTTGGTACTAATTTGCACATTTAAAATATCTAAACCTTCTAAAGTCTTCACGTTTTTTTGTTGCTTAAGATTACGTATTAAATTGTGTTGTTCTGTACACATATCGAGACTACTTTAACTAACTCAAATATTATTACTATTTACTAGGTATTTTTATATTAAATCTTATATTACTTAACATAATATTAAATATTAATGACTGTTTCTTTCTTTTCTCACATATAACTTTATTTATATTATTTAATCGAATTTTATATTATATTTATTGCCGATTTAATAATGGAATTGCATTTTATTTATTATATATTTTTAATATTTTTTTATTATTATTATTTTTTATTTTATTCTGAAGACCACATTTTAGGGCAATTTAGTGAAAATTAGCTTTTTACTAAAACTTTTACATTTGTAGGCAACCAAGCAATCAAGCAAACTTGATCGTAATATTGGAGTCCTGTCCACCCTAGAACGGGCTAGTCCTAGTTGGGTGACAGAAACAAATAAGCAAAAGGTTAAGGTTTTGCCATTCGGTTCCTCTTATTTTTGTAAGCTAATCAATGTTTTATAGTAATTAATTCTTAAATAAATAAATAAAGAGTACTTGCGTCATTTTAAGGTGCGACTGAGTAAGGTTCGGAATAGCTTTCTCTGCCAATCTTACTTATTCTACAACAAACTTCCATTACACATCAGGGGCCTTGGGGAGGTTGACTTTAAGAAAAAGGTACAGGGTATTTTGATTAAATACCCCATTTATATTGAGGATTTCGACAATATCAATTTTTCGCAGCTCTATTGACCTACTTGACTATTATTATTCCTTATTCTTTCTATTATTGACTATTTTACAATTGCGTTTTTTTCTTTTAACTATTGGCTATTGACTATTATTATTATTACTGTTTGTATTTGTGTTTTTTCATTAAAATATCTTTCCGTCAATTTGTGAAATTATCCAATATTTGTTTGATTATTTAGTACTATTGTCCACATGAAAATTCTACGAAATTATGTAAGAATTTTGATTGAAAATATTGGAAAATGTTGTTCCCTTAAAATAACCTAGAAAATCTGCGCTTGAATGTTCAACGTGCATACCTTGCAATACCGACGTTCACGCCACTTCTAACAGCGCAAAAATGTATTTTAAAAATCATGCAACGCACACCATATCAATATTCTTCTAATGAACTCTTTAAAGAGGCTCAAGTTTTGGATGCTAGGTTATTATTTATTGAAACTGCACTACATTGGGTTTTCGTGACCAAACAAAATAAATATTTTATTATTACGCACACGAAACCCACTAGACAACTCCTGAGTGATAATTTGAATGCACCTAGGATGAAGACGACTTTCGGACAGCGACACTACTCTTTCACAGCTACAAGACTTTATAATAAATTAGGCAGTGACATAAAAACCAGCCCCAATTGTCATTTGTTTAAAAGCAAAATAAATAAATGGCTGTTGCAAGAAGAGCGTTTATCTATCCATGCCATGATCGATGTAGAAGAATAAGTTGAAGTTGACTTAACATAGTATATTGTTTATATGTATGTATGTGTGTATATGTGTATTCTAATGTATTTAGTATTTCGATTTCCTATATAATTTTGTAATTTTTATAAAAAATTTATTATTATAGATTTTTTAATTATTATTATTATTATTGTGTTTGGTTGGTTCATCGACCCTCGTTTTAAATGTAAAAATATAAATTGCTTGCCCTGGAACGGGTATATCCCAGTTGGGCAGCACTATTCCAGTTTTTGCCATTTGTTTTAATATTATACTTATTGTTAATTTGATAATTCCGATAATAAATAAATAAATAAATACCCTATACCTCAATAGGTAAATATTTAAATATTGTACTTGTTATTTTTGTTAGTTTTTGACATAACTAAGTGTATTCCTATCAACTGGTTTGAAATATAAAAAAATATATAAAATCATTTTAGCTATCAAAATTACACGAAATGGATCTTACTGCTTAAAACATTACAAATGCAATTTTTTTCTTTTAATTTTCGTTTTTTGATATACTGAGGAGAATGCCACTACTTTTGCCTAAAAATGCATTCTAAATATTTTCAGAAATATACCTACAGCACATATACTATAATAATATACTGAAATAATATGATATAGTATCACATACTCTAATAATATATTATAATATAGTATTCTTCTTAGGATGCCTCTCCAACTAATGAATGAAGGTTGGCAGTCAGCTCTGCATACTTCTTTTTGTCCTTCGTCAGACAAAACAATTCGGCACTTTCGACACTCGTAATCCCGGTCCATTCTCGGATGTTCCGCTACCAAGATTTCCGTCTACGGCCAGGTCTCCTCTTCCCTCCAACCTTACCCATCATAATGAGTTGCAGAAGTTGCCTAAGCACGTGACCCAGGTAGGCAACTGTGCGCTGTTTGATGGTCTGCCATAGCTTGCGTTTTTGGCTGACACGCCGTAGAACTGCCTCATTGGTCACTTTCTGGGTCCAAGATATCGACATCATGCGTCTATATGCCCACATCTCGAATGCTTCTATACGTTTCCTGAGATATGCCTTAATCCGTTTAAAAGTATGGGCCAGATGTAGCACTGGAGAAGAAGTATTCGAAGTGGGATTTTCTATACTATAGTATACCATACAATAATATAATATCATAATAAATTATATACTATGATAAAAATGTGCTGTAGTTTGTATCAGAAAATATTTAAAATGAGTATTTTTTAGAAAAAAACAGTGGCATATATAGCTTTAAATAATAAATATGTACATGCTGTCATGGCTAATTGATGTCGTGATTATACGAAACAGATTTATCACAGTCATTCTTTTCAAGATTTCAAAATTGCAATGTTTTTTGCAATGGGCAATTGCAATGTTTTACGCGGTAAGATCCACTTCGTGTAATTTTGATAGCTATAATAATTTAAATATTTATGATAGCATAACCACATATTCAATAATTAATCTTAAACAACAAAACAAAACATGGTTTAGGAGGTCGATATTTGAAATGTGCAAATTAGTACCAAAATTCACAGTTTAACTAATAATATGGCCACCCACTATGCTTTGCCTAAGCTTTAGACACGACAAAAGAACAGTAAACATCTAATAATAGTCATATACAAACATTATATGAAATTGACAGAAACTCACCTGATCGGCGAAGGCACAATCTTTCGTCTGTTGTTCGCTTGAAACAGTCTTGTTTGATTTGATTTGGTCCCGTATAAACATCACTTTATAATCTCTACTTTTATCACAGTTGGCTATGAGTGTATCCGCCTTGGGATTCTGTTCAACGTTAGGCCTTTTCGCTGTCGTTTCGTTTTCTACAACACAGTTTATCAACTTTCCGTTTCGTTCTTTCACGATTATTGAATTGTTGGGCTTCGCTACATCTTCTGCATTCGTACGTTCAGGAACGTCAGCATTGTTTTTACTGTCATTGTTTCTGGGCTCGTAGTTTTCGTCGCTGGAAGTCGAAGTATCACAGCAGATTGGGTTTACTAGGATCTTCGTTGATTTCGCCTTTTCTTCGATTTTTCGTAGGTTTAGGAGGTTTTTCGGAGATTTTCGTTGTACCGGCGTGGATGATGTGTCGCTGCTGGATTTGGAGTCGTCCGTGCTCAGCTGGCTCGAGCTTAGCGTTCTTGATTTTAAAGTTCGGGGTCGTTGGTGTCTGCGCGGGTTCGAACCCAGTGGCCCCAGTTCTGTCGGTGGGCCACCTTTGTACAGGCTCGTCTCTGCCGGTTGACAGACGCAGGCAAGCATCGTCGCAGTTGCAATATCCGCTACGTTATATCACTTAACTGTTCGATCAGTTTCGGTTGTATGTCACTACACCTTTGTTTCCTCGTACACTTTTTGAGATACATGACTCAGTCATTCACCATTGTCCACCACTTCGTTTCATAATAGTAGTAGATCCTGAATTACAAGATGTTGAAATTTTATTATGTTGTTGAGAATTATAAGAAAAATGTATTTATGCGGCGCGGAACTAGACGATATTTTTAACTTTACCGTTTAACCGGTCGAAAGCCAGCCTTCGTGCGCAAAAACTGCGCCGCAACTTTTTGGTTGATTTTATAAATAAATACTAATATTATTGCTTTTTCATGAATTACCTCTTATTACATAGTAATTAATATTGTTAGTCATGTATTTTATATATTACTATGCTATCCTATATCGTGTACTCTCCCAATAAACACCATCCTATCTCCACGAGCTTTTTGAACGACTAAGTTCCCACGGTCTCGTACTTCGGTCAGCCTCTGACAGTTTTTTAAAAATTCCGAGTCATAATAGTGATTTCTATTTCTATTCTTTCTGTGTCCATGGTGCACCTTCATCGTTTAAGACTCACCTTAAGGATTACTACTTTTCTAAGAAGTAACCAGTTCTTCCCTTTCTCTCCTCTTCCTCTCCCAATTTCCTCTCCTCGGGCATTATTATTAGTTTTAAATTCTTCCACTTGTCTGTATGTTATGTAATAATCTTTATTTTCACAATGCGCGCATGTACCATTGTGTTTAGGTTAGTTGTAAGACATTGCCATGTGGCAATAAACTCGCCCTTTTGTATACTAATTAAGTGCAAATAAAGAGTTTATTATTATTATTATTATTATATATTTATATAAAACATATAGGAGGGGGGGAGGGGGCGAAACGGTTACGCGCGGATCTGTCAAACGACGCAAAGTGCCTATAGGCACTGTTGGCGTTCGACGGGTTAAGTTAACAATTCCTGAGGTCTGTGAAAGTGTAAACTGTATGCAATATGAATCCATTTGGCTTTCAAATAAAAAAAAAGTTGGAGCCTTCTTTTTCTAAATCACATATTATTTAAAGTTTCTTTAAAGCATTCACTGTAAAGATAAAGTAACAATTAAAATATATTCTTAAACATAATTTTAACAATTTTAATGAGCAGCAAGTATTTATCTCAACAAAAATGAAAGATGGATGGCTGGAGAAAAAACAAATTAATTTCCGAAAGGGTGTTAAACGGCTCGATTATCAATTTTGATGACTTTCAGGAAGCAAACAATAAGAATTAATTAAAACTTTGCTGTGTACATTATCACCCTTCTCGTGAAGGGGCAATGCGGCCCTGAAAGACACAAAGACGAGGTCAAGAATGCTTGGGGATTTAGAAATTAATTTTCTCTTTTAAAACGTCAATCCCATGAGGTTCTCGTGTAATTGTTTCGACCTCTGAATGTAGCGAATAAAACGACATGTGTATATCAGTCTTAGCAAGAGTATAAGAATTTAATTAATATTATTCATATCATATGAAATTGTGTCGTTTTTACCTGCCTCATAAATAATTATCCTACTACTATTATAAACGCGAAAGTTTGTAAGAATGTATGTATGAATGTTTGTTACTCTTTCACGCAAAAACTACTAAATGGATTTTAATGAAACTTTAGAATAATATAGCTTACACATCAGAATAACACATAGGCTATAATTTATAAAGATATAGTGTGAATTGTCCAAAATATAACGATAAGTGTCAAGTAAGTAGGAAAAAAATCTGCCATCTGCGAGCTATTCTGGCGTGCGCCGCGAAAACCGTTGGAGTTACACGTATATAATGTATAATGGTATAGTTGTTCGAACACCTATAACTGGAGAACGGATGACCGATTTTCATGATTTTTAATTTGTTGGATTTGTCTCCGTCCCGAATGGGACGGAGACAAATCCAATAACTGGGTGTAGATACGATTATAGAAACCGATATTGATGATTATAGAAACCGATTTTATTAGTACCGAACGATCGATTTTTCGCACAATTCACTTCAAAAAGAGTTTACTTCAAAAGGGCCCTTATTTGTTAGTCATTAAAATATTCCTAAATCCCACCCTACGTCCTACCCGGGAGTTTTAAGCGGGATCAGCCGCAAATATGGGAATGCTACACGACGTTGCCAACACACGTAGTGGAAATTCAATGCTACCAACAATACGACACTCAATGGAGCACTTATATTGTTATGTAAGGGCGATAGCAAACAATTGGCATGCTGCTATTAACATATAAATTAGGTTATTTCGCACAGCGCCGAAGTTTCTAATAACTGACAGTGTGGCGCGTATTCAAGTTAGTGCTTGAAGCTTTGAAGACACTAGATGCGCTCTCCTATCTATATACTCAAGTGTGTCATGAGTGTCTTATATGAATAGATCTATAATATATTAGGAAACAAGGTAATCATCTCTCTTTACTCACAAATAAGTTGCATTACTATTTTAGTAATATCATTAAAAAAAAAAAACTACGACGGATGAACCCGTATCCTTAGGAAGTTTTAACGATATTAAGTCGTTCTGTCTCCCGTGAGGTGCGCGTAGAAGACTTGAGACGAAAACAGTTTATTGTCTAGTTACGCCACTCGCCCGTAAGAAGCCAACTACTTACCGCGAGATATCCATAGCAAACAGCGTGCCGACACTCGCGCCCTTACTTCCGGTTGCAAACCAGATTACTCAGACCCTCCGACTGGCTACAGGTTCGACGTCGTTTGCGCGGTTCTCTCCCTTAAGTAGCGGTGACTCGGTGTCTACCGAATCTATCGCGGACCATGGAATCCTTGCCCGACTGTTCACCCGGGAGTTAATGGGCCCTTGCTGAGTTGGCCACGAAGACCCATTCTGTTCAGGGTTGGTTACACTCACGGGTCAACACCTATCCGACGGCCTCCACGCATGAAGTGCGAGCCTGGGTAGGACTCTGGCCTTATGGTTAGTTTCTCCTGGGAATCAACCTTCTGGCGCTCCTGGACGGTCTGCGCACCGTGCGGCGTAAGTTAATCGACTGTGCACTCTGACTAACAGTCGGGGGAGTCCGTCCAGGAGTGCCAGAAGGTTGAATCCTAGGGGAAACTAACCCTGAGGCCAGAGTCCTATCCAGGCTCGCACTTCATGCGCGGAGGCCGTCGGATGGGTGTTGACCCGTGACTGTGACCAACCCTGAACAGAATGGGTCTTCGTGACCGACTCAGCAAGGTCCCATTAACTCCCAATTACAATTAATCCCAACTACAATTTACAATTAAAACATCAAATAACATATACTTCAACTAAATGACTTAATCCACAGCAAAAAAATAAACTCAGTTATTAAATGATGTTTACTTGACAGTGTCACCCAACTATGCTAAGCTTGTGATTGGGCGGAGATTCTATGAACATTCTATAAACAATCGCACTTGAATTATCCAGATCCAGATGATATCTAATTTGCAAATTACGTGATTTAAATATCGGAAATGCTATGTCTATATACTTTTTTAGTGATATACTTTTTTTACATTATATGTACATAATTAAGTTGTTATTTGGAACATCAATAAATTGTTCTATGCTTAGTACCTATTCTATTAGAACCTAGATCTGTTTGTTATATGTATGCATGGCGAAAAAGGTTTTACATATTGAGTTCGTGTCATATCTTTTCACTAAAGCACGTTGATGTCATTTGCGCGGTGCCGATGTGGACGATTAAGGTACCAACTATGTCGGTGCAGACAAAATTCTGCGTGGTAATTAATACAAATACCACAAAATCAAAATTATTCCCACGCTCAATAATATCTTCAAAGCCAGCATCCACCGAACTCACACCTACTCTCATTTGATTTCTCTCTCTGTGTTTCTTTATTTCGTTTCGGCGGCAAGACTGTTAAAAACCTAGTTAACAAGCCAGGGGTGGGGGGAGGCGCGCCCGCCGTCAAAGGGTCAAAGAAAGTCCGTATGGTTTGATTTTTTATTACAGACCGGCGCGTGAACTTTGAATTGAGTTGCTATAACGAGATTTGTCGGGCGTCCGCTGCTCGGGATTTAGTATGTACCGCGAAAGTACACGAGTCACTTTTGGAGCAACACGCAAATTAGTTATTTGTCCCCCCGAAAGCAGATCACTTTGGGCAGAGGCATTTAGTGTATATAGCCCCCAAGATATTTAATATGCTAGACGCAAAAATAACGTTGTAGTGGCCTAAGTATTATTTCAAAGATAAAATTGATTCCTTGTTGAAACATGATAACTGGCAAAATATCCACAAATTAATACTTATCCAGACAGTTTCTAATACTAAATATTACCTTTGACTATTACTTATTATTTAATTTTGGTTACTATTATTTAATCTTATTAAACATTTTATTTCATTTAACACGATCATCTATTTTCCGTATTCTTTTTTATTATATTATATTGCTATTATTAGTGAGTTATTGTTAGTTATAACTTATTTGTACAGGTTATGGTATTATAAATGTTTTTTTTAACTTGCCGAATATATGTATGTACATAACTAAAGAGCTCGCAGCCTTCGAACAAGTCCCGGCACTTAAACGATTGCCACTGATTACTACTACTACACGACTGCCGAAAAATAGGAGTGCAATGTGTTCAGGGTTCATCCATGTATGTTTTCCGTTTATTTATTCCACCATAACTTCTAAACGCTAGAACCGATTTAGATGTGTGTGGTATTGTTAGAATCGTTATGTCATCCCGAGTATCATAGGGTACCTCAACTGTCTAAATATTAAGTAAGTAGTTGTCTAAATGCCCAAATGTCAATACATTACCATAAATACATATATCGTGGTTACTGTCAAATGAAATGCCTGATTGAGCATATTCCGGGAATATACATGTACTATATGGACAAATACATAAACCACAACTATTTCGTAAAGAAACCGTAATAAAAATATTTATATAAGTATACAATAGTCCACTTTTTGTAATGGCAGTCGTGTATTTTATTCTTTTTATTATGTTTACTTGTAATTATTATTAGTGTTAAATATGTTGAATTAAATAGTGTTTTTTTTTAACTCTACTTAATATTACTTTACTGTATGATATCAAATAGAAATCTGGCCGTCTATCGAGGCGACCCCTTCCTCACGGGAATCCCAGCCAAGGGCTGTCCACAATGTGGATTCATCTCCCCCCTCTTGTGGAGCATTGTTGTAGACGAACTCCTAACAGATCTACAAAACCAAGGCTTCTCTCTCTACAACTATGCTGATGACGTGGCCATAGTAGTAAGAGGAAACTTCCTATGAATATTAAGTATTTCTATTTTTCTGTTTGTTTCTTTTTTATCGTAGTTTTATTTATTTTGTAATAAATATGTTATAAACTTAAGCTACAGGTTAGCTGCTAGACATTGCCGCATGGCAATAAGGTTACATTTTTAATTTCAAAAAAGGTTTTTATTATTATTATTATTATTATTGACATATACGTATATTTCGGCGGCAGCAGTACACATAATAATATGTTAATGGTCATATCAGCCATGTTCAATTGGCATATTAAAAAACCTCGAAGTTTTTTATGAGTCAGTTTTTAAATATGATTATAATTTTGTCCTTGGAATGTTTATTTTGTGTATGGCGTCGTATAGTTCTCAGTGTATCAAGTATGTTAAATTAGTTTTCAAACGTGTACATTTGTAAGCAATCAAGCAAACTTGATTGTAATATTAGAGTCCTGTCCACCCTAGAACGCGCTAGTCCAAGTTGGGTGACAGAAATAAATAAGCAAAAGGTTAAGGTTTTGCCATTCGGTTCCTGTTATTTTTGTAAGCAAATCAATGTTTTATAGTAATTAATTGTTAATTCTTAAACCACGATTATGCAAGATTACTTCGAAAAATAAAAATGAAATGAATTACTAGTGTTAAAAACAGCGTTTGTATTCACGGCGCCTATAAAAAAGTCGCCGGAATATACGACCATCCAATACCAAATCAAAGACAGCGAACGGATGAAGCGGGCCGCATCGGAAACGACCACCTTCACTTTTATAGCCTTCACTCAACGGTATTTACGGATTTAAGGATCTGGAAATGTATCTCCAAGTCCCGCCCTGCATCGCGAATTCTAATAATGTCAACTCATAAAATAAGCATCTGGAGAATTTTCCATACAAGTGGCCAATAAAATAGGCAAAATTCGGTTGTGTCACTCCAAGACCTCCCAGAATCACAGTACGGGTGCCCACAGACGGGCTGACAGCTTCAAGCTATCGCGTTTGGGCAATGTATATATCCGTCTTCCCCTGGGAAAAGATTAGCGCCTTCACAATATTTTCCCTGCCGGGATAGTAATGAAGTATCATTACATATGTTACATTTGAATGTTTGATTGCGTTCACAGAATAATAAGAAAGGGAAATTGTCTTGAAACACCCCTCGCCAGGAGAGGGTGCAGCAATAATTAGTGGTTAGGAAGATCGGCAGATCTTGCCTGTAGACATTACGCCAAGACTTTCCCGGCAAGTACCCAAGGACTGATTTCATCTGAATATAAATTGCATAAATAAAATCGACGAGCGCCCTCTCTCGGCCGGCGGACGAACCCGCTTAGGTTCCATTGCGAAGTTTCAGGCGGCGCGGTTCGTTTCTCGGACGGGCTTGGGAAGTGCCAACAGAAGGCGTTAATATTTAATTAAAATCTATGGCGGAATTGAAATATTATTAGTGTAGCTTATATTTGACATTTTCCAACCCAAATTAGATGCTTAAGCCTAGTTAGATGTGTGACGTGCCTTAGATTGCATGGGATTGGGATGATCTGTCGCTTTATTTTAATTTAAGTCATATCGTAAATCAAACCCTAACCGATACAATAAACTGTCTATCCGTATTAGCTATTTTTATTGATTATTATTATTATTATTATGTTTTATATACGCCATTACTAATATCACACACGCTCACACTCCACACCCACACCCTCAACACACTCTACAAACATATTCACACACACCCTTAATACTAGACTCTTGTGTAGTACTAAAATTGAAGGTACATTAGTTTTATTAGGTAGTTTTTTTAAACGTAATTTATGTGATTTTATTGAAATCCGTAACCGGTTTTATTTGTTGTAAATCTGTATATTTTTAAAAATATTGTTACTGTAATACTGTGTGATTTCTCAAAAAAGAATAAAGAATAATATCTTTCTAGTTTAATCTGAGTTAAAATCTAAGATATAAAATATATTTAAAAAAATAATTACGTAAGTTGTAAGGGAATCAAATGCGACATTTTGAAAACGTAAAAAAATCGAATAGGAATTACTGGCGAGCTCATAATTGTTTACAAGTCACTGTATAGTATAGTAACGCGAGTATAAGAAAGCTCTATTAGTTCAACGTTGAGTCGAGGTTTTGTGAGACTTGCTCCCCGCGCCCTAGGGATAGTTGTCCGCGATTAGCAATTAATTTTGAGAGGGGAAATCGAGGCGGAAAACAAAGCAATTACAATATTAAGGCTTGTACATGCGCCGACGACCTTGGGCGTTTAGGCATTTTTAGATGAAGCGTTTTACCTCTCACCGCACTCGCCCCGGGATCCGCGCGTGCCGCTGCACAGTGGGTTCGGACGTCGAAATGACAATCGGCAGAACTGTGCTAGGGATATCGGTATATTGGTACCCAAATTCAGTAAATGACAAAAAACAACATTGAACATTTTTTAACATTTTGAACTTCTTTATTATTGTAAAATAATAGGAACTTACATAATATGCTATACATTAAAAAACTAATACCTGCGAGTATTTTTTTACAATATTTTATATTGTTTGAAAAACTACGTCAAATAATGAAATCGAAATATCAATAATTATAAATTATGTACATATTAATTTCTCATTATTTTATTAATTATTTAACAAAAAGATATCTAAAATAAAATTCGCAAACTTAAGTCTATTTAATTTTTACATTCTTTAGGCCGTAAATGATTTTCCGCAGAAATATTTTCGAGGTCAAACCATCATTCGTGATCCTCGCGTACTTTCCGGAAAGTTTTACCATATCGCAGTATAATGCGATATTAAAATCAATTTTTTCAGTATGCGTCGGTTTGTTTTGGCAAATCCGGGCGATTGCTCTTAAAAACAGAGGGTTTCTAACTTAAAAACCTAAAATCGGCGAAGAAAGTCGTGGAAAAATCGTCACATTTCGGTATTTCCCGTCATTTTATACTAAAAAAAGGAAACTTATGGTATTAGCAGCATACATTCGTCTATTGAGTAATTATTCGAAATTTCTTAAAAACTAATTTCCTCGGTAGTGTTCTTCTTCGTTTAAACTTCTTCATCGTCGTTTATGTCACCAAACTCTGCAATAGAGACAATTGGGCAATAAGTAGCGAAACCAAAAAGGATTTCCTTCTCTTCTTCGTATATTTTTATTTTTCTTACTTTTTTATCGGCCATTTCAGTGTGCTTCCTTGTTATGGTTTTTTACTTCATCTTTCTACTTGTCTAGTTTTTGTGTACATGTAGAAATGGTCGTATTCTTCTTTTTTTTTTACATTATATTAATAATATATCGCTTTGGTTGCTTTCTTTTCTGTTCTTTTTTTTATGGCTTCTTCAATGTAAGTTGGATCTCTAATTCGCCAAGTTGAATCCCTAGATGTCGTGTTTCGTTTTAAAACTGTGCTTGGGCGCAGATAGAACAATACACATAGTAAAGAATTTTACCCCCTTTTGCCAGAATGGCGGCTGCTCCAAAATTGCAATAATATTGTAAACATATTAAAAGCATGGTTTTAAAAAGCAGGTGCGAAGTAAATGATGCAGCAGTGGACACCATTGGACTGTTGATGATAATATGGAATATGGAGTCCTATATTTTGCAGTAGACTCCACTGGGCTGAAAATTATAATATAATAGAGGCCAATGCCAAGCAGTGGACGTTAATGGGCTGATGATGATAATACATTATAGTGTAGTCAAATTTTATGAAAAACGAACTTTTAGAAGCAAATCATGTAACTTTTGGGCAACCGGTATTTTTTACCTATTTCAACCATGCTGAATCCGAAAATGCCAGTTGCCCAAGCGAAATCCTGACTGGAAGTAAGATATCCAAGATGGCCGCCAATATGGCGTCGAAACCCGAAATCGGTGTTGTTTCATCAATTAATCAAGGGGTTTGACATAGGAACGCGTCCAAAATGTCTAGATATATGTTTTTGAGCATGGGGAATTTAAAAACACAACGTGAAAAAACATTGGTCTGATATTTCAAGATGGTGGCCAAGATGGCGCCAGCCATATATTACCCTATTTTGTCTTACAAACGAGCATGACGCGTCTCGATATAGGTATGTTTTTAAACATAAGGATTCAAAAACTTTTAACAACGTTGGGCTAAACGATGTATCAAAACAACAACTTAAAGAAACTAAAAAAGATTACTGTGTGTCTCCAGAATTAAGACAGGTAGTACATAGTTTTAGGGTTATAGGGTTTGCAGGGAGTACATAGTTTTATGCAAGGGACGTTTCCTTTACTGTAGCTGTTCTTTAATCTTTTTCTTAATTGACAGGTATGTTTTTGAGAGAATACCCACCTTCCCAAGCCATATTTTCCATTGCTTGAAGATTGCGACTGGGCCATTGCCGGACAGAAAGCTGTTCCAAGTTTCCTGACGCTAAATCTTATTCTTAAGGCGTGCCCAGAAGTTGTTGTTTGCCATTGTAACGAGTTTTGTAACTCACAGAACTGCAGTTGCAGGAAAGAAAACGTTCCTTCTATAGAACTCTGCACTCCCTGCAAACGTACCTACCTGTCTTAATTCTGGAGACACACAGTAATCTTCTTTAGTTTCTGTAAGTTGTTGTTGCCAAAAAGTCGCTTGTTTGTTCCATTTTCGAAAATATTTGAATTAAAGTTTAGCCCAACGTTTTTCTAAAGTTATTTTTTGAAATCCTTATTTTAAAAACATATATCGAGACGCGTCACGCACATTTGTACGACAAAATAGGGCAATATGTGGCTGGCGTCATCTTGGTTGCCATCTTGAAATACCAGACCAATGTTTTTTTACAGTGTATTTTTTAAATTCCCCGTGCTCAAAAATATACATCTAGATATTTTGGACACGTTCCTACGTCAAAGGGGGGCTCTGCAGCGCTAATTTCAGGTTTCGACGCCATATTGGCGGCCATATTGGGTATCTCACTTCCGGTCATAACTTCGCTTGGGCAACCGGCATTTTCGGGTTCAGCATGGTTTAAATAAGGGAAAATACCGGTTGCCTCTAAAAGTATAAAGGGGAGCTCATTTTCGATATTTTGACTAGACTATTAGAAACATATTTATATCCAGCAGCAGCAACAAAATCAAAATTATCAAAATCAGCTAAGTATTTTTATACTTTAGAGATTTTTTTTAATATAACGCCCACTGGTGGTCTATATCCATAATGCGTTCGTAAAATATGTCTAAAATCTTGTTGGTGCGAAACCCAAATAAAAATTTAAATACACACCTCTATGGAATATACAGAGCCGGCTATAATAAGTCGATTTTCTTTTCCCCATTTTTACTGAAATAAAGAATTGCATATTAAAAACATGTTATCTGTAAATAATCACAATATTACGATGAGCTTAAACATTTTACCAGTTCAATCAACGACAGATATCATAATAAATATTCAACGTTCTCACCTAAGGATGAATAAATTCCCTGTATCCACTGTGCGGCACACGCAAGTCATCGTCACTGTCATCGTTCGCGAAAAGGGCGTGGCTCGACGCGGAGAGCGACGTGGACGCACCTCGAACGCCCGCGGGCGAATGAAGCGAAATTCGTTCTCCGTTCGAGTTATATTTGGCATCGCCTTTCCATACTAAAAATGTATGGCGCATATTTTCGTGATTTTTGATGAATTTTAGTAATTTTTTGGTGTCATTATTCAAAAATCTAAAGTGCACATCTATTAACTAGTTTAATAATCTTGCGATTTAATAATGTTCACAAAATTCTGTTGTGTATTACTGTGCAAATTTGTTAGAATACCAAAGGCTGTTTTAATGGTTTTCCTCAAGGTATTTACAAAAAAAATAAGCAAAATGGACAATTTCAAACTTGCACAGATTGTAATGCAGTTATTTGAGAAGCCACTTGTGTGTTTTTTTTATCATTAATGATCTAGGACTCGCAGCATGAGTAAAATAGAAAGGCTCGTTTTGGGTCAAAACACACGGCGCCGCCTTAATGCGGATTGTTGGCTTCCGCCACCTTTGCTGCGTGCGCGCGGCGCGGGGAGTTTCAAACTGAAAACAAATTTCTAATTTAAATCCCGCCTAAAAACTGCGTGAATTAAATTTGACGCCTCCCGAAGAACGGGGCGCCGCGCCGTAGACCCTGCAAGGCGACGGCGACGACGACGACGACGAAGTAAACGGTGAAATACCATACCCGTATCATGCCACAATACGAGGAGAATGTACGACCTAAATCAAAGGAAAACCAAATACATTAAAACTCACGATGAACAAAAATCTGGTCCTGTCACCAAAAGACTTTCCTGGCAAGAAGCCAAGCAAAATAGTCTTTGGAAGGATTTCGAGTGCGATATCCCTTCGGGGACGAGATTGACCTGACTGAAAGGAAGAGTCGGCGATGAGCGCGGACAGTGAGAATGCAACGCATTAAACACTTTAGATTTAATACGCAAATAAACTGACCGGCCAAAATTCTGGTGAAATGTGGTTTTAGACCGGGAGTTAATGGGCCCTTGCTGAGTTGGCCACGAAGACCCATTCTGTTCAGGGTTGGTCACACTCACGGGTCAACACCCATCCGACGGCCTCCACGTATGAAGTGCGAGCCTGGGTAGGACTCTGGCCTTATGGTTAGTTTCCCCTGGGAATCAACGTTCTGGCGGACTCCTGGACGGTCTGCGCACCGTGCGGCGTGAGCCAATCGACTGTGCACTCTGACTAACAGTCGGGGGAGTACTGTTTCCTATAGAGCGAAGGTGGTTGCGGACCTTACGGCGACTGCTCTTGAAACGACCATCGGCCATGCGATCCTGGGTGAACAGCCGGGCAAAGGACGCCGTGGTCCGCTATAGATTCGGTAATCACCGTTTCACCGCTTCGTAAGGGAGAGGACCGCGCAAGCGACCGCGAACTCGTAACCAATCGAGAGACCGGAGTAATCTGGTCACAATTGGAAGTAAGGGCGTGAGTGTAGGCCCGCCGGGTAACACTCCTGGCTACTCTTACGGGCTTGTGGCGTAGCTAGACGGTGGACTGTTTTGTCCTCAAGTCTTCTATGCTCACTCCAGGGAGATAGAACGACTAATCGTTAAAACTTCCTGAGGTGACGGGCTCGCCCGCTGTAGTCGACAACCCTAGTTGTGGTTTCTGACCAACAAAGCATCTATGTACCAAATTTCAAATTTATAAGTCCAATATTTCGAGATTAAAGTGAGTTTAGTGCGTACTCTGGTGGATGGATTTCAACCACAACCTTTTCAACTCTTGCTAACCTAGTAGGCCTATCTATAACGGATATTAATGTATAATTTATATATTCTGGTAAGATATAATTCATTATATTGCAGGTAGCCCTAATTACATTATGTCGTTATAAGTTTATACAGGCAAACAACGCCTATCACAATTAAGGGTAGAAACAAACAAACAAACAAGGATTGCAATGCATAAGTTGTAACAGAAACGACATAAATTTGTCACGAACAATTATAAAGACGTTTTCACGCCAAAATCGAATAAGAAATATACCTGAACTAAATAATTGTTTACAATGCACGCTGTACTGCAGTGTTTTCAACCTTTTTTAGATCGCGACCCCCTTTTACTGTAGGTTAGTTCCCCCCCCCCCCCCCTTAAGCTCTTCCACAGCTCTGTAAGCATAGCCCAAATAAAGTTGAAAACCACTGCGGTTGAAAACCACTGCGCTAAAGTATCGCTAGTATAAAGGGGCAAACATATTATCGGACGCGTCCGTAAGCCGCGGCTTACGGACGCGACTTAACAGCATGCACAGTCGTTTGGGACGCGGCTTGCCAGATCTCTATTGGACATCCGAAGCCTCAAGGTCACGTCCGCGACTGACGTCCGATAATGTGCACGGCTCAATAGAAATTCATTACACAGATAACCTTTTAGTTGCGTCCATAAGCCACGGCTAATGGACGCGTCCGATAATATGTTTGCCACTTTTAAGAAAGCTCCCTCAGTTCAACGTTGACTTTGTGTACTGCAGAGGTTTCGCGGGACTTCCTCCCCGCACCATAGAGATAGGATAGTTGTCCGCGATTCGCGATTCATTTAGAGCGGGAAAATCGAGGCGGAAAACACAGCAATTACAATATTAATGCGGAGTGTTGGCTTCCGCCACCTTTGCTGCGTGCGCCCGGCGAGTTTCAAACTGAAAACAAATTTGTAATTTAAATCCCGCCTAAAAACACCGGGATTTAATTTGACGCCCCCCGACGAACGGGGCGCCGCGACGCTGGAAGGCGACAGCGACGACGACGACGTAAATGGTGAAATACCGTACCTGCATCACTTACATATATCGTGGTGCAATACCACGAGCATAATGGACGACGTAAATGAGAGGAAAACCACATACAGCCCAGAGTAAAACAAGTAAATATATTAAAATGAATAAAAAAACACGACCGTTACTTGAAGTAAACTATCGTATTTATAATGATTTTTATTACGCCATTTTTAATGAAATATTTCTGGTTTATGTATTTATACATATACAGAATGAGTGTTTAATTAGTGAAACCTTGCAGTCTGTGAATTATTACAACGTTTGATTTAAAAAAAAAACGGAAAAAACAAAACTTTCTTTAAAACCATTTTTTGACTCCCTCAAAAATTAGTCATCTAGCGGCATAGACGGCATACGTTCTTTTATTTATAGATCGGCCAGTAGGATTTTAAGTCACCCCATCTCTCACATAGTGAACTGTAGTTTTCAGCAAGGTACATTTCCATGCAACCAGAAATGCGCCAAAGTAACTCCGCTGTTCAAGAGTAAACAGATCTAAATAATTATAGGATCATCTCCCTACTAAACACATTGTCAAAAATTATGGAGAAGATAGCGAAAAAGCAACTCATAGAATATTTGGATTCAAAGAAAATATTGTCCAAAAATCAATTTGGATTTCTCCTGATGATTTCTTCTAAGGAGTTCTTTGCAAATGTTTATGAGTAAATTAGTATATCAATTTATAACATTCCTAGAAGTGACTTCCATTCCACGTCCTTTTGAGTGAGTTTTTACGCATTCGACTTAGCAATGGGAATGTTCACGTTTATTATAGCTTGTAAGAACCTTCATATTTTTGTACAAAATATATACCAAGCGCGAATAGTAAGAAAAACAGCGTGTTGCTAATGCGCGTATGAAATACTCTTAAAATATCATTACCCGTTCGTGCCGATATAAAAGGCAAACAAAGAGTTTGCGAATTTTCCGAGATGGCGCCGCAGCGCACAGTGAGAAATATAAAAAGTTTGTAAAGGTTTTAGCAAATTTGTCTGTCGCGTCATAGTGGCTCCTATTAGGGATGCAATCGTTATTATTTTTTAACAAGCTTTTATTTACCTTTAAAAGTTTGTTAATTAATTTGTTAATGTTCGTTTGTCTATTTGTCTAGGTCAAATCTTGCAAGCTGAATTAGAACCACTTCCACTTAATATAAAATCGAAGACTATCGCGGTTGTTTGACATTATAAATAGGATAGAAAACGAATTTACCGCGTGAAGGTAAATTCGTTTTTGTGTTGGAAGAGAACTATTGGTATGTTTTCTCGGGGATAGTGGCGTGCTTCTGCTATTTTAGCTATCGCGATTGGCGGGATAGTAAGTTGGGCCACAGGGATATGACAACACATGGAGGAATACAAAAAGACAGCGGTAATTATTTTTGTCATTATGAATTTTAATCGTTTTTTTAAGTAACCTTGGTGGGGATTTTGGTGGGTCTTTTCCGGTGCTTGTTTGAAGGGCAATGATTATCTTAAAATCACATTCCTTTTATTATCTATTTAAATAAAACTAGCATTAGCAAAATTATAATCAAGCAATCCAGATAACAATGTTTCTCTTCTGCGAGTTCTTAACCTATCTTCATTGATTATACAGTGTATCACTTAACCCTTAGAATGCCAGCCATGGGAATGAAACTCACGACGGCATGTTTTCAACCCTCGAGATTTTCTTTGGAGGAGGTGTTGAGAAATACCCTGGACAACGGCGGCTGCAACGTCTCCGAAACGTCGGGTGCTACAAATTTCACGCGGTAAATTCGTTTTCTATCCTATTTATAATCACTTCCTCTTATCCTATGATGTTGACATTTATTTACTTGATGGTTCAGTTCCGATAACAATGCATTTCTATAGTGAGCATTAACTGATTCACACCCAGGATCGGTTCCCGACGAGGCTACTCATCCACGGTCAACAGCACAGACACACGCATAAAATTATGATAGCTCGTTTTAAATTTCTACTAGCCCGCTTAAATATTAATATGCTTGATTATTTTACTGTATTGATACCACGCATTTGAAATGCAGATTATATACATATGTAGATAATTCCTGTTTATTAACTTTTTGCGAAAGAGCAATGGGCGAAAATGTATGGGAGCTGGGCCTACGTCTTCAATAGCAATAAAGTATAAACCATTGGGAAGATCTATTTATCTATACTAATATTATAAAGAGGTAAAGTTTGTGACGTTGTAGGAAGTAATCTCTGGATCTACTGAACCGATTTTAAACATTCTTTTATCAATAAAAAGCCACGTTATTTGTGATTGTCATAGGCTATATATTAATCCGAAAAATTAAAAGACTTTTTCGTGGTAAACGGATTTGCAAAGTAAGTCGGAGAATAAGCGGTCGAACGAAAACGTTTCTAACTAACGCTGCCTTAACGATGAGAGATACATAATTAAGTTCTGGAGAAAAATTGTAGAGCTTGATAATGCCTACAAAAAAACCAGCGACAGCATATGTCTAACTTTTATATTTAAGTCACAAAAAGTAGTATTTTATATTAAAAAATAATTTAAATCGTTAGGTCATGTTTATTGTTCATATTATCAACAATTATGAATTCTTATCAAAATAAGTAAATTTATCGTCTCAAGTGTTTAAAACAAACGACTTTTCCCTTATACTGCGTATAATTTCCCTTTTACTGCATAAACAGTTGGACAGCCGACAATAGCATATTATATACGTCATTAAACTGAGCGGCAATGAAATCATGAGACACGTTACAGAGTTCAAGCAATTTCAGTCATTCCCCTTCATATGATGCTGACAAACTGAAGCATTCTTAGAAAAATGTATGTAGATTGTACTCACACAGATGTACTTTTATCGTTTCAGGTATTCTGCGACGATTTAACAGGTATTTAAAAATACAATGTCTGGACGTGTTAGAAGGTTACGTGCGCGCTAACATCCACGCAGAGACTCAGTGCAGAGTGGAAAGGGGGTGAGGAGAGGGAAGAGAATATTTCTCCATATTTAAGAGAATATTTCTCCGAAACGGCTCATAATAAAGATGAGTCGTTTTAGTAATAAATGGTCTGTAAACATAAAGAGATCTGTCTATTAGTGTATGATGTATAGTTATTGAAGAGATTGAACGGTGGGCCCAAAATGCCCATTCTCTCTTACCATTGGCTTTTCTGTGCGCCGGCGAGCTGATGGCTCGATTTTCCCATGTGAGTTGCCGCTTGTATGGCCCTGCGGAAAATGTATACCGAGGCATCGCGAGTGCTTGCGTGGGCCACTCGATTAATATGATAATTAGGTAGAGCCGCAGTTTAGGCCTTCACCCCGTCCTAAAACAGCACCGCCGCATAATAAGCCCGACCCGATAGAATGTATTCAATTATGACCGCTCCTCAATCACCCACCCGGTCACCCGTGCCCTTTTCTCCTTTTTGAGGCGTACACGTCGGAAAATTCTAGCTGCCCTCGGAAAATGCGCGCTGCTCGTGGAAGTATTAGTCTATCGTAGCTGAGGTGGTTACATTATAGTTGGTCTATAGGTAGTTCAGGTCAAGGCTGACACGATATACGTTGTCATTACTCGAAACTGTAGCTTAAACACTTTTATCGTATGTTAACAGCCTGTAAATTATCGCACTGCGTTTAGGTCGACGTTAGATCGATCATAATCGATAAATAGAGCAAGACATCCTTCCGCGTCTGCATCAAACTTGTTCGGGAGACTGGAAGACTTACTGCAAAATCATTTTCCTACAAATCGTCTAAAAACACCGCAATAAAATCTGCCTAAAAACTCATCTCGCACGTACGATAAAATAAGAAGCTAAGCGGTTACTCTAGACTTAGCGTGATCGCGGCGATTCCCTAGACGGCTGACAGATCTCATGAGCTGTCGTCATCCTTAACCTTACTTTTGACGATTCAAGTACTATTTATAACTCGGCTTCTAACCTAACATAACCAGTCGGGAGGTCGGAGGTATCCTGGTGGTTAAATCCAGACGGAGATATCCTGCTAAAACTGGTAGTTAGGGGGCGAGGTTGCCCGCTGGTTTACCGTCCCGGTGCCTCGCCGTAAGGCGTTGACTGCTGGCGGTCATGTTGTCTTTGTTGGATGGTAGAAATTTACTCGTTCTCAGTCTTTCTCGTTCACCGGAGACAGAATGATCATTATCGTTAAAACTTTCTGGGGTGACGGGTTCGCCCATTGTAATCGACTTCTCTAACTGTACCTACATAACAATATACTTTATAATGTATATATACATACTAATATTTCTTAGCCACGCTTAGCTTTAACGTGTACGCGGGCCAGCATCGGGAGCGAGGAACAAAGCGATATATACTCTTTCTCTATCATTGCCTAGATGGCTTAGTCGGCTTGTTCTAACTCTGATAAGTGTTCAATGCCTTTCACACAGCGTCGAGAAGCAGTAACAAAACAAGTGACGCTAAAACATTGCCCTTTATAATGAGCTTTACGTTCAAAGCCTCACTTTTAAGCTTCTGAAATGAAATGAAATGAAATGAAATGAAATGAAAAATACCTTTATTGTACTAACAAAAAAAAAATTACATGGGTAAAGAAAACTTAAATTCTATTTTGACTTAGTACAAACGGCGGGCTTATCGTTTCACGATTTCTTACAGCCAACCGTGTAATATTAAATAAAAGTATCAATACAGCTCACATACATAAACATATACACATAAATATACATATACATACATCCAAATATACATACATACATAAATAATATAATTTATAATATAGTATATGTATATTATAATAATAAATACATAGAAACTACAGATAAATAATAATAAAAATAACTGCTTATATAAAATGATAGATATTACAAAGTTCTTATGCTTCTATTCAGTCAACAACCCAACGAAAGGGGGGAGGGGATAGGGGGAGGGTTGGTTCTTAGTTGATATTTTGAGGGAGAAAATGTTTTTTCAGTAACGCCTTGAAACAGGGCAAGGATGTTGCATGACGAATAGCATGCGGAAGCTTCTCAATATATCTTTGTCAAATTTAATTGTTTTCATTATGGTGTTAATCAGCAGCCGCTGTGTCATGGTGATATTATTGAGTCGCGCCATTCTGATGGCTTCGACCTCTTTATTTACCCATCTCTTGTAAATTATAAAGAACTAGATGACCCGGTGAACTTCGTACCACCTAAAATTGATTTGAGTGTAACACTTCATACGCGTTTATTAATCCTAATCAACCTTCCAAATCCAATTCATTGAAATCTATAATATGGCCAAATCATGTACGATTTGAGTTTCGTTTGGTGATTAAATAAAAGTCGTTTGTAATTAAAATAAATGCAATGTATTTAATTTACATGATGAAATATGAATGCTTTTTCGTCTTCTTCGGTTTTTTAGACTTTTTTGACTTTATCGACTTTTTCGACATTTTCGACTTTTTTGACTTTTTCGACTCTTTTGACTTTTTCGACTTTTTCGACTTTTTGAAATTTTACACAATCGCACGGAATGAATAACAGTTATGGATGACACAGCTGTCAAACAATAAGATCGCCGCGAACGCCATTTATTGAAAGTGGCCCATTTCCTAAAATGACCAATTTCGATATTTTCGATTTTCAGTTGTTTCTTTGAGTTTTACCTAAATATTATTTTTTGTAAACCATCCCTGAATCAAGGCGAACAAAACAAAAAAATAATAATTGAAATCGTTCGAGTCATTTCCGAGATCTTGCGAGACTAACGCATGGCGATTCATTTTTATATATATAGATCACCTGACTTTATTAAATAAATGGCCCAACACTACTCGGACTATCTTTTACATTTTTTGCCATATTATGAAAGCAAGTAGTGATTGTAGTCGTGAGTTTTTGTTTGGAAATGATGTCGAATTATGGAGTTAGCCCTCTTGTCCACACACGTTTTCCGCCATGAAAATCCACGGTTAATTCGCCGTGTCTATGTGCGGTCGACAGCGGGGTATGGATCACTATGGAAGCTTGTCCACGTACACCGGAAAAACGGCGCGGTGCCGCCGCCGCGGCCGTATGCATCGTATACCCCTCGGCGAGCCATGTTTATTTACGGCGAAATTTGTATCAGTGTTGTATGGAAATGTATGAGAGCTTGTACGTAACCGCGCGTTCTCACGGCGGACAACTATTGCCTCACCTTGAGGTTGTTCACGAAATGGATGTACCTAAAGCGTGGTACGGCGAAAAAACCGCGCAGTGGAAAAGAGCTTACGTTTTTTTCTACGACGCTGCTAACTCGCCGTAAGTTTAAAAAAACGTCCCATGGACAAGATGCCTAATGGTATGGTAGGGCAAACTGGACGCAAAGGGCAAAACGGATGGATATATACATTGCAATGCATTGCCGGAATATACATGTAACTATATGGATATATACATAAACGAAAAGTATTTCATAAAAAAACCGTGTTAAAAACAATTATAAATACATTAGTTCACTTTCTGTAACGGCAGTCGTGTTTTTTTATTATTTTTGATGTATTTACTACCGTATGTAATGTATTGAAACAGCTGTATATATCCCGAATAAAATAAAATACAAAATAAACATAACAGAAAATCAATTAACTTTGATATTTTTTTAACTGTGATTTCTGCCTAAAAGCAGTTTTTAGTAAACATGACTGAAACCCCATTAGGCCCCAGAAATTGCCGCTTAAAGCAACGGTTACATCCAGTCCCGCCATCGCCTGTGCCCCGACGGCGGTTACAGGCCAAATTCTGACATTTTCATTTAACGGCGGATGAAAATGAAACTTCAGTCGGGGCGGCGGCCGTGAGAAGCGGTGCCGATGATTGACAAGAAAATTAATACGAGCAAAAGGGTCCCTGGAATATTTCATTAGTAAATAAAGTGCTTTTTACTCGGCCGCGGATGGGGAATTTCTTCCGAAACTCCCATCAAAAATAATGTAAAATCCAACGACGCAGTGACACAATATAGAATTTTGTGAAAAATAATAAAATTTGTACTGCAGGAGTAATCAAAGTTAAGTAAATATTTGCTTTGATCTCAGCTGTTCTGAATCGTCTACAAAAACCCTACAAATAAACCCATTCATAACGAGTTGATGTTTATGAATGAATTTGATTGTGATTTTAGTTTATTAGCCGATAATGAACACTTTTTAACATGAAAATTGTACGAAAAGTCGATTGGTAGAAATTCTGAATATCAACAATATATATGTTTATTTTCTTTATTCTTTATTTAGAAATCACACAATATTACACTTACACAGTAAATTACATTACGAAACTATAGTTTGCTTTAAAATAAAACCGATTACGGATATCAATGAAATTACAAAAATTAACGTTGAACTACTTAATAAAACTAAAATACCTGAAATGTTATTACTCCATAAAAGGCTTGCGTTTAGGACGTGTGTCTGTGTGTTTGTGCATGTGTGTCTGTGAGTGTGTTGAGTGTGTGAGTGTGGAGTGAAAAAATGCATATAATAGTAATTATAGTGTATATAAAGTATAATAATAGTAATAATCATGTATAAAATATCTAAAAAAGATTGTTTTTGTATTGGCTAGGGTTTCATTTACAAAGTGGTTATGGAATTATTAAATATATCAATACTATTTAAATGGGTGTTGTAAATCTGACAGCAGCGTGTGAGTACTCTATTTCTGGATGAATTAGTTTTAAACCATGATAACTAGGTGCAAGAGCACCGAAATTATTGCGAAACTATTAGTTCGTAATAAACTAATACCATAAATTATACTGGCGCGGAAACACTAATCTTTAATTTTATTCTTTTTAACTTCAAGATCTTTAAGTTTATTGCGAACAAATAGTTAAACGATCATTTCAGTGTGACTTACTCTATAAGTGTTTAGAGCTAGTTTTATAGACGTTTAAGTTTTCAGAGTAAGTTGGCGTTACCGTCTCTTAGCTAACGAGCCCCTCAAGCCGCAGGTTAGAGACCAAACGCGGCGACCCACTTCAGCTATAATGACCTAATGTCAAATTCCTCGTTGCCTTCACGCTCTGAAGGTGCCTGTGCATGCTATATCCAATCAAAAGTCCATTAGAATTACCCCGGCATATTATGGGGCGCTTCTGTAACAGTATGGTAAGAATAAATTGGCAATTTAAGGTCGCAGGTGGCGCAATCGCGGTTTCGCTTAGCGCAGCACGGACACACTTGCCCTGCCTGATACGCGCGGTTTAATAATATGACGGCTTCCGCCTATCGTCGAGTGAAAGAATAGATGGGTGCGTCGTGAATTTTCACGCAAACTTGATTCCACCCACTAAATGTTTTCGGTGGTCCTAGCTGTTCTATTCGGCCCTGACCAAGGAGTATTCGGAGCTGAAGTTTCGCGAAGATTTTTCTGAGCTTGATTCTATCCATTATCATTAAGCACCTACAGTATTGTTCATTAAGCACCTACAGACTGAGAGCAAGGATTGCCGAATATGTGGCGAGGAACCTGAAGACAGCATACACATTGTTGGTCGCTGTCCAGGGCTCGCTGCCAAAAGACACAGTTTACTGGGACGAGCCTTTCTCGAACCCAGCGATCTGCCCAACTTGAAGGTCAGTGACCTACTTGGACTGGTAAGAAGTACCGGGCTACTAGCTGACCACTGACCTAATCACACAGTGGGTAGTTACAAAAGACCTTACAGATCTAGGTGACATCAAGGGCTGGAAACAAGCCCCCCACTCTATCTACTACTACTACTACTACAGTATTGTTCGAATTAATGTAAACACATCAACATTTTTCCAATTTTAACAGTTGGCAACACCTTTAATGTCAAGGGAGCGACCATTTTGTTTCACTGTTATGTCAGACAGTGATTAATGACAAATAGCAAGCTACAGAGTCGTTGTATTTGTTTTTTATAAAAATTATTGTAATTTGACTGAATTAAGGCTTTATTTGCTTATTGTTTGTGAAGATGGATATTACTCCCAAAAAGCGCACTAAAATTGTGACTTTGAATGAACACACAACAATGACTCAAAGACATATTGCCAAGGGGTTTGGTGTAAGTCTAGGAGCTCTCAGCAAGATTTTGCAGCAGAAAAGGGACACCGGGGCGATAAAAGTGAACATAAAAGTGAAATGTGGAAGAAAAAGTAATATAACAACAAGAGACGAATCATGTTTAATAAGGGAAAGTAAATTAAACCCTAGGAAAACCAGCCAAGACCTTCAACAAGACTCAGCACACGCTGGAGTTATTGTTCATGACTCCACCGTACGAAAACGACTTATTGATGGGGGAAGAAAACAATCATATCTAAAAAAACAGTTGTTGACTGCTGCCATGATGAAAAAACGATATGATTGGGCAAAAAAATATGTGAGCTGGACTGTTGAAGATTGAAGAAAAGTGTTGTTTTCAGATAATAGCTTTTTTTTGGTGTCCTTGTACATCGATCTCGTTTCATTAGAAAAGTGACAACGAAAAGATTACGATAGCTCATATTGATCAAACAGTTAAACATCCGTTAAAGAAGATGTTTTAGAGCTGCTTTTCTTATAAAGGTACCGGATGCCTTATGCCGATCGAGGTGATGATGGACTCGCAAAAATACAGAAACTTGCTAGAACAGAGATTAGATATATACCGAACATGACAAAAAAGCTGTAAATGTTAGTTAGTGCCTGCTACTCTGCCTGCTACTCTACTTAACAAACGAGTGTCGAATGCTGTTTTAAGCATCGTCGCAGGTGATGAACTGTGGATATACTCATATGAGTCCGAAAGGAAGCATTAATCGGCTATTCGAAATTGAGCTACAGAAGTATCCGTTCTCGCATCGTATCTAAGAAAATATTATCTTCGTTTGTCTGAAAATCAGTACATATTGTAACAATTCTTTTACAAGAACGAAGATTTGTTATCGCAGATAAGTAGGTACACAACTATATGTTTGCCAGTAATGATAATCGAACTCTGTAGGACTCACCGAAATGTTGTGAGATTCACCACTACGAACATGTGAGTTTTGGTACCATTTGGAAATTAAAGGATATTTGGAGCAGGAAAACATCGTATAGACTATAGATGAACCATCTTTCGTGCAGTCATGACATGCTGCCAGTTATGACCATGATCTATAAGCTGCATGGCCATTTCAAGACCCTGATGGCGTTGTCGAAGCATCCAAAACGTTCATTTTAACAACCAGGACTTCGAATTGGAATTACTGTTTCAACAATTGGTTGGTTACCAACCATTGAAACAGTTTATTCAAATACGTTTTGGCTTTTTCTATCGCGCCATTTCTATTGTTGTAATTTTATATTTCTATTTTAACTATTCAATAACTGACTATTCGTTTTTATATTTTCACCATCTGTATTGTTTTTTTATACTTACTTATTTTAGCAGCTCAAAATATTTTGAAAACATTTATATTTTTATTATGTTTATTTATTAATGGTTTTTACATTTTTACACAAAAGTCAATCTTTATAAATAGGATAAAACAAATTTACCGCGTGAATTTTATAGCACCCGACGTTTCGGCGACAGGGTAGACTGTCTACCTTGGAAAATAAGGGTGCTACAAACCTACCAACTGGCTTATTAAAAAATATATATTCCAAAAGGTTTATCAAAATATTTTTAAAATGTCAATTATATTTAAAAGTTTATTATTATTATTATAAATTTATTTATTAATTATTTCTACAATTTAAAAAAAAACAACCTGTAGAAATATGAAACATACATAAACATGTAAAATGAATTTGACTATACCAAGAATAGGGATTCCTACCGAATGGCTTATAAAAAAACGCCAAATTTCAGCACGTCTAGTACACCACCGTCTGGTACAGTAAAATTTAAGGTTTAATATTTTATTCATTTAATTTTTGTACATTTAGCCCCATTGTTATCAATGTTATAAGTAACTCGGAAAAATTGAATACCAAAATGCAGATAATGCTCATTGCCCACCTAACTAGGACTTAACTGTCCCGTATCTAGGCGGGTCAGAGTAATTAAAATAAGTAATACAACTTATGTAACAATTATCCTAATTAACGTAAAAAACTTTTTATTTTTAAGCTATTGCATAGCTTTTATCGCGGGCCTAGCCAGCGCGGCGACCGAATGAAGAAATTTCTTAACGAATATTAATGATTTTAAACTGATAATTACGTCTAAACGAGTACTGCTTAACGATTCGAAAAAAATATATGTTAAACAAGAACATTTTCCTAATATTCTTAGCTTTGAATATTTTAGATTTTGTTTATATTACATAGTGTAATTAATTTGTGAAATTAGGCCTAACCGAACACAAAAACGACTACTACGCAAATACTATCTGGCGTATTATTATGAAACCTGCACCATTTTAGAGATAATTTAATTATATATCTTTTTATCTACGATTTTTTTTCGAACAATCTGTTTTTTTTGCTTTATCGAATAAAAAATTCGTGCGCGGCGCTCTATCGAAAGACGTTTAAATTATTCCGAATCATTTGCTTCCGCAGCCGCAAATGATTCGGAATAATTTCAACGTTTTCCGATAGAGCGCAGTTATCTGATATCAGGAAAAATAAAATAAATAAATAATTATAATTGCATAAGTTGTTAAAAATGCTATGCAATAGCTTTACCGCGGCAGTCCCCGAGTGCCACACGTATTTTTATTATAATTAATGAATGTACTTAATAAGGATTGAATAATATATAATAATAAATAAATAACACTATAATACAAATCAAAACACTAAATTTGTACGAATAATACATTGTAGGTAATAAAATATGGCAAATACACATATACGTTAATACGATTTCAATAAATAATAAATGATACATGGTATAAACATACTTATAATTTAATAATATATATATATATACAATTATAAAAGCAGTGCTAAAAAATATGAAATAATATAAATAAAAATATGAATGATTGATGATATGATTAATATATACATAATAATGTATATAAATATACAATATTATTTTTAAATTAACAGTTATACATACGCTTTACAAACCAAGTTTTCAGATTTAGACCTCCCTAATTCAAATAACCATTTATTAATATTGTCTTTAAACTTTTGATTGTTCTTTAGGTGTTTCCATTTTTCCTCTATGTCATTATATAATTTGGGACCAATGAAAAAAGCTTGTCGTTGCGCAAGTGTTGTTTGCACTCGAGGAATAAGGAAAATACTACGACTTTTATTCTAAAACTCTTACAGCCTTACCAATAAACGAGTTGTAAAATTTATACCTCTGTTATTACTAGGTATAAGAAAATCTGTGACCAATAAACGCGGTATAGCTTACACCACTGATCATCTCGGGTATAAGCATGGAATAGTGGTACTGGATTTCCATCCGCACTATAACTCCGCTATACCACCCCTAGGCCAGGTATAACAGCGGTTTAACGGAGTATTAACTTAAAAATGGCCGACCGGCGTAACAGCTGTTTCAAACTGACAGCCACCTGACAGCCGCGGACGTGGAGCTTCTCGTTCGCGAATCGTGCGCTTTCGTTGTAATAGCCGTGTTACGACGAGGATACGCCTTTTATACTGCTGTGAAATCCTGCGTTTTAGCCGAATAATGGATTTTGTCGACTTGGATGATATGATCGATCTGGATTTATTGGAAGAAATCAAAATGCGTCGTGATAGGCGACCAAAAATTTACAAATTGCGATACGACCCGTTCGATTTGGATGATTACAATTTTAAAACTAAATATCGTTTCACTAAGCCATACGCCGCAAGAATCATCGATATCCTGAGAGCTGACCTGCAAAATACCACTATAAATTCGATCAGCATTCGCGTAACAAAACAATGGGCAAGGGCTTTCTGACAACAAAAAGTGACATTTCATGTGCATTTCATGCCGCTTCAGTTGGCCACACTGCTTCCAAGCGGGCGTTGCCATGCTAGAAATATGACTTGTCTTTGGTTTCGGGGAGTAGTTATAACCGCGTTATAACTGATTTATTGGTCACGATTTTACAACTTCGTTATAACTCGGCTATACCGGGTATAACAATAACAAGGGTTTAACGCGGTTATAAGATAATTTTATTGGTAAGAGTGTTAGAATACATCTTTCGATCCTATCTTTCATTTTCTTCAACTGTCCGAGACGCATGTCGCCTTGCGGGTACGTTCAGGCGCCGGTTCTTATTAACACATTACCCCCGAACTAACTGCTGTTTGCGCGTTAAACTAATGACGCAAGCTGCCAAGGAAAAGGGATAATAGCGCTGAGGAAACACGATCCTCGGAAGATTTCAATTATTATCGAGTTCTGAAACTTTGTGATGGCTCGGCGCGATATTAAAGATTAGGTTGGTCTATTTCAGGACAGTGGCTTTATTTTCCTGTAATAAGTATACCTGAGGCTACCAGAACCAGAGTGGCCCAAGTGACATTTTGGTGATTTTGAGTTTAATGCAAAAATCCTTTTAAAAAATCATTATTTACATTTCCAGAGTCGCCAAAAATTGATATCTTCAAGAAATCATCAAAATAAAAACTATGTAGTATGTACCATAGTACTTTTTTTTTGCTATGATCACTTAAGAATTCCCTTGTACTATTTTGGCCCGTATCCACAAAAATGATTTTTGCCTTTGGGCCACTCTGGTTCTGGTGGCCTCAATTTATTAGCAGTGTGCTGCTAAATCAGTTGAAACTTAAAAGAAAAATTGTATGCTTTTGGGAATTATTATTATATGTGATTCAAAAATCAAAAAGACACTACTAAATTCGATCATATTCATGCTTCATCTAATAATAGAAAATTGCGTCGGACACTTTCTATTTTATAAAAAAAAATTCTTTTAATTAGTTTTTATGATCGCTTAAGAAAATAACCAAACCTACCTCCATAAAATAAAAATAAAATAAAATAAAATAAAATATAGGTGTTTATGAATTGTTAATAAAACTAACGTAACCTACCGAAATGTAGGTGTTGGCGCTTCTTTAAATGAAAGGCAAGGCCGAAAAAAGATTATTGCAGTTTCGGAATCAGCGTGATAAATAAAGTTGGGTGACGTTAAAATAGGAACGGTACCAACACTAGAACATTACCTGTTTTTGTTGATATCAGAAATAAAACATTACAATGTAGCGATCGACAGTTATATAATTTTAGGTAATTAAAAACGGCGAAGCCCCCTCCGCTATAATCTGCTCAGCAAAGAGCAGCAGCACTACAGCTAATGATAACTTACAGCATGCCATCTACCTGGACAAAGGCGTTTGAAACATCGTCTAAACGTCGGCTGCATTTCATACGATCTATAAACTCTATTACTAATTATATATGATATCCAGAAACCGCTATAGTTGTCCATTGCGTCAAGCATTTTATATTGGCCATTTTATATTGGTAACATGCAAGAGACTAACGTTCTTACAATTTCTTATACCTAAATATTTAATTTACCAATTTCAAATTATTACTTGACTCAAAATTTTTATTCCACGGCTGGCTTCTAAGGGTTAAGATTCCACTCGGGATGACATAACGATTCTAACAATACCACACACTTCCAAATCGGTTCAAGCGTTTAGAAGTTATGGTGAAAAAAAGAAACGAAAAACATACATAGATGAACCCTGAACACATTACACTCCTTTTTAGTTGGGCAGTCGTGTAAAAAAAGCGCGTCTCCGCGGATATAATCACGCTAACGTGCTACTAGAGTTGTCGACTACAGCGGGCGAGCCCGTCACCTCAGGAAGTTTTAACGATTAGTCGTTTTATCTCCCTGGAGTGAGCGCAGAAGACTTGGACAAAACAGTCCACCGTCTAGCTCCGCCACAAACCCGTAAGAGGCCAACGCCGTAACCGCGAGATAGCCAGGAGTGTTACCCAGCGGGCTTACACTCACGCCCTTACTTCCAATTGCGACCAGATTACTCCAGTCTCTCGATTGGTTACGAGTTCGAGGTCGCTTTCGCGGTCCTCTCCCTTACGAAGCGGTGAAACGGTGTATACCGAATTTATCGCGGACCACGACATCCTTTGCCTGGCTGTTCATCCAGGATCGGGTAGCCGATGGTCGTTTTAGGAGCAGTCGCCGTAAGGTCCGCAACCATCCCCACTCTATAGGGAACAGTACTGCATCCAGACTCCCACGACTGTTAGTCAGAGTGCGCAATCGATTGGCTTATGCCGCACGGTGCGCAGACCGTCCAGGAGCGCCAGAAGTTTGATTCTCAGGGGAAACTATCCATAAGTCCAGAGTCCTACCCAGGCTCGCACTTCATGCGTGGAGGCCGTCGGATAGGTGTTGACCCGTGAGTTTGACCAACCCTGAACAGAATGGGTCTTCGTGGCCAACTCAGCAAGGGCCCATTAACTCCCTAACGTCCTGCTATACTCGGCATTTGTTTAGTGAGGCCATATATTTACGTCAATGTCGCATCGCCGGCGCTTTAGTCTCCACGCAAGCCCCCCCCCCCCCCCCTTCCGAAATGTATAAAATGATCTAGTAATTTGCCCCAACTGAGACCCAAATCATATCAAATTTGCATGAAGGCGTGAAATTTTCCTGGGGTTACCTGTATGTCTGCTGACGTTATCGGGGAGAGCCGATTGTGGGTTTAGCAAGTTACTTACGTTAAATACCCCGCGTGGCCCCTATAATATGTAATTTGTCTGTTTTATATCATACCATTTAGCATTCTGAATATCATTATTCTTATACAGAGTGAGCTTTTAATTAGTGACCTCCTTGAAGTGAGTGAATCAGCACGAGCAAATAAGCAACTTTTAATGAAAATTCTTGGAAAAACAAAAAAAAATACAAATGTTCTTAATTTTTTTTTGTTTTTTGGAATTTTGAAAAATTGTATATTTTTTAAATTAGTATAAAATAAGGTAATCATCTTGGGCCCTCTAGCGGTAGGTAAAATAACGCGAATATTGTTTATTCGCGAAATTTTACCTATTACTAGATGGCACAGCGCGGTCAACGCTTTTGAAAATTTTATTTAGTTGTAATTTTTTTCAAATTACAAAAAAAAATGGATTTTTGATTTTTTTTTCATTTAAAGTTGCTTATCTGCTCGTACTGATTCACCCACTTAAAATATGTAACTAATTAAAAACTCAGCCTGTATAAATTGAATACACGAAATCACATATTATCAAGTAATATTTCATATTATATGTAAGTATTTATTTATAACATTATTATATATATATAAACTAGCTGACCCGTGCCCACTGCGTTGGGCGGTAAAACTTTTTACTTGTGATGAAATTATGAGTAAGGTTTGGTTAGTACTGAGTGCTATAATTTATTTCCTGACTGCCAAAAGAAGGGTTATATTTTTACTGCATATGCACCTATGTATGTATTTGCATACCAATTTGACTATATTACCGTTATTTGTGAGTTTCTTATCTCTTTAACCATTTATGCAGTAAAAGTGAAATTATATGCAGTAAAAGGGAAAAGTCTTTTGTTTTAAACACTTAAGACGATGAATTTACTTATTTTGATAATAATTCATAATTGTTGATAATATGGCCAATAAACATGACCTAACGATTTAATTTTTTTTTATTTGAAAAACTACTTTTTGTGACAATATAAAAGTTAGACATGTGCTGTCGCTGACTTTTTTGTAGGCATTATCAAGCTCTACAACTTTTCTCTCCATCTTAATCATATATCTCTCATCGTTAAGGCAGCGTTAGTTAGAAACGTTTTCGTTCGACCGTTTTTTCCGACTTATTATGGAAATCCGACTACCACTAAAAAGTCTTTTCATTTTTCGGATGACTATTAGCCCATGACACTCACAAATAACGTGGCTTTCTATTGGTAAAAGAATTTTTAAAATCGGTTCAGTAGATCCAGAGATGACTTCCTACAACGTCACAAACTTTACCTCTTTATAATATTAGTATAGATGTATTATCTAATATATGACAATTAACTATAATTTTATGTCATAGGTAAATTGTTATCAATCATCATTTTAATTTTAATGTTGTTTTTAATTTTAATTTTTTATTCTTATTTTATTCTCGTACCAGATGTGACGTACCGAGAGGGCATCTCGACAGAAATTAACTAACGACATTAATACCACCTCAACACAGGTTATTCCTAGTGAGGTAATAACACATTATATGACAAAGAGATGAATCTGCTTTCTGAGGTAGGTTTAGAATATGTATACTTATTGAAAAATGTTTTTGTATTAGGATAGGGATTTTTGTAACTTGTATCTTGTATTTTGAATTATGGATAAAATAAAATAAAATACATAAAATACAAAAATACATATTGTCATCTGAAGGGCGGGGAAATCCGTCCAAATCTGGTGGTAAGGCGCGAGTTTGGCCCGCTGGGTTCACTTCCCATGCCTCAAGGTAAGGCGTTGGACTCGTACTAGCTTGTTGGCGTAATTATAAAAAATAGCAGGTACCTTTGGAGGGAGTAGATAGCTTAAAACAAGAGACGTCTGCTTTCCTGTAACTGCAGTTCTTTGAGTTACAAAGTCCTTTACAGTGGCAAACGTTACCAAATTCGCGTCCGGTTCCGTCTTGAATTTTTGAATTTCGCGTCCGGTTCCGAATCTACTATAATACATAGAAACGAGCATTGCCGTTATATTCATTAGCAGGTACGGGACTAATGGACCAACGCCGTAATTTGAGAGTTTAATTCCCAAATTGGATGGCTACCGCAGCCCAAAGACGTAGTATGACGCGCGGCGCGGGCGCGGGAATACCACGATACCGCCTTGATACCTACAGAAGGCATGCTTCAGTAAGGGCCTTTTCACATGCACCTCTTCCGCCTCGCCGGAAATCGGGTCTCTAATTTAGCCGTCTTTCTTACTTGGTAAAAACTGGGTTGAAGCGGCAATGACCAATCGCACAATTTCATTAATAACTCGGTTGTTACCCCAAAACGTCATCAGCAAGTAGCCAAGGAATGAGGACTGATGGAAGGACTTTGATCGTGATGTCTGCTCGGAAAGGGGGTTGACCTGACAGCGGTATGAAATTATTTTTATATCAATGTAGCCTGAATATGAGATATTAAAAACAAAATTTCCCAATGTGATTTCGACCCAAATTTCGGATCGATTTCAACCACAACCATTTCAACTCTTGCTATGACCAAATGTAGCCTGCATGCCAAATTTCGACTCAATCGGATTAAGCGTTTGGGCGCTATCGTGGAGGCATTCACACAACAGACACACAAACCATGCAGACACACAGCAGATTCCCATGGGCCCCGTGGGACGAGAATCAAAATGAACGTCGGCATTATCAATGTTTAGATATCTATGAAACGTGGATGTTCAAAGCAAATCATACATAGATACTTGCCTCATTCGAGGCGTGGTGACGTAAAAAGATACTGGGATTTTGTATCCGCTAGAAATTTCCAGGTATCCTCTTTTTCGGAGATGTTAACTAATAGATGACCGTGAACCGTAGTATAGAAATGAACAGCGTGGATGGATAAAAAAAATTAAGGTGTTTTTGAAAGACATTCATTTCCAGTGTCGTTACAGATGGGTGACATATTTAATAGTACATCGTAGGGAATATAACGATCTTTAGCGATAAGGTATCAGTTTATTTTTGTAGGATTGCCAGCTTTTAAATTACCTGGCATACTTGCATGATTATTCACCCATGTTAGCTACATACTAAACTTAATACCTCGGGCTTTAAGACTCAGTACCAGCCAACAGAAATATTCTGTAAGAGTAATAATAGCAGCTAACAGACAATTATTTATGGAGAGGTAGCCGAAGATCTAAGGTATGATATAAATAAACATTTATACCGTAAGCAGTGAAAAATCCACGAACGAAATTAGGTAAATATGGATGCCACTACTATTAGAATCGGTATTTTTGACTGCGAACCGTAGTATAGAAATGAACAGCGTGGATGGATAAAAAAAATAAGGTATGTTTGAAAGAGATTCATTTCCAGTGTCGTTACAGATGGGTGACATATTTAATAGTGCATCGTAGGGAATATAATGATCTTTAGCGATAAGGTATCAACTTATTTTTGTAGGATTGCCAGATTTTAAATTACCTTGCACACTTGCATGAATATTCACCCATGTTAGCCACATACTAAACTTATTACCCCGGGCTTTAAGACTCGGTACCAAGCAAAAGAAATATTCCGTAAGAGTGATGACACAGCTAACAGACGATTCTGTAATAAGTTATTCATGGAGAGGTAGCCGAAGACCCAAGGTATGATATAAATAAACAATTCCATGAACGAAAAATCCATGAACGAAATTAGGTAAATATGAATGCCACTACTAATAGAATCGCTCTTTTTGAACGCAAGCTGAGAGTAGAAGACATAGGGATGATACAAACCTAACTTCCAGCAAAACCAACATGCCGTCAGACGCCAACGCCTTACAGCAAGTCACCGGGAATATGACCCGGCGGGCAGCCTAGCCCCGGAACCATCTCACCCCCTGGATATCTACGCCTGGAATTAACCATCAGGATACCTCTGACCACCCGACTGATCACGGGTTCGAAGTCGCTTGCGCAGACCTCTACCTGCCGTATGTTTAGCGGTGATTCAGTTTGAATCTATGGAGGACCATAGCATCTTATTCCCGGCTCTGAACTCAGGATAAGGTAGCCGACTGGTCATTTCAAGAGTGGAGGACGACAGGTCAACACACCGTCCAGTAGCGCCGGGAGGCAATTCACCAGGGGAAACCGATCCACCGGCCGTGAGGCCTGGGACGCGTGAGTCCTTCCCCGGGTAGTTCTTCACACGAGGAGGCTGCTGAAAATGAGCTAAATCGTGAGTTAGGCCGACCCGAGAACTAAATGAATCTTATGGCCCATGCTGCACGAAACCGTTCGCTACCGCATCCGAGCAACTAGAGTTGTCAACTACAATAGGCGAGCCTGTCACCTCAGTTTTAATGATTAGTCGTTCGAGTCGATGAAGTTTTAATGATTAGTCGTTCGATCTCCCTGGAGTGAGCGCAGAAGACTTGGACAAAACAGTCCACGGTCAAGCTCCGCCACAAACCCGTAAGAGGCCAACGCCTTAACCGCGAGATAGCCAGGAGTGTTACCCAGCGGGCTTACACTCACGCCCTTAATTCCAATTGCGACCAGATTACTCCAGTCTCTCGATTGGTTTCGAGTTCGAGGTCGCTTGCGCGGTCCTCTCCCTTACGAACCGGTGAAACGGTGTATACAGAATCTATCGCGGACCACGGCATCCTTTCCACGACAGCGTCCTTTGCCCGGCTGTTCACCCAGGAATCTGGTAGCCGATGGTCGTTTCAAGAGCAGTCGCCGTAAGGTCAGCAACCACTCCCGCTTTATAGGAAACAGTACTGCTTCCAGACTCCCCCGACTGTTAGTCAGAGTGCGCAATCGATTGGCTTATGCCGCACGGTGCGCAGACCGTCCAGGAGCGCCAAAAGATTGAATCCTAGGGAAAAATAGCCCTAAGGCCAGAGTCCTACCCGGGCTCGCGTTTCATACATGGAGGCAGCTGGATGGGTGTTGACCGTGAGTGTGACCAACCCTGAACAAATGGGTCTTTGTGGCCAACTCAGCAAGGGCCCATTAGCTCGCTTAGAGAATCGTCTCCCGGAGGCGGGGCGTGTGAAGGCGCCCTTTCGTCATGACGCTTGCGGTGACAGCCCGCGCCGCGATGTGACATTTGCCTTGCCATCGCAGGCAAGCGCCCGGACCAATTGGCCGGGTAATTTGTTAATTTTCCGGGTCGATGGCTAATGAGTATTCGTGCCGGTGAGCGCTATCAGCAAGACGACAAGCGACGCACACCGAAGTTCTAAACCAAGGCTTCTTTTTAATATAATAATATAAGCGATTTCTCGATTTTCGCGTATTTTAGAGCCTCGCACAAACAACTGAGAAAAATGGCCCGTTTCCGGCATACATAACATGAAAGGATGTAGTAATAAGTAGGAGTTTGACGCATAAAAAAATTATCACTACGTAAAGAAAGGGCACTATTCGCCCCCAACAAAAAAAAACTGTCCCCACTTGTACGCGATACTTTAAAGACACACAGGCCTAGTTCTCAATAACTAGATAACGTTATATGCTATTTACTAGGAATATGTATAGATCGATACAACATAAAACAACTAGGGATGGTATGGATAGGTTAAAGCTGGGTCTGGGTGGCAACAGGTGCTCTATTACTTTCCTGGCAAGGAAAATATTGTGGACGTACTCGTGTCTGTGTGTCTGTCTGTATGACTTGAAGACAATATCGAAATATTGGAATTTGGTACACAAATGTGTCGTAGGGTCGAAAACCCATTGTTAAATGTTGGTTTCAATATCTCTTATACAAGCAACACAAAAAAAACAATATTTCGAGATTAAAGTATGACTAGCGCGCCCCCTGATGGACCGATTTCAACTACAATCTTTTCAACTCTTGCCATGACCAAATGATGCCTGAATGCCAAATTTCAGCTCATTCGGATTAAGCGTTTGTACGCTATCGTGGAGGAATACACGCAGACATTCAAACCACCATTTGGAAATAGTCTTAATCGTCTCAGGGGGGTTCAAAATAGATAGTTCCGGCTTGGTCTCCATATTTTTTAACAGCGTTCACAATACTTCCGCTCCGCGTTGGTTGGTTGGCCGGGAAAGTAAAAAACAGCACCACTGTGCGGCACGACGCCTTTGATAATATTAAAATGGCCCCACATGTACATTCTCACGCAATTATGTGCCCCGTCTAACTTACCCCTTCATTCTGCTATATCCGAGGGGAGGAGGGGTGATATTGATTCAAGCATTTGTTATTTTTAGTATTAATGTTGATTGATGTTGCAGACTGAATGGCGCTTTACCAAGATTTAAATTTACGCACAGTGTGGTATTGTATAGGATGTATTATGCATGCATACATTTGAAATGAAGTGGAAAATAGCGTTTCTGACAAATAAAATAATATAGATAATAACAACTGATATAATGATTCAAATAATAACTGACATTTAAATTCTTTCACTTGTCTGTATGTTATGCAGACGGTCTGTATGTTATGTAATAATTTTTATTTTCACAATGCGCGCATGTACCACTGTGTTTAGGTTAGTTGTAAGACATTGCCACGTGGCAATAAGCTCGCCTTTTTGTATAATATTGAAGTGCAAATAAAGAGTTTATTATTATTATTATTATAAATAATGGAAGTGGCAATGGTGATCCGAAAGCAACTGATTTTATGAAATGTATTATCTTAGCAGTGAATAAGCTATAACAGTGAGTATGCTATTATTTACTATACTAATACCTTTAGATCGTCTTTACAACAACCAATCAGCCCCTTTATTTTATATTTTTTTAAAATACAATACAAAAAACAATACAACTTTTTTTTGCGAAGCAGGTTACATTTGTGTGGATTTTATCCCCCACTAAATTGTTTATCTGTCGCGAAGCAGATTGTGATAGTATTCAAGACATAGTGACTTCACATTTTTTCGTCCATTCATTCTGATCGTTTATTCACTCTTTAAAAAAATATGTTAAATATATAAATAAATATGTAACATTAAATATATACATAGGAAAATATTTTAATATATAAATAGGTAAATAAAAAAATCTATAAATAAAAAAACTTCTGCGCCGGCGAAAATCAGATCGCGTTTATAGCATTGACGGCGAAACTAATACAAATTCATTTGGCGATATATTATATAAAAACATTAATATTAAATGTTTTTTATATAATTGTCTGATCGATTATAAAAACCCCATAATTTAAACAATGATTACAATAACAACATTCAATTACTAGTGACACCTATCACATTTTTATATAGGCTGATTATGATTACATCACAGAGAGATAGAATGCCATGTTTAGTCCATTTGAAAATTAAAGTGCTTAATTATTATTTATTGAAACCAGTATTTTTTTGTAAATTGAATGTGTTTTTTTTCGATTATTGAACTATAAGTACCTTTATATATAAGTATATGTACATGTAATGAAGATATTATTTTGCGACAATGCAAAATGACGCATTCCACAGTATGTACTTTTTGGCATTACTAAAATATGACCATGACTACGATCACACGTATTGCATTTATTGAACACCAATGCACAGAAACCAAAAGGGAATAAAAATCCTAATCTTTTAAAGTTTCCCTTTTTGGTTTCAGTTCAATTCGTGTGGTTACAATATCGGTAACAATATCGTGTGATCATAGTAATGGTCATATTTTAATAATGCCAAAAAGTACATACCTACTGTGGAATGCGTCATTTTGCATTGTCGCAAAATAATTAATACCTTCATTACATGTACAAATATTTTTATGTTATCTATAGGTACTAATATTATAAAAAGGTAAAGTTTGTGAGGCTGTAGGAAGTAATCTCTGGATCTACTGAACCGATTTGAAAATTCTTTTACCAATAAAAAGCCACGTTATTTGTGAGTGTCATAGGCTATATATTAATCGGAAAAATGAAAAGATTTTTTCGTGGTAGTCGGATTTGCAAAGTAAGTCGGAGAAAAAACGGTCGAACGAAAACGTTTCTAACTAACGCTGCCCTAACGATGAGAGATATATGATTAAGTTCTAGAGAACTTGGTAATGCCTGAAGTTGTAGAGCTTGGTAATGCCTACAAAAAAGTCAGCGACAGCATATGTCTAAATTTTATATTCAAGTCACAAAAAGTAGTTTTTTATATTAAAAAAATAATTTAAATCCTTTATAGGTCATATTATAAACAATTATGAATTCATATCAAAATAAGTAAATTTATCCACTCAAGTGTTTAAAACAAAAGACTTTTCCCTTTTACTTCATATAATTTCCCTTTTACTGCATAAATAGTTAAAGAGATAAGTCACTCACAAATAACGGTAATATAGTCAAATTGGCATGCAAATACATACATACATATGCAGTAAAAATATAACCCTTCTTTTGGCAGTTAGGAAATAAATCATAGCACTCAGTACTAACCGAACCACACTCATAATTTCATCACAAGTAAAAAGTTTTACCGCCCAACAAAGTGGGCACGGGTCAGCTAGTGTTTCCAATAATCGAATGTCGGCGAGGGACCGAGAAATTTGGCGCGGTGTATACACGAATACGATCCTACCACCTGTACGATACTTTGTAGAACATAGCGTCGCGTCGTCATGCATGCCAACGAGTGGTTACTGCTACGCTCAGCTTAGCTACGTTGTGTGTGGCGCTCAAATTAATTTTGCTTTAATGGAGCCACATAATTCGAGACGGCTTTGAGCTGCTAACGAGCAATTTCTTCACTTCAGGTCGGAATATGCGGCAATTGCACGTGAAAAGCGCTTTACGGGCCATCATTATTATAGTGGTGTATATGCGCGGCTTTATAGGGTGCTTTGGAGTTATCTATAACTTTGATAGCCTCACCAATGCCTTCGGTATAAAAGCCGAGCCATTCTACTAGACAAAAGAGGACGGTAAAATTGCTGACGAAGCAAAATGCAGGAAGGCGTCATATCCGGGCCTATGCGGCGGCCACACATTGGCTCTAGGTTTGGGTCCAAGTATGGCGATAAGTGCGAATGGCCAAATATTGAATCAAAGTAGTCACCACACATTGGATCCAATGCGTTTCTCTTGCACACTTCACCAAAATAGGCCACGCATTTGGACGGGGGTCGCGTCAAGCGAAACCAGCATGGATGAACGACCATTTATTTACACCCGCGGCTTACTCTTACGTAACGAGTGCATATGCATATTATTTATTCCCTTCGGCTACGTAACGAACAAATTTGGTTGCATATCAGAACACCGTTGACTACGTATCGACCAATATTGGCGACTTGCTCCAGGAGCGCACAGTAATATTATTTTCTAACTCTAACGCATCCTAAAATCCATACCAAATATCTCATTATTACCATAGGTACATAGACGGCCGCTAAAATATTTCGTGCGTCATTGAACGGATATTTCTGGAAAAATTCCATTGTCAAACATCGCTGTTCGGTCGTCATTGTCAAACATCGGGTCGTGAACAGTTTTTTTTTTTTTTTTTTGTGTTTTCAGTTGGAATATGAATAGAAATGTAAGTAAATATGATTCTAAAACACTATCAACCGAATTCAGTGATTTTATGTACATTTTATTCCAAGTTTACCTGTTTTGTTGAGTTGAAAAATTGGGTGCGGTTTATCGCTATGGCGTCATTATTAATTATTGAGTTTTTTTTTGCGATAAATAACTCTAAAAATGCAAAATGTCCGCCTAATTCGTTGACAAAATACATATTATTTTGTTTTTCGCTGATATATATGAAGTTTTCGGCGTATTTGTAAATTAATAAGGTTATATTTTTCGAGAAATCATCAAAAAAATTATTGGGTTTTATGAGCTGATATCTAAATATTTTTGTATGTAAATAAGCAAAAATAAATATAACTTTTGATATAGAATCTAATAAAGATCCCGACAGCATTTACAATTTATAAATAGGGTTCCGTATTTTTCCGTAAAACTAGTACAAGTTAGAAATGTCGAGTTTTTTTCACTTTTACGACTTTCTCATATTTATTCATAATTATCTGATTGTTTTACAAAATGAGATTTCAGTATTCTATATACGAAATTTTAATGCGGCCATTGCACAGTTATTCTTTTAATTATTTCTATAGTAGTTCCATAGTTATAGTACTTTTTGTCGAGCGCGGTGATATTGCAAGAAATTCTAATAAATTGCCGCGGTCTGCCATGAAATTATGCCGCTACTCGAAGGGTTAATTGTGCAGTGTGCTGTGAAAGCACAAAGAAAGAGGCGATGGTCGATGATTAAATTGCACGCTTTGCGATCGAGATAAGGCAACAAGCAAGCATAGACTGACGCGACCCAGGTGTAGAGCGCGAATCGATGTTGGATCCAATGTGCCCGCGCGCATATCCCTTTTATTCCTCTCGTCTTTGTTTTGGGTACAAAAACCTACTCAGCGCGGATCCACGTGGGGCATTGGACGACGCGACGATTGGACGCAATCTTACATCAATGTCCAATTCTCGTCCACTTTCGAGCCACACATTGGAGTATTGGCTCCAACACGTTACGTTGGTGCAAATATGTAGACTCAATGTGTGGCCGCCGCTTAACAGACAACAGCTATACCCGGATATCTATGGGGTTTTTTAAAGCCGTCCGATGGCAAAATGTATCACCTTGCAGAGGTGCACTTATTTATAATAATATTTTTTAATTGCGAACTGCAAGTAGGTCTAACAAATTCGATAGCAACTATTTTATCATCCTTGCAATCCTTGAAATGGGTGAATCAGTAGGGGCGAATAAGCAACTTTTAATAAAACAAAAGGTGGGGGAAAAAAAACTTATTTTAAAAAAATATATAAAAAGCGATGAGCGCGCTACGCCATCTAGGAGTAGGTAAAATATCGCGAATAAACAATACTCGCGACATTTTACCGACCGCTAGATTGCGCAGTGCGATCAACTCTTGTCAAACTTTTATTAAACATTTTGTTAAAATTTTACAAATAAAAAAATGTTTATTTACTCGTACTTATTATTTTTAACCCACTTCAAGGATGCCGCTAATAAAAACCTCACTGTGTATATTATTCTAATTAAATATATCGTATTTTCCTTCACAAGTAAAGGAAAACAAATCCGAAAAATTATAGGTTTGTTTGTTTATACTTTTATTGTGAAATTTCACAAATACGACATCCACTTCCAACCAATACTACTATGAAGTATATGTGTGTGGGTGAAATATGCGTGCAAGTGTGTGTCTTGTTACTGCATTTGATCGACAGAATTGAAAAACAAATCCGTTACTTTTATCCCAAAGGAAAATGGTAACCCAGCCGGGAATCGAACCCGGGACCTTATAAAGTAAGATCAGGCGACTTAACTACTATAATAAAGGTATAAACATTATTAATAAAAATAACAATTATAATCACAGCTAATATCTAGAGATTATTAAAATATATTTCCAATGCTAGATATTATGTGAAATATCAATTTGAATTATTACAGTATTTATGGTTTGTTAGAAAATAAAACTAGAGTGAAGTAATGGCCGCCGATCTTCTGCGAACGTTTACCCCTCTGCGTCTGCCACCGCGGTAGAAAGTAGCCACAAGAGAAGCTGCGAAAACATGACATCCACATACTTAACATCCGCAACGGCTATAAATAAAACAGCTGAAAATAAAACAGCTGTTGATCGAGACAGCACATTTCTAGCAGCGACAGAGGCCAACATCAGCTGCGGGGAAGCGAGCATCAGCTATTGAAAATATCGAGAGCCGTTTGGATAATGTTCAAGAGTCTGTCAAGGGTCCGCTGAAAGCCAACTCATCGACGGTAGAGGCGACGCTTTCTTTCTTCTGTTCCGAGACTCATCGGGGCGTGGTCGGAAGCTAAAAGTTGTTAAGATGAAGTAAACTTGAGCCTCTAAAGTAGCCTACAGGCGCACATTGGAACCATGAAAAAAAATATCTACTAAATATCGATGATATGCCATCCCACATACAAGTGAGTAGTTAAAATATCGTTAAGTAGATAATAGTTAAATAGCGATAGTAAGTCACTGAAAACGAGATGTTTCGATAGGAATGGTGGGTCAATAATATATATCGCCGGAACACTCTATTTTAAATATTCAGACAAAATCGACGCGTAATGTGTACGGCTGAAACCCCAGGACCGCTCCTGAAATCCAGATAGCTCCTGAAATCCGGCTCTAGCATCACCGGCTACCGGCCCATGCAGGACTGCTCAATTTCTAGTTAAAAATGGATTACAGAGGAGAAGCGGATAAGGCTAAGGTCATCATGCTGACGATGCCTGTCAGTTAGCAGCAGCGCCCGGGCAGTTATCACCCCATATGGCTGCAGCCCCGGGCAGTTATCACCCCATATGGCTGCAGCCCCATCCTGGTTCAGTTTCCCTTGATAATCATTCTTCGGGCGTTCCTGGACAGTTTGCCCGCGATTATACACTCCTTCAGCCAGGGTAGTCTGGAAACGATATTGTTTCCTATAAAGCGTGGGTAGCTGTTTACCTAATGACAGCCGCTCTTGTAATGACCGATTGGTTAGCTTTTTTTTTTTTTAAAAAATCGATTCATGCTTTGATTCGTTTGGGAACAACCCACAAGATGGCACTAGTATCTGATCTTCACAAAAAAATGACATTGATCGTTTTCCTCCGTAGCCCTTCATTTAATTAAATAAAAATTGCCACGAATTTAATTAATATTATATTGTCGCCGTTTATTAAAGTCTCTGGGCCCGAAACCGGAAACTCTTTGGTCCGTAATAACGGTATTTCCGGAAGGATGCTTTTGGTTAGCGAGTCACAAAGATGTAACATAATTTCACGTCTAAAACGGGAGCGACACGGACGCATCAGGATGCTAAAAATTTAATAAGAAGACGAGGCAAACGAAGCGAACGAGGCACATGCACTCAAATCCCGTCGAGCATCCCAACCATTTAATATTTCCGGATTTTTAATGGTAATCTCTTTGGGGACATAGGGATTTGCGGGATGCGGTTTTGAAGCGACATCGCTTTGACAGCGTTACACTTACATCTGCGTTACACTCTGTGTAAAGTTACAGTACACTCTGTGGCTTTGTCACTGGAGACAACCTAAAAACCTCATCGGGTTTAAAAAATCTATAAGGGACATTTACCTAAGGGGGGGGGGGGGGGGGTGGCGGTATTTATACATAATGCCTAATTTCCCCCCTTCCCCCTACTCTACCGATCTCCTAGCCTCTCCTTATATCCGATTCCTTCCTATTTTTTAACTTATTTCATTATTATGTTTATTATGTACCATAACTATACTCATTTATTCTAACCACTAATTTACAAAAATCACCTTTGTTATACAGTATGAGTTTTAATTAACCGGCATCCTTCAAGGGGATCAATCAGTACGAGCTACTACACAATTTAGAAGAAAACAAATCTTTTTTTTATATATTTTTCTTAATTTAAAATTTTAAAGAACTTGACTGTTAAATAAAAGTTTGACAAGCGTTTGATCGCGCTTAGCCATCTATGGTAATAATATCGCTAATAAACAGTATTAGCTATATTTTACCTATCGCTAGATAGCGCAGCATGCTCAGTGCTTTTTATACTATTTAAGAAAAAAAACAAAATTTCAAAATAATAAAAAAAAAATCTTTCACCACAATATTTAACAAAAGTTGCTAACCTGCTTGTACTGATTAACCCCCTTTAAGGATGCCGGTTAATTAAAACTCACCCTGTATATTATTTTTGAAAACATAAACATTTAGTCCCTATACCTATATGATGGTATTGTCGTAAGATAATGCAATTGTCTGTGCAGTTGGGCAGTGTCGATTACAACGGGCGAACTCGTCACCCCAGGCTGGTATAACTATATGTGATCGTTCTTTCAGCCGTGGGATAATCGTAAAAGACTTTGGGACGGCACAAACCTACCGTCCAGCAAAGCCACGATCCTGCTAGAGTCCAACACCTTACGGCGAGGCACTAGGAAGGTCACCCAGTGGAGCTACCTCGCCCCTGGCTACCAGTTTTGGTAGGATATCTTCGTCTGGAATCAACCTTCAGGATACCTCCCTCCTTGCGACTGGTTATGAGACCGAAGTCGCTTACGCGACCTCTACCTGCCCTAATTCAGCGGTGATTCAGTTTAAATCTATCGCGGACCAACGGCATCTTTGGCCCGGCTCTGAATTCAGCATCAGGTAGCCTATAATGGTAAATTCAAGAGTGGTGGACGACAGGTCAACATCTACCCCCGCTGCTTAGGAGTCAGTATATTTCCATAGTTTCCAGACTCCCCTTTAGCATTTAGCCAGAGTGCACAGCCGACTGGCATCGACGAACGGTGCGCATCGCCAGGATGCAATCCCACCAGGATAAACCGGTCCACCAGCCGTGAGGCCTGAGATGCGAAAGTCTCATCCCGGGTAGCCCTCCACACGAGGAGGCTCCTAAATCGTGAGTTGGACCGATCAGAAGAACAAAGTGGATCTTAAGGCCCAAGGTGCACGAAACCATTCGCTACCCATTGTCTGTACAATAAAGTTTTTCAAACGTTACCATGTACAAACGTTACCATGGACACTGATAAATATCTGCCTTTAAGGACAACTAAAGATGCAGAACAACTGCTCTAGCATCTTTAAATAAGTCTTATTAGAAAGTATCCTTATTTTTCCTTTTCCTGTTCGATTTCCTTTTCGTTTGTAATGATACTCAGACCAGTTGGCCCCCCTCGCCGCTAAGTATGCTTCTCAGGATATCCATTATCAAAGCGAGAGATATTGAAAATGTAGCGCCTGTTAATGAATGCAATTTTAATATGTAAATATCAAGGGAAGGCTGCGGGGTTTTCCATTTAACTTTCCGTTGCCTATGCGCAAGATCGGATGGAGACACATTAATACTCAAAGTAGCACGCGCCAAGAAAATTCCCGGGGTGCTTGTGGAGTACATACGTCAGAAGTGGGCAAACAACGGCTCGCGTGCCAATTATTTTTTACAAGTTTTTATTTACCTTGAAAAGTTTGTTAGTCTGTTTAGGTTAAATCTTGCAAGCTGAATTAGAACCGCTTCCTCTTATCCTATGAAGTTGAAATTTTATATGTCGGTTCAGTTCCAACGACAATGCATTTTTATGGTGAGCATGTTTCATAATTGCATATGTAAATTTCAAACTCAAAGTTACATCTGTAGTACTTTGTAGAGTACTACAGATGTAACTTTGATAATATTAATCTACATCCTCCAGGACACGGGACAAACTATAAAAGCAAGTCCCTATGAACATCCATCAACTCCAACTTCGTAAGGTTAAGTGATCATTCTGATCAAAAGCCTTTGAAATCCCCGTATAGAGTCCATCTGGATACAAGTGCAAGATCTAACTGCTTCCTAGATAGATGGGCATTAATTATTCCAGTAAGAGTCGTCAAACATAACATCATATATAGGTTATGTGTATACACCAATGAAAAAGTTACGCCACCCCTGATATGCATAAGTATAAAAGAATGAATATATGCTTCTGCGGAAATTCCCATCTACTTTCTAGACGTGACAAGCATAATAATATTTAAATAACAATGACAAAAAATGGTGTCGTGGTTGATTACATTGGATTTGATTTTAAGTATCTAAGAAAATAAAAGAGAGGAAACCGTGATAAAAATAATTGAAGAGACCATTTATCAAAGAATAGGAAAATATGAAAGAGCTAGTCTAAAATATAATTGAAAGCGTTTTATTCTAACTAAATAAGGGTTGAAACATCATGAATAGAACAGTAGCAAGTAAAGAAATGAAGAAGAGTTAGATTACACAGTTACAAAATCATTTACCGCTATAGAGGGGAGTTCACAGATATTTATCATTACAAATATAAAATATTTATGAATGGTAAACAAAGGAAACAGCGAAAGCACGTTTATATTTTATTTTAAAAATGACATTAAAAGCGCACCTAGCCGACAGCAACACTTCAAAATGTAAAAATATATCTTCATTAGTTACAAAGTATGTAGAATATATGCTAGCACTGACGCATAGTGGAGTGGTGAATTAATGGACTTCGATCGCTTAAATAATCTTAGAAAAGTCTCAAGAAATACAAAATTACTCCAAATTAACTACTCTAATCGGCTATTTTTACATATTTATTTCATTTCATTTATTTGTTTCAAACATAATTATAAAACACATAAAATGGTCATACCAAGTAATGGTGCGAAGAAACAACGGCCCACATTCACATGACCATGCTCAGCGCATACCCAACTAGGCCAAATATAGCCTGTATCTGGGTATACGACTTATTTTCTGACTTAGGGGGAGAAGCCTAACTGACGTATGTACTCATATAGATACATATACACATACACACATACATATGCAAACATACACAAATATATAAATATAACGATTTAAATATATTATAATATTATTCTTTTGCATTATATTACAATATAGTACATTTTGTTTAATATCTTATACCATATTATATAGTATAATAGTAAAGTTATGCAGAAATAGATTTTTTTTAAAGATATGACTTGCAGAAGTTCATTCTCTGTCCTTGAACGACCTATGTCGTCAAGAAGCCATTTTTTAATAAAATGGTATTTTCTATTTCCTTTATTTTGTCATCAAGACGGTTGAATATTTTAGGTGCTGTATGGTTGAATTGTCTTTGGGCAAATGAAGTATTAACTTCGGGAACGGCATAATTCAGACCTGCAGATGCTCTTGTAGTTCGGTGTTGCTGGCTTCGTGGTCGTTTATCTGAGGTTGGATGGAAAAACATGAGTGACTGTTTCACAAACAGCTGGCGTATATCTAACACCTTACTTTCTTTGAATAGCATGTTGGAGAAGTTTAAAACTTCCTTTCGTTCGACTATGCAGCCTGGCGTGAGGTAAAAAACTGAAAAAGGACAGACAAAATGCATTTTTAAAAATTTATTAGTTAGGCATTATTTACTATAATTAGTGCTAACTTTGAAATCATATAGGCTACATTTTAACAATCTGGTAAGATTCAGGGAAATACATTGAATTGAATTGTAGCAGCACACAAATATGCCCAAAAATTTAATAGCATTTCTACCTGTCAATTTATTCTAAATTTTCTATAATAAGAAAGGTTTCCTACATCAGCTTTTATTTTTCAATGACGAAAAATAAATTAGAAAAAAATATAACACGCGGCTAAGCAGAGGTATCAGCCGATGGCCGTTTTTAGAAGCCGCTCCATCTCCGTAGAGGGCACTTAACCCCTGGGAGGCCAAAAACGCAAATTGGTGGTTCAGGTGGTTAATGAATCCGGTCGTAGCCATTTTGGCTGGCCTCCATATCTATATAATATATAAAAATGAATCGCCGTGCGTTAGTCTCGCAAGATCTCGGAAATGGCCCGACCGATTTGTTTATTTTTTTTTGTTTTGTTTGCCTTGATTCAGGGGTGGTTTACAAGAAAAAATATTTAGGAAAAACTCAAAGAAACAACTGAAAATCGAAAAAATCGAAATTGGTCATTTTGGGAAATAAGCCACTTTCTAGATGGCTATCGCGGCGATCTGGCTGTTTGGAAGCTGCGCCATCCATAGCTGTTATTCATTTCGTACAATGTGTAAATTTCGAAAAGTCAAAATGTCAAAAAAGACAAAAAAGTCAAAAAAGCAAAAAAAGTCAAAAAGGTCGGAAAAGTAAAAAAAAAATCGAAAAAGTAAAAAAAATCATTTAATCACTATACGAAACTCAAACCGTACATGATTCGGCCATATAGATTTCAATGAATTGGATTTGGAAGGTTGATTAGGATTAATAAACTCTTATGAAGAGACACAATCAAATCAATTTTAGGTGGTACGAAGTTCACCGGGTCATCTAGTATTATATAAATATATGATATACATGAATAAAAAGATCAATTACTAGGTAACAAGAGATAATTCGCAAAAAAAGGATACTTTTAGTATTTATATAGAAAATTGTCCAAAAATGTGCGGCGTCGTATTTGAAGGCTGGCTTCCGAAAGGTTAAATGTTATTTTTTGTCTTAGCTTAAAATACGTCTCATGTTCCCTCCACACGTTGGCCAATGCGTTGGCTTGTCGCTAAGGTGGAAGCGAGTAGGCACTACTCGTCATCGCTGAAATATGTATGGGAAAGGGCGTGTATGTATGTGTACAGGGGGCATCATACGATCTAGTCCCATACTTGGCATGTATTTAAAAACGCTTATTCAATCAAATGCTATTGTATCCACGTTATATAGCAATGCAAAACCAGTACCAAACCAAACTAATTACACAACTGCCCAAAAAAAGGAGTGTAATGTTTTCAGTGTTGATTTATGTTTGTTTTCCGTTTCTTTATTCCACCATAACTTATAAACGCTTAAACCAATTTAGAAGTGTGCGATATTGTTAGAATCATTATGACATCCCGAATGCTCCTAGGATACCTTAATTGATTAAATATCAAGTAAGTAGTTGTCTAATTGTCCAAATGTCCAAATATCAATAAATTAACATCAATATATCATGTTTAGTGTCAAATGAAAGATCTGATTGAGTACATTCCAGAAATATACATGTATAAATACATAAAACACAACTATTTCATAAAAAAAACTTCAAAAAAAGGTTTTAATTTATACAACAGTCCAGCTTCTGTGACAGCAGTCGTATTTTTTAATTCTTCTTAATATATTTCCGTGTTTTAGTAGTAGTTTTAGGTCAACAGCAACGTATATTCATTATCTTTTTTCTTTAGCCGCCTCTGGGTTATTAATCAAAAAGTAGGTAAATCCTTGGTTTTCTTTTCATTACATTTCTCAATAACAATACTTATTTAAAATATATAGCGGTTTATATAAGCGGTTGTATATGTATAATGTTTATATGCTTTTAAAAAATATATCAATAAGACAATCTAGCGGACGTATCACGTACGATTTATAACAATGACCAAACGGTAAATCTATTTTTAGAAACTTTAATACTGATTTAATTTTGATTCAATAACCCTTGGAAAAAATACACAATTAGCAATACTACAGCAGCGAATTTTAAAATGTAATATCAACTTACAACATACAATTTACTTCATGACACTCTGAGGAAGACACAAACATTTCTAGGGAAAATATGTTTCTAAAGACCAACGAATCGCAATAACACATTCAGATCACATATCGCATTGCGATTGACAGTAATTCAATCAACGAACGACATCGAAAGCGGAAAGTTTTTCAATTTTCAGCCGCTGCGAAAAGTTACAGTCGAACTGAATGGGACATTTTTCGGAGGTCAGTTGGTAAAAAATCTTGAATATATTTTCGGATCCTCGTCCCTCCGCCACCTTTTTCAATTTAAAATTCCCGCCCGACATAATTTTAATGAAAATCGAACTTGGCGATCCGCGGAATCGAGGGGCCCTTCCATTTCCGGTCCACGGACGTCCATCAAAGGAACAAAGTTCCCTTTATAATCGAGGAGAGTTTACCGTTCAATCATTCCGAACCTCGGAGGTATGTGGGCGGGTTTCTAGACTGCTGTATTTCTGACGTATTTTTCTCGTTTTTAAAATCTGTCAAAGTTATTTATTTTATCTTTCAAAGCGCTTTAATATAACATATTCGTGCGGGATTATTCTAAATTCTTAGTTAAAATGTTACATGGAATGTAACATGTTACAGGATAGGTAAAATGTTATATGGTATGTAACATTTTAGCTATCCTGTAATGATGCTGGTTCTACAATTTACGTTAACATGTTCGTTATTTTCGATAAACATTTTCGTTACGATTAATACGGAAATAACAGGATACTGTAGTTACAACATGATACACGTGTCCCACTATAACCGTACGTATACTACTACATGCTGTCATGTTAGAAGCGAAATCCCAAGGTCGCGACGTAATGTGTACATGGCGCTTTGCCAAAGCTTATGGATGCACGGTGTCATTGCTTGGGGGGCCTGTACGAAACAAGTACTTGAACCACTGGTTAAAGCCCAGAAATTACTACTGAGGGTTACTTACAGGAAACATCCCTGCCATGACTCTGACCTGCTGTTCATGACTCTGACCCGCCATGACTCTGACAAAATGTTCAAAATGTACACCTATTTAAGACAGAAGTAAAAAACTGTCTCCTTTACGATGTAGGTCGTGCAAAGACTGAAATGGAATTGCTTCATACAATAATTTAAAATACGTGTGTATGTAGATTTAGATGTATGTGTGTATATCATATATGTATGTATGTATGTTTGAATGTGTATATGTGTATTTAACTAACCTATTATCATGTATATTTAGTACTAACCTAGTAGTAGTACTAACCTAGTACTAACCTAGTACTAACCTATTATCATGTTTAAAGTAGTATATTAGTCAAATACAGTACTACTCGTACTCAAAAAACAAAGGCAGTATATTTCGTATGCCCAGATACAGGCTGGTCGGTCTAGTTGGGCATCCGTCTAGAATGATCGTATGGGTTGTGTTCATTTCTTATTGCTTATATAAATAATTACAAATTATATCGGTACGATCACACTGTTAACTCTCTACAAAAAAAAATTAAATAACATTATCTTTTAACATTACGACACGGAAACTACCATCACGCCAACACCGTTACGCGTCATCTTAATTCATACGAATGAACCACAGTCTGAGTTATATACGTAATCCTTGTTGAAACATGCGTATTTCCGTCTATTACATCGTAATTTTTTTCACAGTGTAGCTACTTGTAGACAATAAGCAAATCCACCGTAGATAAATCCCGCCAATTTCGCAAAATTCAAGGTGAATCTTATCTCTGGGTACCTTTCATCCGCTCGCCCGTCCGCGCCCAGATAACGCTGAAAATTCCTCCGCCTAAAGGTATAAGGTATAAGGTATTACTTAACATTTTCCTGAGCCTCGCCCGCCCTGTGATCGCTCACTCGGGAGTAAGCGAGAGTGGCGTAGGTCATAAACAGCCGTTCGCTGGAAACGTACTCCCTAACAAATTATTCTACAGTTGTTTCTGCGCCGAATACATTACGGGATCCCGGCGAGTCTTAAAACGTCAATTAACTGAATTTCGGGATTGTGCAATGAAACGCCGAAAAATCGCTTACAGAGTCAAACTTCATAGTAGCGCTGCTATTGTTAAAGAACGGGGAAGGAACGCGGCGTTTTCCACAGGTACTAATAGGAAGCAACTCAAATTCCATATCCTTTAAAAAATAATATGCACCGAGAACAGCCATAATATTTGAATGTTAAAACATAACATATATTTAAAAAGTTTGTACTTAAGACTATATGGCCTTTATAAGAGTTTTTAATATAGGATAATATTCTTTCAAAAGATTTTGCTTAAACCTCTTGAAATATTACTAATAATATTTAATTTTATCGTATATGGCTACCATTACCACATAAAAACTATTGTAGGTATACTCCTAAATATGGTTTATATGGCCCTGTGTCAGGGTTTATGGGTACACGGAATAATAGCTTGGGGAGCATGTGTAAAATCTGTCTTGGATCCTCTAGTGAAAGCCCAAAAGCTTTTGTTGAGGGTAATCAATAGAAGGCCCCCACGATATGACTCCAACATGCTATTCAAAGTAAGTAATGTGTTAGATATACGCCAGCTGTTTGTGAAACAGTCACTCATGTTCTTCCATCGAACCTCAGATAAACGACTACGAAGCCAGCAACACCGAACTACAAGAGCATCTGCAGGTCTGAATTATGCCGTTCCCCGAATTAATTCTTCATTTGCCCAAAGACAATTCAACTATATAGCACCTAAAATATTCAACCGCCTTGATGACAAAATAAAGGAAATTCAGAAAAAATATTAAAAAATGGCTTGACGACATAGGTCGTTCAAAGACAGAGAAAGAACTGCTGCAAGTCATATCTTAAAAAAATATATATATATTTCTGCATAACTTTACTATTATACTATATAATATGATATAAGATATTAAACAAAATGTACTATATTGTAATATAATGCAAAAGAATAATACTATAATATATTTAGATCGTTATATTTATATATTTGTGTATGTATGTATATGTATGTGTGTATGTGTATATGTATCTATATGAGTACCTACGTCAGTTAGGCTTCTCCACCTAAGTCAGAAAGTAAGTCGTATGCCCAGATACAGGCTAAATTTGGCCTAGTTGGGTATACGCTGAGCATGGTCATGTGAATGTGGGCCGTTGTTTCTTCGCACCATTACTTGTTATGACCATTTTTATGCGTTTTAAAATTATGTTTGATACACATAAATAAATAAATAAAATACAATACTGTGAATAAGTCTTCAAACAGTCTATTCTTCTTTAAATAAATTTTGATACCTACTCATTAAAACACTATAAAAACCATTATTTGGCTACATTTACGGTTAACTGAAATTATTAACTTATAAGCTATTACATTAAAATTAAATTATAAGGTAATATTTAGTGTGAGCCCCCATTTCACGCTCCGTTTCTTACATGCGAATCGGTGCACTTGCAATTTGTTCTTTAATGCATTCTTCGGGTATTTTTGCCCAGCTTTTTTAACCCTTTCTACAGATCTCCTTTATTTGTTGGGCGTCTTTCTTTTTTTTATTGTCAAAATATTCCCAAAATGGCTCAAACAAATCAAGGACCCTAGCACGTTTCTTTCCTCATTTTTTTAGAAATCATTTTGTCTGTGTTTTTAAGGATGTTTTTGCAGGATAAAACTATTCCTAATCAAGCGGCATCCAGATGAAATTGCATAATGCCCTAATATTTTCATTATTTTTTTTGTCTGTACTGGGGCGATAGTATTTGAAACAGAGTGACTTCACTTCAAACTTCTTTTTTTTTCATTCATTCTCATTTCGTTCATTCTCATTTTCGCCCAATCATTCCTAAAAACTGTTTTTTTTTTAATTAAATTTAAAACTAACTAACCGACTAATATTAAATATATAAATGAGTAGATAAAGAAATATACGTACGGGGTGTTATTACTGCAGGGGCTTTTTTTGTGGGTGAATCAGTACAACGAAATAGACAACTTTTAACCCATATATGCCCAGAACTATTTTGGTCTCCGATATCTTTCATTTTTGGATATGTGGACACCTGAAGGGTTCTTATAAAGAATCCAAGTGAAGATTTGAGGTGGGAGTGGGGGAAGAGTATTTTTTTTAAAGGTCGAAAACGACTAAAAAAAATCATTAAAAAAAAATATATCAATTTATTTTTTTTCGAAAATTTGTTTTATTAATTTTATTTTTAGATAGTATTAAATCTATTATCACTATGCGCTATCTAAAGGTTGGTAAAATGCCACTGATATTGTTTATTTATGACTTATTACCCACCGCTAGATGGCGCAGCGCGCTCAAACGCTTCTTAAACCTTTATTTAACAGTCAACTTCTTCAAATTTTCAAATTAAAAAAAATTTTTTTTTTGCTTTTTTTCAAGTTTTTTTTATTAAAACTTGCTTACTCTGATCAGCCCAGAGAAAAAATGCCCGTGCAGTAATAACATCCCGTATAAAACATTACATAATGTTTTTTTTTCATTCATTCTCACTTCGTACATTCTCATTTTCGCCCATTCATTAATAAAAACTAAGATATATTTATTTAAAATAATAACCAACTTACCGATTAATATTTAAATATATAATATAAATAAGTAAAAAAAGAAATCTATAAATTAATAAATAATAATAAATATATAAATAATTTTAGTTTATTGATTATTTTAATCCTCAAAATCCGGAACCAATTCCGGGATTGGAAAATCCTTCTCTCCAGCTCCTATCGCAATGAGGGAGTTACAGTAGAGTTACCTGTGATTCGTGAGATGAAATGCGAGAAAGCATTTGCGCTTAAATTTCCTTTCAGAGGAATATCCTTTCAGAATGGTTAATTAACGATGAACGTGGGAGGCATTACGAGAGAGTGGTTTTCAAAAACGTAATACTTGTACTTTTGCGTTACTTGTGATCTTTAAATTTAGGATGTGTAGTCTTCGAGGTGTGACGTTAAATACTTATATAAGAATTTAGAACCAAATTAAAATTCCATTCGGTCTTTGGATACAATGATCGTATCGTGAGCTACGAGAATAGGTAAAAAACAAAAAATAGTAAAATGGACATTAGTGACATCAAAGCTTATAATTCAATCGTGTGATCGCCTATCATTTATACTTCTAAGTAACTTTTCATACCAAATAATTATCTTCGTACTCGATCGCACTATCTTTTCGCGGAGCCGTTCTCGCGCACTAACCTTACAAGGTAGAACTTGTTGGCGCGTCCTTTGCGGAGCTTAAATGAAATTCACTCGATGGCACCAGATTTCGATATTTTTACCGCCAACCATCCCTCTTTTGAATTGCAAGCTATGAATTACTTATTCTTATATAATAATAGCTAGTATTATAAGTGTCATTCTTTTTGTATAGCTACGGTAATATCTTTATTAATTTTACTCCTCAATGCCTTGGTTTTACTGTTATGTTGATTAGTAATAAGTGAATAAACAAAATAAATAAATAAATATATAAATAATAAATAAAAATAAAAAACTTATATATAATATTTTATGAACAAGTGATAAGCGATCAGAACCAAACTCACGGTCATTGCTAATATTTGTATGTGAAACAAATCGCATGAAAAAAATATAGTCGTAGATACATCGCGTATACATAATGAACATGAGAGTGATTGTGAAAATAAATTAAACGATATTGTTACAATAAGCCATATGTTTTACTTTACCGGCCTACCAAACGACGAGGAGGTAAATTATTGTGAACACGCAATTTTTTATTTCTCTACTCATCCCCTACGATTTTTAGGAATTTCTCTACGATTCCTCTACGCCTAAACTTTTCATCCGATTGAGCTGAAATTTGGCATGCAGACATAATTCGGTCATAGCAAGAGTTGAAAAGAGTGTAGTTGAAATCGGTCTACCTTCAATCTCGAAATATTGCAATAATATACTTAAAATTCGGTACACAGATGCTTTGTCGGGCCGAAATCATGTTGTGAAATTATGGTCGGAATGTCTTATATTCAAGATACACTAATAATATTTACGTACCGCCATATCAACTAACAAACTGACCTAAAAGTTTTGGATACCCGCTGCCGACATTCGTTGCTATAATTTTCTTTGGTTTTTATTGTTAGCTAAGAGTGTTAGTAGAGATGACCAGCAAATCTACTATATCATCTGTCACGATGAGTTAATAGCCCATTAACGGGAGTTAATGGGCCCTTGATGAGTTGGCCACGAAGACCCATTCTGTTCAGGGTTGGTCACACTCACGGGTCAACACCTATCCGACGGCCTCCACGCATGAAGTGCGAGCCTGGGTAGGACTCTGGCCTTATGGTTAGTTTCCCCTGGGAATCAACCACCTTCTGGCGCTCCTGGACGGTCTGCGCACCGTGCGGCATAAGCCAATCGATTGCGCACTCTGACTAACAGTCGGGGGAGTCTGGAAGAAGTACTGTTTCCTATAGAGCGGGGGTGGTTGCGGACCTTACGGCGACTGCTCTTGAAACGATCATCGTCTACCCGATCCTGGGTGAACAGCCGGGCAAAGGGTGGCGTGGTCCGCGATAGATTCGGTATACACCGTTTCACCGCTTCGTAAGGGAGAGAACCGCGCAAGCGACCTCGAACTCGTAACCAATCGAGAGGCTGGAGTAATCTGGTCGCAATTGGAAGTAAGCCCGCTGGGTAACACTCCTGGCTTGCGGTTAAGGCGTTGGCCTCTTACGGGTTTGTGGCGGAGCTAGACGGGGTACTGTTTTGTCCAAGTCTTCTGCTATTATCCAGGAAGATAGAACGAATAATCGTTAAAACTTCCAGAGGTGACGGGCTCGCCTGCTGTAGTCGACAACCCTAGTTGTCACGATGAAGTTTATCCATGTTTATATGTGACGGCAGACCAACTTGAAATCATGCCTAGAAGATATCACGCTAGAAATCCTGCCATAAGTCCTTGGCTTCTTGCCGGCATAGTTTTGGGTTGTCACAATCGTTTTTGAAAATTTACATATGAAAAGAATAAAAATAATATCGAATATTCTGTATTTGGCAAACATGGCATAAACTTAAGTAAACCCAATTCAATCCACACAAACTTTTCATCGCAGATGAGATTGTGTAAAACTCCACGCAAGCCTAGGACATAAATAAAAAGTCCTCGTTGGGTACACCTCTTCCAGAGTGGGTTAATAAAGGCAAAGGCTGAAGGCGGCTATTGTGAATGGCTGGCTACAAAGAATAACTTCCAAGTGAAGTTGCCTTTACAGTGGTAGGGAGGTGGAAACATGTTGCTCGTGTCGCCTTACTAATTTCCGGAAAAAATATATTCTGCGATCTCAATTGAATATACACATACTACATACAACAGTAAAAAACACAAATATGATAAAAACGTTGTTATCAATCGTATAGATTTACGATGGATAAAATAACATGAAATCTGTGACTATCACAGCTTTTGAGTAGATTTAAAAACCTAAACTGTAAATAAAGAAATGGTAAGAACTTTTTTGTAACATTTTCACAAACTGGACGACTTTTATGATGCTTGATTATAAATAACCATAATATGACTATACTTACGCACTAAGCTTTAGATTTTATTGACATTGTTTTCAATTACGCATGTTTCAGAATTTTTCTTTTTCATTGTATTGATTATTATTTATTGTTTGATTATTGATTATTTTGTAAATGACTATTTTTAAGTAATCACCTCTGATCACAATTATATATTTTTTTCCTTTTAATTAATCAAAGCGGTTTTATCATGCGGTAAATTATGGAAGACTGAGCGGAGACTTCAGAGACTGCAAAATGCCTGCGCCAGATTTTGCTTTAGGATTCCTCCACGTCATCATGTGTCACCATTCCTTGCGAAAGCTTCCATGTTGAATATGAGTAAAAGAAGGCAGCTCCATCTTGCGACTCAAGGTAGTACGCAATAAACAGCCGCGATATCTTTACTCGATTATGACGTGGTCCCGTAACCGGCATGTCCATTCATTCAACACGGGCACGTGAACAACTTGCTATAATACCCAAGCACAAAACTACACATTTCCAGTGCAGCTTTTCGGATTATTCTGCGGTTGTATGGAATCGGTTGGGAATGGCTTTGCGATCGAAATCAATTGCAGTATTTAAGGACCACTTTAAAAGTTTATTATTAAAGGAAGATATTTAGATGCCCTAATTTGAATTTATTTTAAAATAACTATTGCTAATTGGATTATTACTATTGTCTTCGTTTATTTATTAATTTGTAACGTGATTATTTGATGTTAAATATTTTGATTTTGATTATTTTTGATTTATTATATGTAGATTATTAAATTTATGTAATTGCGTTATTTTCTTTTAATATCATTTGATGTTAAATATCTTGATTTTGATTATTTCGATTTGTGTCTTTATTTGATTATGATTATTTGGATTTTTTATTTTAAGATTTATTTGATTTGGTTATTCTATTTTAAAATCATATATGTACCAATAATTAATAGGTGTGTCCTGAAAACCAGGATAAGAGATATCCTGAGGATACCCCAAATTTGCAGCGTTTGTAGATTTATTTCATAGTCTTTGTCTATTTATAGTTTTAATTTTTAATCTGTGTGTTCTTGTTTTTTTTTATATGTTTTTTATAACAACTGCAAATAAATAAATAAATAAATAAATTGTAAAATTTGGCATGTTCCTCAGTATTGTGAAATGCTTTTATGGAATGAATAAATGATGATGATGATGATGATGATGATGATGATGATGATTCATAGGTGTCAATTGCTACGGGCGAACACGTCACCCCCGAGAGTTATAACGACACGTCTTGCCATTCTGTCTCCCATGGAGTACACGCACACACCTCGAGAACAAATACAATACAGAGTCGAACTAAGCTAACAGCCGGTAATGCCCGAGATACTAGACGCTAGTTTTTCAAGCTAGGATAGCAAGCTAGTATTAGTAAGCTAGCAATCTAGTAACTCTGGCTTCATGCTTACGGAACAAGATTCATTTCTAGGCTAGTAAGCTAGTGGGAAAGTTGGTAAGCTAGCGTCTCAAGCTAACATAGTTTAATAGGATGAGGTTCTATTTTTTGGGGTAGTAGTACCCCCACTACTGATTTTACTATCCTAGCTCGTGTACTAGATTCATGTAGCCGGCGAAGCTAGTACATTGAGAAAAATAGATTGATTATCTACAATTGATTATCTACATTATCTACAATTTTGTTATTACGGGTTTAGACAGAATAACGATGTTTCAATCGTAATTTTGATGAATTACAAGAAATTTTGTTGAAACTCTATTACTTGATTATATGTATCAACATTTTCCTTACGGTTAATACGGAAATAACAGTATAGTATACTATAGTTTCAACATGATTTATGTGTCCGACTATAACCGTACGTACTACATACTGTCACGTTAGAAGCGAGATTCCAAGGTCGCGACTTATTGAAATAACTTTATGTTTATACATTATGACACGGTAACTACCGTCACGCTAACACCGTTACGCGTCATGTTAATTCATACGTATGGACCACAGTCCGAGTTATATGCGTAATCCTTGTTGAAACATGCGTATTTCCTTGTATTACACGAATTCAGTTTATTTTACTTCACATACGTGTTGTTATCTTAGTCACTGCAATAGTAATGGATTAATTATCTGGCATCATGTAAACAGCATTAGCATGTGCCAAGCCCGGTCAGCAAGCCAGGATAGTAATACCGAGGTTCTAGCTAGCTATCCTAGCTTAAAAAACAAGCTTCGTATATCCCGGGCGTATGAATCCGATACGAGGCACTGGGAAGTGCCGTGAATTCAGACGAAAAAAAGCTTTTCATTAAGATTGATGGTTGTTAATAAAAAACAGTAACCGACACGATTTAGAACCATACTCGCGAAGCCGCTGGCAAAAAAAACTAGTTCTCAATTAGATTGTAGGTATATTTCAAGCTTATCAGCAAGACTATCGATGCTTATAGCAATACACATCCCTAATACGACTAACAAACCCTGCAGAAGTTTGCAAGACTTACAAAGTTTTGTTTACAGTCCTCTATATATATTTCGTCCTGCTAGAACACAAAGGCGAAGCGTGCTTTATTTTATGAAAGAGGACAATAGAAAATTGTAAAAAAAACCGTAATAATTGGGAGATTCGCCGCGGTCAGTTTATGGCCTTTCGCTGAAAAAATGGCCTCGCAAATACGGCTAGAAAAGACCTGTAAATAGGGTGAAAAACGACTATAAAAGGGATATATATGTATGTACGAGTGAGTTCGGGCCGAGTGAACTCGTAACGCAACGTGCGTACCTGCTTAGCTCGAAAACGAAGTAAATGAAAAGATTACAGCGAAACTCCTCGAAAACATGAAGCTGTTCCTTTGTTCACTTATGCCCATTAGCGTGATATCAAATTTCGCGAAGAGAGCTTTTCTTATTAAGAGCGCATAATACGCCGTAGATCGATACGAGACGGAATTTTCATACGGATTACAGAATATGTATATCCATTACAACTTCCACTGTGGGAACACCGAAGTAGATTAAATGAATCCTAAATTATTTACTCAATTTAACAAAAATAATATAGTAACCTAATCCTAAATTACTCCAGTTAACATGAAATACTATAATATAACAAATCACACTCAAAGTATAGTACAATTGAGCTGTCAACTACAACGGCAACCCCGTCACCTCATGAAGTTTTAACGATATTAGATCGTTCTGTCTCCCGTGATGTGATCGAAGATTTGAGACGAAAACAATCCACTGTCTAGTTACGCCACTCGCCCGTAAGGACAACGCCCTACTGCGAGATAACCAGGTTAATCATTCCACGGGCCGACACTCGTGCCCTAACATTCAGTTGCAACCAGATTACTCCGGTCTCCCGACTGGTTACAGGTTCGAGGTCACTTGCGCGGTCCTCTCCCTTACGTAGCGGTGATACGGTGTCTACCGAATCTATCGCGGACGACGGCATCCTTTGCCCGGCTGTTCACCCGGTATCGCGTAGCCGACTGGTCGTTTCAAGAGCAGTTGATGTAAGGTTAACAACTACCCCCGCTCTATAGGAGACAGTAATGTTTACAGACTCATCCGGCTGTCGGTTGGAGAAACATAATCGATTGCCTAACGCGGCACGGTGCGTAAACCGTCCAGGAGATTCCGGCCCGCAGGCCAGAGTCCTGCTCGGGCTCGCATTTCTGTTTGGAGGCCGCCGGATGGGTTGACCCGTGAGGTTGACCGACCCTAAACGCATATGCCTTAGAGGCCATCCACATATTACTTAATCATGTTTTTGGGATTACCCCTCCCCCCCCCCCCCCCTCCCCCATTGTCAACAGACGTAATCAGCGGCCAGACGATTTAGAAACGAAGATTAATACATTTATTATTGAATTATTTATTAGCAGTTGTTGATACATAAAATAGACAAATAATACAAAGTTACCGGTTGAAACTGAAAATAGATAAACACTACGTAATAAAACTACAAACGCTGCAAATTATGGGTATCATTAAGTAATATCTTAGCCTGGTATTTAGGGCACATCTATTAATGGTACCGATTTTAAATGAAATTCAAATAAAATAAACAAAATCAAATAAATCAAAAACCAAAACAATGAAAACCAAAAAAAAAAACAATATAAAAATATAAACATATGAAAAAAACAATAATAATAATCCAATTACCAAGTAATCATTATAAACAAAATTGAAAAGTTATGGCTTCTAAATATATTAAGATAAGATAATGAAAAAGTTATGTGAGTGGTTTTGAACTGCTGAATTGTTTGAAGGCCACCTGCCTTTACATTCCCCGGTGATAATTAACTGCCTATGAGCGAGAAGGCGTCGTCCACCATCATTAGTGCCCGCATGAAACAAAATTACAAAATTTCAGCGTTGCTGGGTCGGGGAGGCGAGGGAATTGTCATTACCTTCGTAATGGTCGCCAATTTCGGCGTGACCTTGTCCGTAAAAAACCTCCACACTTTTGGACACGGCGGAAAACAGCTAGAAGCATTAGGGCCATTACAGTGTCACGCGTATACAAGCCGTGAATCGCATGTAAATGACAGGTTAATTTCAGTGTCGAACGGACAAGCCTGGCTTACAGTCGTTATCGGCAAGAAAGTATTGTTGTGTTGCTTTCCCAATGAAAAACTAGTAGTATATAATATAAAATCGAAGACTATCGCGGTTGTTTGACATTATAAATAGGATAGAAAACGAATTTACCGCGTGAAATTTGTAGCACCCGACATTTCGGTGACGACGTTGCAGCCGCCGTTGTCCAGGGTCTACCCTGCTGAATTGAAATGTTTAAAATTTAATTTATTAGTTTATTTTTACCGCATAACATGTTATTCCACTAGGTTAAGGTTAGCTGTAGGATGTTGCATTTAGGCAATACGCTCGCCTTTTTGTTTAAGCAGATAAAGCGTTTAATTATTATTATTATTATTCTTATTACAAGCTTTTATTTACCTTGCAATGTATGCTAGTATGTTTGTTTCGGCCAAGTACTGCAAGCTGAATTAGACCCACTTCCTCCTATCCTATGACGTTGAAATTTTACACGTTGGTTCAGTTCCGATAACAAAGCATTTTTATGGTGAGCATGATTAAATTCTACAACCAGGATCGTCTCCCGACGAGGCTGCTCTTCCAAGGACAAGAGCTCAGACACACAATTTTGTATACGCATTCAATTATGATAGTCCGTTTTAAATTTCACCATGACATGGCTGTTGCGCCCAGACGAGGGGACTCCTCAACGGTCAACAGCACAGAAACGAAATTTTGTATACGCATTCAATTATGATATCCCGTTCTACGTGTCACCGCGACAGGGCTGCTTCACCCAGGGTTGGCTCGGTACAGAGCATTTTAATATAAGCTTGTTTTCAAAAATGTGTTTTTACTATTAACTTATACCGTTATAAAGTACACGAAACATATTTCAAACTAGCTGACCCGTGCCCACTTCGCTGGGCGGTAAAACTTTTTACTTGTGATGAAATTATGAGTGTGGTTCGGTTAGTACTGAGTGCTATGATTAATTTCCTGACTGCCAAAAGAAGGGTTATATTTTTACTGCATATATATGTACGTATTTGCATGCCAATTTGACTATATTACCGTTATTTGTGAGTGTCTTCTTGTGAGTGTCTTATTTTTTAAACACTTTGTGAGTGTCTTCTTGTGAGTGTCTTTTGTTTTAAACACTTGAGACGATAAATTGACTTATTTTGATATAAATTCATAATTGTTGATAATATGACCAATAAACATGACCTAACGATTTAAATAATTTTTTTAATATAAAAAACTACTTTTTGTGACTTAAATACAAAATTTACACATATGCTGTCGCTGACTTTTTTGTAGGCATTATCAAGCTTTACAACTTTTCTCTAGAACTTAATCATATATCTCTCATCGTTAAGGCAGCGTTGGTTAGAAACGTTTTCGTTCGACCGTTTTTTTTCCGTTTTACTTTGCAAATCTGACTACCACGAAAAGTGTTTTCATTTTTCGGAATAATATATAGCCTATGACACTCACAAATACGTGGCTTTCTATTGGTAAAAAAGTGTTCAAAATCGGTTCGGTAGATCCAGAGATTACTTCCTACAACCTCACAAACTTTACCTCTTTATAATATTATTAGTATAGTATAGATATGGCGAAGCGCGATTACGAACTCTGTACCCTGAAGTCACCGTTTTTTTTTATATTTTAGCTTTTCTTGCGTTAAGAGGCCGTAACGGCCAAAAGCTATATGTAGCATAATTTTGTGGCCTGGTTGTGAGAACACGAAAAAGAATTTTAATACAATTATGCCGGATTTTAAAAACCCGGTCCTTAAGCTATCATTTCGCTAAAACGAAATTGGTAAATTATTTCCATATTAATTGTAAATTATCTTTATTCTGTTACTGTTTTCCAAAAAAATAAAAACGAGCGAGATTTGTCTGCAGTTTTTAAAAACCTAGAGATGATTCTCAATATTAAAAAAATACTATTTACACCAGCGTATGGTCTATTTGCATAGTAACAAGACAGTTTTTATACTTTCATACAAAAAATATAATAATAAATACAAACGGAGCTGCCATGGAATTCACCGACCGGAGTCGGGCCCATCATAATACTATTTTTTACACTTCTGGGGGGTGAGCAGTGGATTCCGGACTTACGAACCGGCTGTGGTAGGTTTAGGACAGCTGTCTTGCCACATGTGAGCGTTCACCTTGCCACCCATTCACTCCCCCTTCGAAGCCATAGAATTTGAGATGCGCAAATCGCAGTTTTAGATAATTTTTCTAAGAAAGAGTTGATTATTTTTCTGGAAAGGCCAAGATCTTTAAAGAGGTGAAATAGAGATTTAGCTGGCAGGCCACGAGCGCCAACTTCCACCGCGTGAAGGTGAACAGTGAAGCCGTTCCGGGTTACGGCATTTGCAAGATCATGGTATTTATTTAATTTGTACTCGTGGTCTTTTGGGATATTTGATTCCCATGGAACAGTTAATTCTACAATAAGAGCCACCTTCCGAGATAGAGAGTAAAGAGTTATATCTGGACGGAGGGCTGTGCATCCGAGACTTTCAGGGAATTTATACTGCTTAGAGACCGAATCAACCTCCAGAATCCAATCTGTGTTGAAATTATGTTTGAAATTCCGTAATTTTCAGAAATGTTATGGGCAAACATTTTTTTTTTCTATTTATTAAAGATACTTTTGAGTGTTACAAAAAATAACACAGTGATCTTAAGTTATTTTGTTATTGTAATCTAATTTTTACTTTATAAAAAACTATTCATTTGATAATTTATTATATTATAATTGAAAAGCCAAATCGACTATATTAGACGACGCGCGAAGCCGAAATCGTCATTCGTAATTGGCCACTGCCAACGGTGGGACGTATTCCCTTGTCGCCGCGGTATACCTATACATCTGTATTGAAAGCGCGCGGGCGCGTGGCATTGCAAAAATACCTAAATTTTTAGTCGCGTCAACACGGAAGGGAGCCTTAAATGAACAAATCAGAAAATTTTTCTAAACACGCCCCAAAGTAAACCTATACCGATCTCTCTCCGCCAATTTCGCAAGCTACCTCGCTTCTCCATAACTCAGCATTATAAGGCGGAACAATTTGTTCTCGCGGCCTGTATACTTAATTAGATGAAATTTTAATAATGGCTCTCTCATTTCGGTATTTGTTGGCGTTTTCCCTGAATTCTCCGCCGTTTCTCTCATTTTCCGCCCTTATACCTACCCTGAAAGTGGCAGGGATTTTCAAAACCGAGATTTCGAGATGAATATATATTATTATACTATTTACTTTCTCAGCCCACTCAGCCCACCAAGCAACGAGGAGGGAAAGTATTGTGAATACGCTTATTTTTACAGCTTATTTGTCAGTATGTTTGTTTCGGTCAAATCTTGCAAGCAGAATTAGAACCACTTCCTCTTATCCTATGATGTTGACATTTTACATGTTGGTTCAGTTCCGATGACAATGCATTTTGATGGTAAGCATGATCTGATTCTGCACCCAGGATTGGCTCCCGACAAGGAGACTTTTCAACGATCAACATCACAGACACGAAGTTTTGTATTTGCATTCAATTATGATAGGCAGTTATTAGTTGCGTCATGACATGGTTGCTGAGCGCAGGGTTGGCTCCCTAGGAGGGGGACTCCTCAACGGTCAACAGCACAGTCACGAAACTTTGTATACGCATTCAATTATGATAGCCCGTTCTAAGTTTCACCATAACATGGCTGCTGCGCCCAGGGTTGGTTCCTGGCGAGGCGACTCATCAACGGTCAACAGCACAGAAACGAAATTTTGTATACGCATTCAATTATGGTAGCCCGTTCTAACTTATACTATGATATGTCTGCTGCACCCAAGGTTGGCTCGGGACAGAGCATTTAAATAAAAGGTTGTTTTTAAAAATGTGTTTTTACTTTCAACCTATTTTGTCTGATATGAAAAAGGATTTTTTATGAGCCCCCTTGAGACGGTTTAATCCTTAGACGGGTGTTACACGTTTAATCTGGGATCGGTTCATAACGTGGCCTTGATCATGAACTGACTGATGATACTGATAGAAATTATCAAAATTTTTGTTATCTGTTTTATTATTAGCTATGCGGAAAATATGATATTGTGTAAACTGTCAAACTGCCAAAGGCCCGTCCGCTGAATATTGAGGGAGAAGGGTGATTTAAAATTCAAATTATTTAATACGAGGGTTGCCTGAAATTCATTACGCGGGTGCCGGCTCGTGTCACATTCCAGCGGACAGGTCGCTTGTAAAACGCACGCGGGGATCGCTCGGACTGCGCCCGACGTCACGTGCGGGATGAATTACTGTGTGGTCGGACTGACAATCAGTGATGGAATGGTCGTTTTGAATAACTCGGTTATGCGTGTGGCTACGGTATGGAAAGAATTTAGAACTATGCCGCCATATCTATTCATACCCAATGGTTTCGTACAGCTTGGGCCATAAGATCCATTTTATTGTCGGATCGGCCGAACTCACGATTCAGCTCCTATTTGGAAACCTCCTTGTTTGGAAGGCTACCCCGGGTAAGACTCTCGCGTCTCAGGCCTGGTGGATCGGTTTCTCTTGGGAGTGCCTCCCGGCGCCGCGGCGCTACTCAGCAGTTAGCGCACCGTTCGGCGACGCCAATCGGTTGTGCACCCTGACTAATTGCTGAAGTAGTCATCATCATCATCATCATCATCATCATCATCATCATTTATGCATTCCATAAAAGCATTTCACAATACTGAGGAACATGTCAAATTTTACAATCATAATTTACCGGATGATAAAACCGCTTTGATTAATTAAAAAGACAAAATAATAATTGTAATCAGAGATGATTACTTAAAAATAGTAAAATTTACAAAATAATCAATAATCAAACAATAAATAATAATCAATACAATGAAATAGAAAAATTCTGAAACATGCGTAATTAAAAACAATGTCAATAAAAACTAAAACTTAGTGCGAAAGTATAGTCGTAATATGGTTATTTATAATCAAGCAATTGTGGACGCAATATCATAAAAGTCGTCCAGTTTGTAAAGGGCATGTTTGACTAACTGATTTTTCAAGCAGATTTTATATGCTGCCATCTTAAGTCTTCTCGTCGATGACGGCAAAGCATTGAACAATTTAAAACTAATATATAAAAATGTTTTTTGATATTTAGTCAAGCGTACTTTAGGCAATAACACATTATTTTTATGTCGCGTATTATGGCTATGTCGAGTGGAGTGAAGCTCGCAATTTAAAAGATTCTCTTTGGTTTAAGAGTCTGGAGACTATTTAAATGTACTATCTCTTAAGCAGCGGGGGTGGATGTTGACCTGTTGCCATGCCGCTCTACATATCTTACTCTGTGTTTTTTATCTGGTAAACTAAATGGTGAGACTCGATTAATTTTCTACAATAATACCTTCTTTATTCTTACGATTCTTACTTGGCCTTTTATGTTTTGATTATTAATAGAAGAATTTGATCATTAATGAAGAATTCAATCATATCACGGCCAAATGTAAATGTAATACAACTGTCTATACAATTATGTATTAGTTTTTAGGACAATAAATTATTTGATTTGATTTGATTGATGCGACCTGTTGGCCACACGATCCTGAGTGCACGAGGAAAGGTGAGCTTGAATTACCACTGAAATACAACAGGTAGACGCCGCGTAAGCGACTTCGGTCCCATAATCAGTCGGAGTTAATTCTAGACGAAGATATCCTACCAACACTGATTGCGAGGGGGCGAGGTGCTCCACTGCGTTACCTCCCTAATGCCTCGCCGTAAGGCTTTGGCCTCTGGCGGGCGTGTTGGCTTCACCGGACGGTAGATTTGTATGTATCTACGCTCACCTCACGGGAGATAGAACGATCATTATCGTTAAAACTTCCTGAGGTGACAGGTTCGCCTGTTGTAGTCTACAACCACAAATATCCATACTAGTTATGCCCCGCGGTTTCACCAGCCGTTTAATTAAAAAATAATTTAGAACACTTCGGCATAGACAATATATTTTAGTCATATATACTAAAGGTATTACTATTTACGGGTTGTCACCGAAACCTAATCTAAATAGGGCATGCACACTGCACAGTTCGGCTCTTCTTGGTAATGCTCAGTTGTCATCGGGCGGCTGCACTCGTCGCCAGAGCTACCGCGTCGCATCGCCCGCCCGCGCTATTACTGCTAAGGGCTTTACGAGTTGGCAAATATCCTATATTCTTCCTCAAGAATCGGGCTATCAAATTCAGAAAGAATTTTTCGAATTCGACTGGTAGTTACAGAGTTCTAACAAAAAACAAAACCAGGTCGTCAGCCAGTTAAGTCTCCTTCTGTATTCGTATTATGGTTATACTTTCTCAGGTCATAAATAAAGGGAATGCAGACATTTAGAAGTCAGCAGATGAGCACAAGGCCTTCTTCACATGGCTCAACTTAGAGAAAGAGAAGCGCCGCCATCTTCAGGCCAAAGAGCCGCACGCGGCTCGCGAGTCGCAGCTTGCCGACCCCTGCCCAAGCGTATTAACCTAATCCCGGATGTATCTAAACGTTATTAGTGACGTCATCGCGGATATAACAATCATCAAGCTCGCTCTCCCGCTTTGCCTGATACCCCCGGAATAAACCGAGAATAAAAACAACCCTCCACTGCCACTAATCCCGTAGGAATTTCGTAAATTTTACGACAGATAATTGCTAATTCGAAGGGGCTACGGGGATAATTTAATAACGCGTAAACGGTTTACGGCCGCATTCAAAAAGATGGCGACGTCAAAATAATCGGATAGCAGGACGCGTTCTGTTACAATGGCGACAAGGAGATTAATTAATTTTAAGATCTGGGCGGATTATCTTGTCGTTGGGACGTTGGGAATTCGATGCTGGTCTATAGGTAAAGAGTGAAAAAGCTGGCGCATGGACTTATCATCATCATCGTCATCATCTATACTATTATTATAAAGAGGTAAAGTTTGTGAGTTTGTGAGGTTGTAGGGAGTAATCTCTGGATCTACTGAACCGATTTTAAAAATTCTTTTACCAATAGAAAGCCACGTTATTTGTGAGTGTCATAGGCTATATATTAATCCCAAAAATGAAGACTTTTTCGTGGTAGTCGGATTTGGAAAGTCACGGAGAAAAAACGGACGAATGAAAACGTTTCTTACGAACGCTGCCTTAACTATGAGAAATATATGATTGAGTTCTAGAGAAAAGTTGGAGAGATTAATGCCTACAAAAAAGTCAGCGACAGCATATGTCTAACTTTTATATTTGTCACAAAAAGTAGTTTTTTATATTAAAAAAATAATTTAAATCGTTAGGTCATTTTTATTGGTCATATTATCAACAATTATGAAATCTTATCAAAATAAGTAAATTTATCGTCTCAAGTGTTTAAAACAAAAGACTTTTCCCTTTTACTGCATATAATTACCCCTTTACTGCATAAATGCTTAAAGAGATAATACGACATAGTTATGGAACTGCGACCGTATCTAGGGTTCGAACTCTTGAAAGACAATATATTTTGTTACCAAATAATAACTCTACCAATGACTAATGCATTTGAAGCGAGCTAAAGAGGAAAAACAACCGGAATGGGTGAATAGACATACCAAATTATTTATTTAGCATGACATCAAAACCACATATTGCAAACGTTGTAAAAAAATACTTAAAAGGACAGGACCCCACCCGCCGCATTCACCAGACATAGCTCCCTCAGATTACTACTTACTTCGGTCGATGTAGTCGTCTCTTTCTGAACAGCAGTTCAATTCTCGCGCAGAGATCGAAATTTGGCTTAAGGCGACATTGATACCTAGGAACGACCATATCTGAGGAATTTTAGTTTTATGACTTTTTTGAAAAATAAAAGATTTTTTTTTAAAGTGAATCCCTCGATAAGAAACCAATTTGAAATTTGGATTTAAAAAAGTTGCTCATTGCCTTGGACATTAAAGCTTTTAACTGACTTCGAAAACTTTCAGGCGCGTTTACTCCTACAATGTAAGCGGTGAGTGTGTTTTATTATAATTTCATTATATTGACTGGCTAATTTTCTAGGGCAGCACTTAGCCACATTTTTTATTTAGGCCCTAAATTAATTACAAATAATTATAACGTGAGAGCGCTCTGAGAGTTACGCTAAATATGTTTTGCCATTATCACCCTTATACCACCACTGCGCAAGATAGTTATTCTGTGCTAGCGCTGCGATTGACCGTTTAGTATGCGTCTGTTTCCCGGTGCTAGCGGACGTGGAATCTGCGCTTGAAGCTTCGTCAACGCCGGTTTTTTATTGGTCAAACCCTACAAAATTGACTTCGCCTATTTTTTCGCGTGTCCGCCCATTTCGGATATTTTTCTGAGGTCTCATGTCGCCTTGATGATTGGATCGCCTCCAAGGACCAGGATTTCCCCACAGAGCGAATCCGTAAATTGCCAAAAATATGGGAGAAAGTAGTAGCTGCATAGGGATATGCTTTCAATAAATAATTCTTTCATCATCTAAACAAGCAAATGTGTAATGTGTTTTATTTTAACAAAAAAAGGACGGAGACACATACCCAATATTTAAATGCAATCAAAAGCGACAATATATATATTTTAGTAAATAAGAGGTCATTAACACGCTTTTATTTGGTGGACCTGTATGTAACTAACTATGTAATGGAATCTAAGGTAACAATTTAACCATCTTCCAAGGATCGTAGCGTCATGAAAACTGGCAGCTGTATGTAGTTCTGATGACAATACAATAATATGGTACTCTCGAACTGATCTGATGATGGAGTCGGAAGATATGAACTGGAACTTCATGATGGAACATCGTATCATAGCCGTGTTTGGACTTGTTAGAAAGGTCTTGTAATTAACTTTGACCACGATTAAGTGTCAAGGTCTGATGATGAAGCCGGAAGACAGGAACTGGCATTCCATGATGGAATATCGTATCATAGTCGTGTTTGCACTTGTGGGAAAAGTCACGTAATGGACTTTTAACACGATCAGGTTTCAAGGTTATAACAAACCTATTATATATTGACTTGTAAATATTGAGTGTAAATAGTGTAAATAATGACATAGGTACCTGTATAAAATGTATATAGACCTGTACATTGAGAGTGTAAATAGAATAATATTGATATATCTATATACGATGTATATTGACGTGTAAATATTTTTTGGTTTTTACGTGCATTTATAAAAGCGTGTTTTTAGTGTTTTTTTTAAACTAATAATTTCTTTTTCATGTCAGTGTGATGTTTTATATCCTTGAATTGCAAAGGCTAGTGACAATTGATTGCGCCATTCCGACCGCGGCGTTATTAGCAATCAATTTGTCTTGATTAATTGGTTGGCGTTAGCAAATATTGACTCTCGAATGATTCTGGAAGCGTTTGCAGTTTACACTGCGCTCGCTGAGCTTTCTCATTTTTAACGAAGACTCCACCAATTATGTCCAGTCATCGCTTTGTCGAGCTGGATTTTATGGCTGGGAGTTTATCTGTCGTCTCTAATTTCAAACTCCGTCTGATCGAGTTTTTTTTAAATCGGTTGTCACCATAAGACTTTTCCAGAAAGTAGCCAAGGACATATTTCATCTAAATAAATATTTTATAAGTAAAATCTATATGCTTTATCGGCCAGCGGACGAACCCGGTTGGGTTCCATTGCGACACCGCAGGCGGCGCGGTTGGTTTCTCGGCTAAGGGCGGGTTAGAATCAAGCGCCATCAGGCTTTAATATTCAACTACATGCATGTAATTTAATTTTCAATTAGGCAAACACGTCATCTCATTCAGTTTAAAAATCAAATTGCAAACCCGCGTCGCCGTAAATTTCTCCGATAAACATTCGAATTTTGAATGAGGGACACAACGCAATGAAGGTTTAAATTCGTACGTGCGTCAGCGATATCAAAACGCGCGACGCCGCAAATTTAAATATTTGATTCCCCACAGTTTTGTGTGGCTGAATTTAAATATTATTAGTGTAGCTTGTATTTAAGATATTCCGACCAAATTTCGCAGTGTCACTGCCCAACAAGTCATATACGAGTATGTGCTATATTTCAAGTATTTATGTCTAATATTTTGATATTGATATATGGTATGATCAGTGCGCCCCCTGGTAAACCGATTTCAACCACAATCTTTTCAACTCCTGCCATGACCAAATGATACCAACCTGCATTCCAAATTTCAGCTTAATCGGATTAAGCGTTTGACACACACACATAGATACACAGACAGAAATGGAATCAATCTGGAAATGATCGAAATCATCTCAGGATAGCTCAAAATGGATATGTCCGTCATCATCTCAAAAACAACATTTTAGCGCGTTCACAATACTTTTCCTCCTGGTCGGTTGGTGGGCCGGAAAGTAATACATATTTATTCTATGGTCTTGTCTTACTTGAGTTCTACGATCCAAAAACTGCCTTAAATAAGAACGATCAGATTGCCTTCCCATCGAGGAATCGATCCCGAAACCTTACAATGTAAGATCAGGCGATCTAACAACTGTGTCATTGGGCCGAAGTCACATTCAGTAATAAATTTATACGCTCTTTCTTACAAAATAAAATACCAGAACCATATTAATGTTAGTATTGAAAATACTACATACTAATATTTAAACGAATGCTGTTTTTAATTGGACTTTTAAATTAATAGTGTTGCAATTTATCAGTGCTAATAAAGAGTTTATTATTATAACTAAATAAAAGCTCAAAAAGCGATAGTGAGAGTAATAAACAGAAAATCGTATCGCTACCCATCCGATTTACTTTTCAATGACTTCCACGTACTTGATATCAGACAGCTTTACATAAAATCGATTGTCACTTATTTTCACCCGACACAGATCGGCATTTCAGCCGAGATCACAAACACGACACAAGAAAAAGGCAAACCCAGAATCAAATTCCGACGAACACAAGGTTTGCCCAGAGACATTATTTGTTCTGGCCCCGCGGATGTATGATGCATTCCTTGCGACACTCGCCGAAGGGCAGAAGCTGAGAACCAGTACCGCTTTCAAAGCTGAGGTCACAAAATGGTTACGTGCATGGAAATTGTGTCCAAAAATAATTTAAAAAATGAAGTTTTTGCAACTATTTATTTTTGTTTATTTATATATTATTATTTAAGTATATATAAATTATAAATTGAATATAGGTAGATATGTTTTGTATATATGTACGTGTGTGTCTATGTGTATATATTTTTTATATGCATGAGTGTGTATTTATAAACAAATGTATCTATTTATTATAATGCCTATGTAAGTAATTATCCTTTTATCCTTTTATTATTATCCCTTTACTAACTAAGATTAGATGTCTTGTTCTTCAAATTTTCTCAACTATGTTGCTAAAATTTTTCATTATTTTAACCGAAAATTTATAAAAATGTGTATTTGTACTATGTAACAGATATAAGTGTGGTATTACTCCATAACAGACTGTAGTTTAGTGGAGCTGATAAAATCCATCAAATCTGTACTTTCTTTGCTTCGCAAACAATGATTAAGTATTTGCTCTTTTTTACACTGTATTATTTATATCAACATTGTAAATTTTTATTTTGGATTTAAATAAATAAATAAAAATTAAAAAAAACTATGAATATACATATAAGGAGATATAAGGAGTAACCTTATAAAAGAATTCCCTATGCGATCATGGCATCAAAAATCTGCTTTGAGACATTTTTACGTCGCGCGTGGGTGGGTAATAAACAAACAAGCTTTGCATACTAAGGAGGTTCAAGAAAAAAGAACCGAAATTTGCTAAATCTGATAAAGGCTTCTCTACCACGGGAGCGGCCTTGGCTATTGCCGACAGCCTCTTATCACGGCTATTTTTGCCTCCATGTCCTGAATAAGGCTGGATAGCGTTATCACATCGGGCCTCAGCCAAAGGAATAATATTAATTATATTATTTTATTTATTTATTTCTTTCTTATGAATATAAAGTGTTTATTTACAAGAAACTTAGGAACTCTCATCTACTACGGACGAACCCACCACCTCAGTTGGAGGTGTCGACTACAACGGGTGAACCCGACACCCCAGAAAATGTTAACGATAATGATCGTTCTGTCTCCCTTGAGGTGGATGTAGAAGACTTGAGGACGAATACTAATCAATCACCAACGCCTTACGGCGAGGCACTAGGAAGGTAACCCAGTGAGCCACCTCGACCCGTGACTACTAGTTTTGGCAGTATATCTCCTTCTGGATTTAACCATTAGGATGCCTCTGTCCTACCGACTGGTTACGGGATCGAGGTCGCTTGCGCGGTCCTCTACCTATCGTATGTTCAGCGGTGATCCAGTTTGAATCTATCGCGGACCTTTTGCCTGGCTGAACTCAGGATCAGGTAGCCGAATGGTAATTTCAAGAGTGGAAGACGACAGGTCAACACGCACCCATGCTGCTTAGGAGACAAAGCCGTTTCCAGACTCCTCCGGTTATATGTCGGAGTGCACAGTGGATTAGCTAACGCCGCACGGTGCGCAAATCGCCCAGGAGCGCCCGGAGAACGATTCCCAGGGGAAACTGACCCACCGGGCACAGAATCCTACCCGGGCTCGAACTTCTTATAGGAGGCTACATGATGGGTGCTGATCCGTAAATGAGGCCGTCCCTGAACACAATGGGTCATATTGACCCTATTGCACTGGGCCCATTAGCTCCTTAACCCGCCACCTTAGGGAGGTATAAGGATATACAATCCTTCTTGCAACCGTGGGGTGAACGCAGAGGCTTAGGGACAATACGGTCCACTACACCAACAAGCCCGTGAGAGACCAACGCCGTATACCGCGAGGCACTGGGAATAGAACATGTCGAGTTCGAGCTCGCTTTTTTTAACACGCTTTATTAGGTCGCCTGTATTAGTCGCAGTTCTACACGACATAAAAACGCAATATACGGCGTTTCGTGAACAAAAGATTTCCTTTGGCAGGTTTGATCTGTAGGTTCAAAGGATGGATTTAAGAAGGGGAGCCACCCGGATTTTTGATCCAGGTGAGAGGGAGTGGGGGGGGGGGGGGGGGGGAGTTTGCACCCGCCGCGCTTCGAATAAAAAATTATAACTGATCCAGTTACACATACTATGGCGTGTTTGGTATCGTTTTCGGATAAAAAGAGTACGGGGAATCTGTTTCTTATGTTATTTAGAGACACTTTGATACAAAGTCAATAATTTTGGTAAAAAAGTAAATTTGTAAGTAAGATTTTTTTTCTTCAACAGTATTTAACTTCGAAAATAGATCGATTTTGTGGTTAAAAAAAAATAGTGCTATCGAGCTCATACTGTCTTGTTTTTATAAATATATACTTTACATATACTTATCTGACAATATGTACCCAAAAAAAATGCCGCGTGAATCGATTGACGTACTGAAATTGTCAAAATTTCACTCTCGGTCGCTCAAAGCTCGTGCCGGGCGAAGGCGGGGGCGCGACCTGCCTGTCCGATTTCATGTTAGTAGTTCAGTGCCCTGGTTTTTCTTATTTGACACCCAAATTACGCTCGTTGGTTATCTGTTCATGTAGCTGTCATGCATCTGTCATGCATCTCCTGGAAGAGTTTATCAACGTTAATAAATCTTCTTAAGAGCTTCATCACGAACAATATCCTGCGTTCCAGAAAACATTTCTGCGACAAGTTCATGCAGTCCAAGCAAGTTTTGAAGAGTTTGGCAATCTTTTTCAAGAACAAACAACTGATTTAATTGTAATAGATACAAGAACAATTGTAGACAACGAAGCTGTTAGCACATTAACCCATCTGGAGAAAAATGGCAAGGATTTGTACAGGACATTCGTTGAAGAAAGGCTGGTTAAAAAGACATTTACTTTATTTGAACCAATAAAAAAAGTGAAAACCAGAATTTTTGCTACTCTCAAGAAGCCAAAAAATTCAAAACTTGAAACCGTCTAGGTTCTCAAGTGGGACATAAGTCTATTCTCGAAACTATTAATTTCATGTCAGAATAGGCACTTGGATCTAGATGTCTTCTTTGCTTACGGAAATCAGACTTGTTCACCATCTTTATCGTCTATGGAAAGTACGCGAACGTGCCACAAGTCTGATATCGTCATGGTTTTGAAAAAGAAAATTGAGAATAACACTCCCCCCGAATCTTGCAACAGAAATATATTTGATATAGCTGCCCTCGTTCACAGTCATCCTCCACGTAGCTCCAAGACATTTGGGCAGTACTGCCGCAAGGAGTTCCGTGAAAGCATCGTGAAAAATACAGGGACAAGGAGGCGAGGAGAGTTGACATTGCCTGGGATCTCTACTCCGATATGTCTCTAAAGAAACAGGTTCTTGACAACAAGGGTCAAGGAGTTCGTCGTTAAATACATGAAGACCACAAGTTACCGAGCAATTGGTCTAACTTCCTGAAGAATGCTCAGAATAAGGAACAGCTTTTCAAACTTACCGGGTGCTACGCGCTTCAAGAGAGCATTGGAGTACATATAGTGACCAACATCGGTCCTACAATCAAATCATCCAAACCAACGGAGACGCTGATAGCAGGGCCTAATGTAAATTCCGAGGAGGCTGATGGTCGCATTATTTTGCATGCAAAAGATATGGCTATCAATGGAACAACAACAATTGTTATACACACAGTTGATTCCGACGTCGTTATAATCGCCATATCCTACTTCTTCGCCCTTAAGCAGTTAGGTCTCCAAGAGCTTTGGATATCTTTCGGTACGGGCAAACACCACAGCTACATACCTGCACATGACCTGGCACAGGATCTGGTTGTAGAAAGAGCAGAAGCTATCAGAGGATACCATGCTTTAACAGGCTGTGACACCGTTTCTGCATTCTATTCCAAAGGCAAAACATAACCTGGAAGGCGTGGCAGCAATGTCTTTAGACCACATCTGCTTTTAGATCACTTTCTAATCCACTAAAAGAAGTGGCAGATGATTTAATGATAAGATTAGAAAAGTACTTCATCATGTTATACTGTGGTGAAACTGAAATTCTTTCGGTTAATGAAGCTCCCAAGATTTTATTTGCAAAAAATAAGTGTTTGCAAAATATCCCCCCTACGAGGGATGCTCTAAGGATGTCCACCTTGAGGGCAGTCTATCAAGCAGGCTACGTGTGGGGACAAGCTCTTGATCCCTCAGGCGTTATCCCCTCCCCAGCTGACTGGGGATGGACTCAAACTGAAGGAGAATGGCAGCCCTTATGGACAACCCAGCCCAGTATCTGGGAGGTGGCGCGAGAGCTTGTGAAGTGTGGATGCAAGAACAGCTGCAGGAGCCGATGTTCTTGCAGACGAGAGGGAATGTCATGCACACTGCTGTGTAAGAGCTGTTACGGAACCTGCGATAATACCAGGTATATTTATGTTGTCAGATAACTTTGTCTGCTGAATTTGGTATCATTGAGATTGTTAATTTTAATATTATTTCTATTTTGTTACAGTGTATTCTAGACCGCGAGGCCCTCGTCGAAGATATAATTGATGTGGTTCCGGATGAATTATAAGTCTGCCACTTTTATATCTATTTTGTTACAGTTGTGTAGTCTGCGAGGCATTCCGGAGGAATACGAAGACTACTTCTCTGAGAATGTTTTTTTTAATAATTTCTTATTTAATACATGTAAAATCTATTTGTGTATTTTTTATCATTATTTTATTTATCTAACTTTAATATTATTTGGCGTGAATTTGTGTGATAAGAAGTGTACCTTTATTTTGTGCAACCCCAAAAGTAAAAAAAAAACTCAAGTAATTTAATTTAAGTGTTGAATATTTTACCCAAGTGACTTCAAATTATGTCTGTCTTATGTGGTTTCCTTGATAAAGTAGAGAAAAACTAAATTTACTCAATAAATATGCCGTGTGAGTCGAGTGAAGTATTTTAATTTCATCACTCGATTCTCATGGCATTTTTTTTATGGGTACATACTGTCAGATAAGTATATATAAAGTATATATTTCTAAAAACTAGACAGTATGAGCTCGATAGCACTATTTTTTTTATCTACAAAATCGATATATTTTCGAAGTTAAATATTGTTGAAGAAAAAAAAACTTACTTACAAATTTACTTTTTTACCAAAATTATTGACTTTTTGTATCAAAATGTCTCTAAATAACCTAAGAAACAGATTCCCCGTACTCTGTTTATACGAAAACGATACCAAACACGCCATAGTATGTGTAACTGGATCAGTTATAATTTTTTATTCGAAGCGCGGCGGGTGCAAACTCCCCCCCCCCCCCCTCTTTCACCTGGATCAAAAATCCAGGTGGCTCCCCTTCTTAAATCCATCATTTGGACCCACAGATCAAACCTGCCAAAGGAAATCTTTTGTTCACGAAACGCCGTATAATTTATCGTAGAACAGCGACTATATGTAACTAACTATGTAATGGAATCTAAGGTAACTAATTTAACCATCTTCCAAGGATCGTAGCGTCATGAAAATTGGCAGCTGTACCTATGTAGTTCTGATGACAATGCAATAATATGGTACTGCCGAACTGACCTGATGATGGAGTCGGAAGATATGAACTGGAACTTCATGATGGAACATCGTATCATAGCTGTGTTTGGACTTGTTAGAAAAGTCTCGGAATGAACTTTGACCACGATTAGGTTTCAAGGTCTGATGATGAAGCCGGAAGACAGGAACTGGCATTCCATGATGGAATATCGTATCATAGTCGTGTTTGCACTTGTGAGAAAGGTCACGTAATGGACTTTGAATACGATCAGGTTTCAAGGTTATAACAAACCATTTTTGGTTTGTACGTGCATTTATAAAAGCGTGTTTTTAGTGTTTTTTTTATAATAATATTTTCATTCACGAATAAAAGAATAATTCGGTTTTTCGCTCGCCCTGTAAAAAAATCATAAAAGCCACTCACTTGATTTTAAGTTGGAGCAGTTTCCGGGTATTTTGAATACGATTGAAAACAGTACCAACTCACCGACGATAACGATGATACGCCCGCGCCCTTGCGTACCACAGGTATGGGGAACGGGCGGAGGGAGGGCCAGACTGTTCCGTGACGACGCTATTTTATTTCCCTGAAAATGTCCCGATGAAAAGGCCCAAGGGATGAGCAGGGTCGCATCGGGCTCCGCGGCGTCACTAAATTTCGCCGGATTAAATAAAACCCTCAGCGCGGCGCGCGCCTAACTAGGGGCTGCCCGAACCGTCCTGTGCAAGCGAGTTCGCCTTCATTTTTTAAGTAACATTTTTACAAGTACAAAACGGAGCCTTTTGTAAGATTCTGTTTATTAAGTACTAGCTGACCCGTGCCCACTTCGTTGGGGGATAAAACTTTTTACTTGTGATAAAATTATGAGTGTAGTTCGGTTGGTACTGAGTGCTATGATTTATTTCCTGACTGCCAAAAGAAGGGTTATATTTTTACTACATATGTATGTATGTATTTGCATGACAATTTGACTATATTACAGTTATTTGTGAGTGTCTTCTTGTGAGTGTCTTATTTGTGAGTGTCTTATCTCTTTAACCATTTATGCAGTAAAAGGGAAATTATATGCAATAAAAGGGAAAGTCTTTTGTTTTTAACACTTGGGACGATAAATTTACTTATTTTGATATAAATTCATAATTGTTGATAATATGACCAATAAACATGACCTAACGATTTAAATTGTTTTTAAAATATAAAATACTACTTTTTGAGACCTAAATATAAAAGTTAGACATATTATGCCGCTGACTTTTTTGTAGGCATTATCAAGCTCTATAACTTTTCTCTAGAACTTAATGATATATCTCTCATCGTTAAGGCAACGTTAGTAAGAAACATTTTCGTTCGACCGTTTTTCTCCGACTTACTTTGCAAATCCGACTACCACGAAAAAGTCTTGTCATTTTTAGGATAAATATATAGCCTATGACACTCACAAGTAACGTGGCTTTCTATTGGTAAAAGAATTGTCAAAATCGGTTCAGTAGATCCCGAGATTACTTCCTACAACCTCACAAACTTTACCTCCTAATAATATTAGTATAGATAAAATACAGGAATTGAGAGGCCGATATAGGAGTAGATGTTCATACAAAACACCAATTCAACTTACAGTCGAATAAAATCAACAGTCTTTTGTAAGATTCTGTCTGACTGCCTATTAAGTATGTATAAAATTAAAGACTTATAGGGGTAGATGTTTATATAAAACGTTAATGCAACTTACTCTCGAATAAAAACACAGATTTTTTCTAAGGATTCTGTCTGATTATCTATTAGGTATAAAATACAGAAGTTAAGAGGCCGATATAGGAGAACAAGTTCATACAAAACGCCGATGCAACTTACACTCGAATAAAAATAACAGGTCTTTTGAAAAATTCTGCCTGACTGTGTATTAGGGAGCTGACGAGCCCTGTTGGAGTTGGCCACGAAGACCAATTTATTCAGTATCGGTCATACTTATGGGGTCAACACCCATCCGGCTGCATCCACGCATGAAGTGCGAGCCCGGGCAGGACTCTGGCCTGAGGGCTAGTTTCCCACAGGAGTCAATCTTCTGGCGCTCCTGGACGGTTTGCGCATCGCGCGGCGTCAGCCAATCGATTGTGAATTTTGACTAACAGTCGGGGGAGTCTGGAAACAGTACTGTCTCCGGCGACTGCTCTTGAAACGACCATCGTCTACCCGATTCCGGGTGAACAGCCCGGTAAAGGATGCCGTGGTCCACGATAGATTCGGTAAACACCGTTTTAGCGCTACGTAAGGGAGAGGACCGCGCAAGCGACCTCGAACTCGTGAACAGTCGGGAGACCGGAGTAATCTGGTTACAACTGGTAGTAAGGGCGCGCGTGTCGACCCGCTGGGTAACATACCTGGCTATCTCGCGGTAAGGCGTTGGCTTCGTATGGGCATGTGACGGAGCTTGACGGTGGACTCTTTTGTCCGCGCTCTGCGAAGTCGTCTGCGCTCACCTCACGGGAGATAAAAGGATCAAATTTCGTTAAAACTTCGGTGGTGACGGGTTCGCCCGTTATAAACGACAGCTCTAGTTAACTGTGTATTAGTTATAAAATACAGTACTCCCCCTCTTGCCCTCTCACTCTCAGTTGCCCCCCTCTAGATCTGGGGCAGCCTGGTACACATAATGTGCCCCCCGGTATACCGGTAGACTGAGTTAGGGTAACTCCTGGTTATGTTGGTACTATATAACCTAACCTAAACCATAGTAAACTAAGAATAGTATAACATCTCCATAGTACGCACCGATTTCGCACTCATACAACCGCTCGTTGTCGGTACGCTACCACTACATAGATTCTCGGGGGCCTCGGTGCTAGCCAGTCATGGCTGTCGCGCGATAGCTAAATATACAAAAGGGAATGTTTTCTGTACAGGCTGTAATACAACCTATCAGAAATTACATTTACGAGTATTTACATTTACATTGTGTCTAAGTAAGTAGGTGCATAGGTATGTAAGTGCGTAGGTAGGTAGGTAGATGTGTTTTTGTTAAGTACCTACTTTAACCTACTAAAATGTAGGTATTTTGAACATTAGCAACAAATGATGAATGATGTCACCCAAAGTCAGCACTAACTAATATATTCTGTCACAGTACAATTTTGGGAACCGACTCTCGATCTATAAACCAAAAATATACATAAACGTACTCAATAATTATAAAGATTTGCATTTCTGCTGTGTCTTTGTTGTGGCAACCTTGGTGGTTCGGCGAAGCGTATGTACTTATTTCGAAAGCGAGCTCGAGATGTCCTACTGATGTTATTTTACTATACCTGAACTAATATGTGTAAACGGCCTTGAAGTCTAATAACGTATGCTATGTTGACGCGTGACAAGAGTGATTGCATGAGTGAACAGTTCCAACCCGACATCGATCGCTCGACGTTACAACGCCTTTGACGACAGGTAATCCAGCCTCCATTCCGTTGAATTTCATTTATTTTCGAGGCGTCGTCGTTGTCAATTTCCCTTGTCGGCTGATCGAGCTTTTATCAAATATTCGACACAACGAAAGCCTCCGTCTTTTAAATTTTAATATGCCGTGGACCTAATAAAGGTCATCCACTTCTGCTATGTCCATGATGATCTAAATCAGTGTTTTTCAAGCAGTGGTCGCGACCCCCTGGGGGGGTCGCGATGAGACTCTGGGGGGTCTCTGGCTATCTAAAAATTAAAATCGAAAATATTACAAAATCTTTATTACATATGCTAATATTTATAGCTTCGGAAGAGAAACATATTTAATATATGTTTTTTGCTATTTCTTATACAAAACTTTATGTTGATCTAAGATGGAAACAAGAAGGTGCAGCTTCAAAGGTGAAAAACAATTAAAATTAATGTGGTTTTCGGCATCGTTTTCACAAAAAAATATTTATTGAATGCTTCCAGTTATAGCTGTGGAAGAGACTAAGGGGGGGTCGAGAGAACTAAGTTACAGTCTATTAACCGGCAAAAGCGAGAACAATAGTATGTACTTTAAGTCTTCTTGATCTGTTATTATAGTGGAAACTGTCATAACGAGCACCTCCTGACCACCTGCCATAACGAGTAATTCGCTGTAATTCCTCATAACGAGTAATTCGCACCTCTCATAACGAGTACGGGAAAATTGTTTCGCTTAACGAGTGTTTCGCTTAAAGAGTTTGGAACAAATTATGCTCGTTATGAGAGGTTCCACTGTATTATACAATAGTATGTCTATTATTATGGAATATTATGCCTTTTATTTTGGAAATGTATGGTTTTTTGATCTGCTTTTCTTATTTTGGACTATTTATTATTTTTGTTACTTTAGAATTTCAGTGACCCTTTTAGCACCTTTTAGTTTATTTGTTTTTATTTCTTTAACCTTGATATTATTATTTTTGAATATTTAATTACTTATTGGCTATTGATTAATGCCTTTTTTGTAACTATTTTTATGTTATTGTTTATCCAAATATGGATAATATATAGACTTAATAAAATCTTAGCAGTAGACTTAGGTATCATCAAATAACCTATCAAATTACTTAATCGTTCAATGCAGCCTGACGTGAAGTCGAAAACTGAAAAACTGAAATGCCCAAAGCAGTTTTTAATTATATATTTTTTTATTTATAACAAAGGTTACACATTCAACGTATTTTATAAGAAATAAAGCCTATACAGTCTATACTTATCAATGTATTATATATAAGTAAAGGCTGAGTTTTAACAATCTGTTAAGATTATATTGAAATACATTAAATTAAATTAAATTGAGTTGTGTTACTAATTAGGTTATAATTAGGTATAATTAGATAAAGATTGTTATTAATTGGATGAAGACTAATCGGCGGGACAATATTAATAATACAGTCTCCTATCTGAGTGTAATTTAACCCAAAAGTGTTTAATATGTCGTTGGACCGTCTCTGGCTTTGATCATAGCAGCCACTCTTTTAGGTATGGAATCAACAAGGCTTTGTAGTACTTCTTACGGTATTTAATTGTGTCAAAATTTAATTACGGTTTCCTGAAGCTCTCGCTTTGTTTTGGGATGATTTTGGGATATTCTCCTGTCAGTTATACTCCATGGCTTCTCAATAGGATTTAATTATGCAGAGTTTTTAGCCTGGGATTTGTCAAAAAAATGCTAGAATTTTCAATCTTGTAATCTTGTATTGGCACAATAGAAAATAATTTTATTTATACGTTTTTTTAAAACCTGGGCTCAGACAGATGTATACCTAAATTTAAAAGCATATAACGGTTATTTATAGATCGCTCATAATTTTTATTTCGTATTTTTGCTTTTTTTGGCTACTGGTGTATATAGAACTACAAAAAGTTATTAAAAAATATATAACAGTACCTCGGAGATAAACTGCACTATGTCATTCTAGTCAACTGTAGAGTAGAGCAGATTGAACGTTGTTTGATAATTTTTGTGCTCCATAATTACGAATATGAATTATAATATTTCGACAAGAAATGCAGTTAGACCGAATTATTATCACAAATTTATGTATTGTTTCCTAATCTAACTAATACAACTTCCTATTTTGTGTTTGATTTTCATAAATTGTTGGTTATTATGAGAGTGTCATATCTAACTATTATTGTGACGTCACTAATACATGGTGTAGTATACCCCTGGAAAGGTCTCGATGAGATGAGTTTATAAATATAACTTTAATAAAACTGCACTATGTCGACATAGTTCAGTTTACCTCCGAGGTACTAATATCTTACTTCAAAAAATAACCCCATTTGTATAACAAAAAATAACCCGGACTGCAGTCTCGTTTCAGATAAATCGTTTATCTATATTATGTCCCCGAAATTATGGCTCACAGAACGCCTCCTCCGTCCACCCGTTTATAGTTTCATATTTTTAAGCCAGCTCTGATGGCGCTTCGGTGGTTTTCAGCCGTTCAAGCGTTGTTGCAATAAAACGCCACTGAAATACGGCTAACGCCGGCGGTGGTTTCCGTCTATCGATTTTTCCTTTGTTATTTCCTGGTAGGTAGTTATTTTTTATGGGGGTGGCAGGAAAATATGTGCAGCGTCGAAAATAGTGATACGAATTTAAAACTCCATTAAGAAACATAAAAAACAACTAAAATTATTACAGATTTGGTGATCTGACCAACGCCATAGTGATTTGTATACCTATTGTATTTATAATCATCTATATTACCGTTTTTTATGAAATATATTTGGTTTATCTATTTATCCATGTAGACAGATACATATATCCGGAATGTACTCAATCAGACCTTTCATTTGACCATAAACACGTTATATTTATGTTCCTTTAGACAACTGCTTACTTGATATTTGGACATTAAGGTACCCTATGACACAGGATGACATAGCAATTATAAGAATACTACATACTTTGTAATCGGTTCAAGCGTTTTTAAGTTGTGGTGGAATAAAGAAACGGAAAATATACATAGATGAACTTGATCACATTATACTTCTTTCTGTTGGGCATTCATGTAAAAAGCTAGTAGTAGTTTTTTTTATTCGCACTGTATGGCAAGCCATACAGTGCGAATAAAAAAAATGTTTTTCTATTTTTCTAATAACATTTTTGAATTATTTTGATTATGGTTAATCATTTTATCTTTTCAATTTGATAGTCTAGCTAATAAGGATTAATAATAAGTACTAGTGTGTACAGTCTTTCAATTTAATTATGCGCTTTTCCTTACTAAGTTTTAATATAGGTTCAAACACATATTTATAACAACTTAAATGTCCGCCTTTGGACAATCTATAGGCTAGTTAAGTGACATTAAAATAGGCTATAATCACTGGCAACAGTTTTTAGCGTATCATGTTATCAGTATTTTGCTAGTGGATGTTTGTCTATGACGTTTTAATTGTACATGTTATCCAGTCTATTTTACTGCAGATTATTGTGAATTATAAGTTAGATTAAATTAAAATAAATGAATTAAATATATATTAGGTACATTTTTTAAATACGCGAATATTAATATAAGGCAAAAATATATTTTTTGTTTATCTTTATGTGTTTTATTAAACCTTGTTTGAAATCCATGAACAATTTTAATTCCCTAGCGAAGTTATTGAGACTGTGAAATGAAAATTTGTGTAGCCATATTTATAACGATACTTATGTTGCGTATATGATTAGTAAATACCAATCATTCTCAGATTTTATGGAATAAACTTAACCCATTTACAACGACCGATCGTTATAAAGATCAAAAAAAAAGTATGGGGTATTCCCCAATTTAAAAATATTAGAGCAGATAACTTTTGATTATTGTTTACCAATCGCCGCAGTGATCGTTTAACATTGTTTCAGTGCCTAGATAATTATCTTATGATCATAATTTTGAAGCGCTTTTCTATTTTAATTCCTATTAGCGTTATTGACTTTCACTATGTCTTCAAAACGGTAAATGTTTACCAATAAGCTTGTAATTGAAATTATTTTATGCACGTTTTTTATAACTTTATGACCTAGATAGATGTAGATTATATAGATAGATAGATAATAAAGCCTTTTTTAAAGTAATAACTGTGTTTCTTTAATTTAAAATAGGATACAATCGATAAAATAGTAGTTATATGGGCGTTAACCTACCTGCATATTACTAATGATCGTTAAAACGATCCGCATTTTTCGATCTTTCCTGAAAACTCAGATTTTTTTTGGTATTTTCCATGTTTACTTTATGCATCAAGGTAATAATACAAAAAAACTACTGTGATACGAGATAAGAAAAGTTTCAGTAACAACTGGGTTCTACGTAGTGTTACGCTAAATAGCAAATTATTAAGAATAGTATGGTTGTATACACATATATATTATATTATATTTACGATATATATGTAGATATTTTTGTACTGTAAGTATTTGTATTATTCTTTTATATATTTAAATATATGTATGATATATTTTTGATTGACTGATTAAATGGGTTTTATTTAAATGAAGATAGTTATAAGAATTTCAACATTATTATTTCATTCTAGCCTCTCAATCAAAGTTGGCACGATGTACGTTAACTATCTCGACACAGGCTATGTGCCTATTGAGGTGATAAATTTACTACCACGAAATCTGTTTACCTTTGCCGAAATTATTACCCATTTGTAATACAATGTTTAATTCGTTTCGTCAGGATAAAAATTCAGTTTTTTTAATTTAAAAAGTTTTCTTGAAAAAAATATAAATTATAAAGGTACTTAGACAAATGGTAAAAAAGGGGCAGAATCAGCCGAAAAATTTCCGGAATATTCGGCGCAACAATATTAAACACAATTCCATGATGCAAAACATAACCAGGAAAAAGTATTCCACAATAAATATATTTGACTACGAGCATTTTTACTACAAGGAAAGTAATTTCCTTTTAGTTTATTAAAGAATTAGTTATTAGAAGCTAGCTATGGAAGTATTCAGTTTGAAATTCCTGAAACACATGAAACCGACGTTCAACAAGTATGGATAAACAAATAAAATTCACTAGACGTTCCGACTTACGCGTACCACTTAATCAGTTTCAGTTATTTCGATCACTAGATGCGACAATTACACACTTCGGAATATTATTTTCGATGTTTATATATTATGAAAATAATACGCGCGACGAGCGCGGGTGACTGAAAGGGGAGACTGGCGCGCGCGACCAACCCCAAAGGCAGCTGGAGAGCAACTGATTCGGCGGTTCCGCGAGTTCCTTGACAAATACAATAGACAGTGCCTGACTGACAGAGGTGCGGCGGATGGCCAAAAGCTCCAGTGGATGAATGAAAATGTTCGTTCTGGGATTGTATGACGAGGGTGGTGTTGCCAATAATAGTTGAGAAAACTATACGAATACCTACCCAAAGTCATTTAAATTACCAATATAGATATTAGTCATTTAAATTACCAATATAAGATACCAATATAGATATAGTAATTAGTATTATTAAAAAAAACGAGAGCTAAAAAATGATTTACAGAAAAAAATATTACACAACCTTATTCTCTGTGCAAAGGAGTGTTATAAAGCTCAAGCAGATATATTGAAGACACAGGTATGCCACCACGTCCCGGTGGCATAGAGGTTAGATCGTCTGATCTTACATTTTAAGGTTCCGGGGCGATCCCCGGTTGGATCACCATTTTCTGTCGGGATAAAATTAACGGAATTGCATCTCGATTCTGTCGAGCGATAAAATAACAAGATACACACTTACACACATATTTCATACGCTCTTCGCCATTTTTTTTCATTACGGTAGTTTTACTATAATGGGCTCGATTGCGTTTCTTCGTGAACTAAAATCGGAAATTTGTCCGTGTGAACGAGACAGGGTAATACGTTAGAGCGGAGTGTGAGATGACCGGTTGTCGCTTTTTCGCATTAAAACTGCGCGCCAAGGTCAAATCTTACACCGCACGAAATATGCTCGAATTTATTCGGACGAGTATAAGTTCAACAGGTAGTATTTATCGAAGATCGTTCGTTTCATATTCCGCTCTAACGTATCGCTCTGTCTCGTTCGATTGGACTAATTTTAGTTTTAGTTCACAAAGAAACGCAATCGGGCCCAATATTACCCAAGCGCGAGTCATGTATTTTTTTTTAAAAACAACAGAGATTTTTCTATATCAACACTAGTCCAGGACTAGTAGTATTCCTCTATGTTGACCCACAGTCTAACTATTGGAACCATTCAAAAGAGTGTTGATTTAAAGATACTTATTAATATTTGCAAAAGATTTAAGACTTTTTATTCAGTTGTAGTTGATGTAAGAATATATTTATATTTTTTGCAGTCCAATATTCGTACTTAGTAATTAATTAAAATACAAAATTAAGCGTATATTTCCAAACTTTGTAAATATTTCTTGAAAATTTTTACTCATAGTCAATCCTGTTGCAAACCCCTTACTAAATTTGACCATGATTTCCATATCTTTCTTGAATTGTATGATTTATTTTAAATTCCATATAATAGAAATTAAGATACTTTGTGAGACAGCTGACTACCAGTAGGCGAAATCGAAGCTAGATGCACAAAAACGAAGGATAAGCACGTAGGTAAAAAAGGGTTGATTAAAAACTATCCTTTAATATTTAAATTCATACTTTATGATGCTAAGTCTTCTTGTAGATAATATTATTACATACGTACGTGAATATTTTGGATGTCGGGGTTTCGGAAATTTTCCTTAAGGCATCACCACTTACCTGAAAAAAAAGAAAAGAAAATTAGGAATATGAAGAAAATTAGTGAATATGAATCGAAAAAACGCAAGAAAAAAATCTTTGCAATAAATAGGGAAAAATCGAATTTTGTTCTGTTAATGAATAATAAATTTCCCACTTTTCAAGGAAAAAAAAAATCCGTAAATTTATTTCCTTAACCCTCTAACCGCAGGCGACGCGTACGTACGTGTCTAGTAGCTCCTTCCGTGCGAAATCGCGGGGCACGCTATTATAGCGTTCCATATGATTTCTGGGTAATGTCACCATAAGGAGACGCTATTACCCTGTCGACATAGACGACCGGTTTTTTTAAGTTCACAAGTTAGTTTGCAACCACACCAATCGATCGGTCATCGATATATTGCATCGATCGACTGTAGAATAGATCAGTCGACGTCGATCGTTAGTTGTCACCGCACTAACGCGAGGGGAGGTTGGGTTAGCGCGGGTTGGGGTTAGGGGGGTTGGTGGTTGAGGAGGGGGTTAGGGCATTGTCTACTTACCGGGAAAGTCTTGGGGTGACACAACCGTTTTTTTTATACCTGTTCAATGATATAGAAACGCAAACATTTCAAATAACTATTGAAATCTCCCCGCGAATTTGTATGAAAAAATAAGAAAATCGCCCGGCATGTTAATCCTACTACTATTATAAACGCTAAAGTTGGTAATAATGTATGTATGGATGTTTGTTACTCTTTCACGAAAAAACTACCGAATGGATTTTGATGAAACTTTACAATAATATAGCTTACACATCAGAATAACACATATGCTATAATTTATAGATATAGTATGAATTATCCAAAATATAGCGATAAGTGTCAAGTAAGTAGGAAAAAAATCTGCCATCTGCGAGCTATTCTGGCGTGCGCCGCAAAAACCGTTGGAGTTACACGTATATAATGCATAATTATATATGTTTCTATTAGTAGTATTATCACAATTTTCCATCACCACGCGGGTGAAACCGCTGGGCGCAGCTAGTATTAAATAAATCAGTAGAATAAGTGTTTGGAAAGTCTTTTAAATTTCCAACTTTTTTTTTACTTTATTTCAGAAAGTGGCATCAGCACTGGCATACTTCAAATGGGTACTGTCAAAATTTCATAAACAATTCAAGCGCAGTTGACGCTTCACGTTTCCTGAGCGACGTCAATTCTACATTTTTTGCAAACGAATTTTCATCAATAAACACTTATTCGTGAAGGGTTGAAGCGCTGTTGCCGTCAAAACTACATTTCTTTGATCCTATTCATGGTACTCCACCAACGTTGTAGACTGTTTACAACTGGATAAATGAGCTCTCAAACGTGTCCGTTCGTGGCGTAAACGGCTATTTTGCAGAACTTAAAAAATCATATTTTTTAATTGGAATCAAATAAATGGAATCATGCTGGACTGTGTGGCGCTTACAGAATACAATGGGCCTAATTACGTTTCTTCTAAACTACAATCGGAATTAGTTCATGGGAGCGATGGAAGCTAATACGTTAGAGCGGGATATGAAATGATTGATTGTCACTTATCCAGCATAAAACTCCGAATCCAATATACAGCAGCATAATGTGAGACCGGACGAAATGTTTTAAAACTAATGCAGATTATTTCATGTGCGGGTAGTTTTTGTGCGGGAAAAGATACGACTGTTAATTGTACTTTCCGCTCTAATGCACTGTTCTGTCTCGTTCGCATGTACTATTTTCCGATATTATAGTCGCCGTCATACAAACTGATGACCGGCCCCGTACCTGCCATTGAGCGTAGGGATGGTCGTTTGACGATAAAAGATTTATTTAAAAGTCGATATCATTATTATATTTTGTTTGGTTTATATAGGAAGGTGCCTAGGCAGGTAGACATGCTGTCGGCAAACAATCCACATCAATTCGTCAATCAAAATGAGTTTAAAATGTGGAGATATTATATTTCGTTACCTAGTTGGCAGTGTACTACGTGTATACCGGAGCCTGTTTTGAGTATTTTACAACGCTTTGGCAACGGTATTCAGAGAGTACACACATAATTTTGATGCTATAAAATAGTTATAATGGAATTTTGACACGAAATAACGACTGAGTAGTGCAGTTTACAATATTTTATATTTTACAGTATTACAATACAGTTTAAAAAATTAAAGGGTTAAAATTCGTCCGCTGTCACTATCGTCTTCTTGAAGGTTGATAATAAGAGGTCGGATATCCATTAAACGTGCTTTCGCTAAGTCATCATTCTGTAGGTTTTCAGCATGACGGACACATTTCTTCATATAGTTGACGAAGTAACGCAATTGAATTATTCCATTATTGTATACTATCATTTTAAAGGACTTTCCAAACACTCCTTAACCCTTGGAGTAAATGGGTATTTTCATGGATGCATCTGTCTCTTTTGCAGGATTTTCGGCGACATCGACCTTAAAGTACTATAACTACGAAACTACTACACCAATCATAAAAAGAACAACTGCACAATGATTGCATTGAAATTTCGAATATAGAATATTGAAATATCATTTTCTAAAACAATTAGATAATTATGAATAAATATGAGAACGTCAAAAAAGTGAAAAAAACGCGGAACCAGATATGGTCGTATCATACTCAACGGATAATTGTTTCAGAACCAGATTTGGTCGTATCATACTCAAGGGGTTAATACCTAGACAAATCAGGCTTGAAAATAGGTAACTGACAGATATAGTGCAGATATACGAATTATTATTTTTTGGATTCGGGGATTCTCAAAACATATAGATCCAATGAAGTCTCCAAATCTCTGAATCACTAAACATTTGTAACCTTATCGATCCCTGTGGTACCTATTATATTAACAAATTTAAATTTGCTTATTTTCATTTAGATTTTTCTACAAGCCTTTATTTACCTTGCAATGTTTGTTAGCTTAATATTAGAAATATTAGAACCACTTCTTCTTATCTTATGAAGCTGAAATTTCACATGTTGGTTTAATTCCGATCACAATCCATTTTTATGGTGAGCATCGTTTAAGACTCACCTTAAGGATTACTACCTTTCTAAGAAGTAACCAGTTCTTTCCTTTCTCTCCTCTTCCTCTCCCAATTTCCTCTCCTCGGGCATTATTAGTTTTGAATTCTTCCACTTGTCTGTATGTTATGTAATAATCTTTATTTTCACAATGCGCGCATGTACCACTGTGTTTAGGTTAGTTGCAAGACATTGCCATGTGGCAATAAGCTTGCCTTTTTGTATACTAATTAAGTGCTAATAAAGATGCCATGTGGCAATAAGCTCGCCTTTTTGTATACTAATTAAGTGCTAATAAAGAGTTTATTATTACTATTATTATTATTATGACCTGATTCTACACCTAGGATCGGCTCCCAACGAGGCTACTCTTCTACGGTCAACAGCACAGACACACATATTTTTATATGCATTTAAATATAATAGGCCACGCTAAATTTCATAATGACGTGGCTGCTGCACCCAGGGTTGGCTCCCGATGAGGAAACTTTTCAACGGTCCAGTAACGAAATTTTATACACCCATTCAATTGTGATAGTCCGCTCTAAGTTTTACCGCGACATGGCTGCTGCACCCAGAGTTGGCTCCCGACGAGGGGATTCCTCAACGATCAACAGCACAATTTTGTATACGTATTCAATTATGATAGCCGTTCTAAGTTTCTCCGTGATAGGGCTGCTGCACCAAGGGTTCGCTTCCATAGAGGGGACTCCCCAATGGTCACCAGCACAAACACAAAATTCAGCATAGCATCCATTTATGATAGCTCTTTCTAAGTTTCACTATGACACGGCCCGGTGGCATAGTGGTTAGGTCGCCTGATCTTACATTGTAAGATCCCGGGTTCGATTTCCGGCTGGGTCGCCATTTTCCGTTGGGATCAAATTAACGGAATTGCATTTTCACTTCTGTCGATCGAATGCAATAACAAGACACACACTTACAGATATGTTACACGCACACATACATATAACACTACATAGTAGGGTTGGTTGTAAGAGATTGACATATGACAATAAACCCGCCCATTATGACATTTTCACAATAAAGAGTATAAACAAACAAACAAACAAACAAACATGGCTTTTGCATTCAGGGTTGGCTCGGGACTGAGCTGTTTAATAAAAATGTGTTTTTACTATTAACTTATTTAAATTTATCTTTCAAAAATATTGCTTTCTTTAATTATGTGCTTTTTATTATATGGTAATTGCCCTGTAATGTATAAATAGCTATACTAGTGTTACTCTACAGTATTTTCTTTTCATAAAAATAAAACATGCTGTAAACATTTTACATCATATATATGTGAAAAAACACTTTTTTCAGATGTTCACCCACGGTCACCTATTTTGGAAGAACCTGCATCTAAATGCTAAAATATTAGAAAGCAAGTCTTGTTAATTCGGTTGTCACTTTGCTTAGAAAAACCATTTCAAATGCATGCAAATTGCATTCGTTATAGTTACAGCTCATTTCGAAGCAGCGAGGCGAGAGAGCGCATACAATTTCGTTTGACGCGCGTAATTTGCTATGAAGCGAGAAAATTGCGTCTAAAAGATTCAGATAGCTACACTCCGGTCGCCAACTGTCACGGGAATTCGCCAGCGAACACAATAACCCACGCAACATCGAGTGCGCGTATCAACTGGCGACACGCGTTATTGCGTGGAAGCTTAAACAGCACACTCACTATCGCGGATGTTTAGTTATCACTTGCATATCGTCGCTTAAGATTTAACATAGCGTAACTCATTTTTGGTCACATTCAGAAGAGACAAAAAAACTGTTTTTTTTCTTTAATAGCGAAACAAGGTTGACATTTTTATTGCAGATACATAAAAATTAAATTAGGAAAACCTTTTTTTTTTGTTCAATTCAATTCAATTCTTTATTAAGAAATCACACAGTATTACAGTATAATATTTTTTTTTAATGTATGCAGATTTACAACAAATAAAACCGGCTACGGATTTTATTAAAATTACATATATTACTTTTTTTTAAACTACTTTATAAAACTAATGTACCTTCAATTTTAGAACTATAAAAGAGTCTAGTATGCAGGGTGTGTGTGTATGTGTTTGTGGGAGTGTGTTGAGCGTGTAAGTGTGGAGTGTGATCATGTATGATATTAGTAGTGGCGTATATAAAATATAATAATAATAATAATAATCAATAAAAATAACTAAAAACGAATAGTCAGCTTATTATATCGGTTAGGGTTTGATTTACGGAGTATTTGTAAGTGATTATGGAATTATTAAACATATCAATACCATTTAAATGGGTATTATAAAGCTCACAGCAGCGTGTGAGTACTCCATTCCTTGATGCATTAGTTTTAAAACGCGGCAATCGAAACAGGTCAAATTGGCGTGTGGTCCTCATTGGGGAGTTAATATTGATCGCTCCCACCAGGTCAGAGCAGTCGAATATACCATTCATTATTTTATAGAGGCACAGAGCATCACACTGAGAAAACGAACGCTTAACCGAGTGCGATTTTAGCTCGGTTAAAAAATAAAAAGGTTAAAAATAACCAATCAAAGGTTAAAATTAACCAATGTACCGTTGTTAAAAAGTACCAAGTTGGAACTGTTACAGGGAGTGGGTTAATAATAACACACCGATTGGTTGTTGTAGCCGAGTTAACTCGGTTACAATTAACAAACGACTCTGTAGATATTAAAGTCACGTCTTGGCTGTTTGTAACTGCGCTGCTCGGTTGAAAATAATTGCGCGGCTCTATTGAAAACAACAGAACGGCTCGGGTAATTTTAACCGATTTCTCGTTTATTTTTAACGGAATGGCCGAAACGGTTGAAAGTAATCGAGCAGGTTGGTAGTAATCAACCAAATGGCTCTGTTGTTATTAACCGAGTCACTCTTTTGAAAACAACCTTACCTGATCGGTTAAATTCAACAGAGTGAGTCTGTTAAAAACAACCGAGTCGCATGGTTATCAATAACCGAGCGGATCTGTTGAAAACAACCACTTAGGTGGTTCGGTTATTTTTAACCGATCACTCGTTTGTTTTTAACAGAGTGGCTCAGCTGTTAAAAATAACCGAGATGGTGGAGTATTTTTAACCGACCACTCATTTGTTTTTAACAGAGTGTCTTGGCTCTGTTGAAATAACCACCGAGCGGGTTGCTTATTTTTAACCGACGGCTTATTTGTTTTTAACAGAGTGGCTCTGCTCTGTTGAAAATAACCGAGCGGGTTGGTTATTTTTAACCAATCACTCGTTTGTTTTTCACAGAATGGCTCGGCTCTGTTGAAATTAACCGAGCGGGTTGCTTATTTTTAACCGACCACTTGTTTGTTTTTAACAGAGTGGCTCGGCTCTGTTAAAAATAACCGAGCGGGTTGGTTATTTTTAACCGACCACTTGTTTGTTTTTAACAGAGTGGCTCGGCTCTGTTAAAAATAACCGAGCGGGTTGGTTATTTTTAACCGACCACTCGTTTGTTTTTAACAGAATGGCTCGGCTCTGTTGAAATTAACCGAGCGGGTTGGTTATTTTTAACCGACCACTCGTTTGTTTTTAACAGAATGGCTCGGCTCTGTTGAAATTAACCGAGCGGGTTGCTTATTTTTAACCGACCACTCGTTTGCTTTTAATAGAATGGCTCAGCTCTGTTGAAAATAACCGAGCGGGTTGGTTATTTTTAACCGACCACTCTGGCTCCATTGAAAACAACCAAGTCACTCGTTTGAAAACAACGGATTGCTTGATTGATTTTAACAGAGTAGTACGAGCTTAATAATATGGTTCTTTGCAGAAGCCGCCATTGCAGTTTTGTCAGTGCATCGTATAGGTGGTAGTTTCAGTTGTTTCGTTGTTTTATGCCGTCTTCTAAATTATTATCAAATTAATTCCAAAAACGACCTGGCAGAAATGTATCGTCAATCAGTGATTGCCATAAATAACAAAAAGAAGACTTGCAAGCCTGGGCATTTGACAGTTCCGTTCCGCTTTTTATGTTTCACCGCGGCCAGTCGCGGCGTCATCATAGTAAGTACTTTGCGAACTGTGTACCTATTCATAGTTATTATATTGCGTACCTACGAAAAGTGATAAAAACAAAGTGCATTCTGATCTGAAACATTTCGGAATTGTGAGTTTCGTGCCGAATCAAGTCAGATTGAGATCAAAATGGCGGATGATGACGTCGCCATTCTTCTACGCGAATGGGGACTTGAACAATACATCGACAAATTTAATGGTGAGTGGTTGCCTAAACTAAATTTAATCTAAATATTTGTTATGTCACCCCTAAGCTGAAAATGCGGATTGCGGCCAGCATCGTGGGACAATCGATAGGCTCTAGCTAGTGTATTAAAGCTATTTCGGAAAAATGGCGCATTGCTCATGACACGGACAATAATTTTGGATGATACGAGTGATTTTTATCAATGTGGGCGTTGATTTTTAATCCTAAATACCGCACATAAAAATCATATGTTTTTATTATGGATATTTGCTCAATCCTGTTATAATTTTCTATTCATAATAATCAGTACTTAGGTATACTTAATTTTTTTTTATTGTTACAGAAAATCAAATAACGTCATTTTCATTGGCATTATTGGGGCCACTAGAAATAAAAGAATTAATTCCCTTAGTTGGACATCGAGCAATATTGATCAAAAACTTGGAAGGATGGCGAAGATCTATGCATCCAGAGGCGGAAGGCATTAACGTGAGTGGTTTTGCATAATAAATAAATATATAAAATTAGCCACAGTGGCAGCGAAACGGCTAAATACTAACAACATTAACGTTTTTTTACAGATATTTGAAGTTCAATCACCGGCACCCCAAAATGTTAGTTTTTCATTAACTGACTTATTGGACTTGAACAAATCCCAACCATCGACCCCAGAAATCGGAACTTCGGGTACGTCTCTACTACATAAAACCACACTATCAGCGTCGACATCAAGGCAGTCAATCGAACTTCCATCTACATCTGGCGAATCTCAGCACCAAAATACCAAGGTTCGTGTTGTCCATTTTTTATACGACATAGGTACCTAACTCAATTTTAATTTTGTGTATATCTATACTTTTTTATAGACCCTAAATCAACTTCTTGAAAGCACTTTAGAAGGCAGGGGTTTGCTCACGTTGTGTGGTCAAAATACTCCATTGGACAACAAGGCAAGACTTCATTTGGTACGAATTATTTCGACGTCAATTTTATTACAAGATCCAGAAGTTCATGTAACTGCTAAAGTCTACGGCAAGTGGGCATATGAAATTGTGCAGTTATTCCCAGCTGAAAAAAAACAGTCTATTTTCACTTCAAAATAGTTGAATCTGGGTACGGCATAACCAACAGATTGGGAGGAAAATTGCCTGACCAAGTGCACAATTTAAAGAGGAAATACAGACAAACTGGTATAATAGCAAGACGAGAGCGGTCAAGATCGTCATCCGTATCGTCGAGGACTTCAACTCAATCCCAGCCGGAAAGTATAGAACGTCACTCACGCCTACCAGAACATTTAGAAAAAAAAACAGAAGACGAAGATTCAGTCGAAGATAATATTCTTTGGCTGAAAAATTCTAGCGACCCCTGGGTGACGGTGGAAGACAAGTGGAAGAAAACGACATGGACCAGGTTACAACAATTGGCTTTAAACAATTCGATACAGAAATATTTTGACGATTTTCCTGCACTACAGAAACCTCTCGGTTATGTTCTTGTAAGTATGAAATTGTATTGTAATATCTCAGATATTATTTTCTCGTCTACAATAATTACTTTTTGCAGCTGGAAAACGACTTTGAGTCTATCTACGCTGGCAACACAAGAAGTTTGGTAGAAGGTTTCCCTGTTCATAAAAAAAAACTCTTCGATTTGGCGGCCAAACGATCCTCCGGTAGAGACAGATACCTGCAGCATCTTCTATCCCTGGCAGATGGTAGGTTTGTTTTATTCCTTGTACTGCAAATAGGATTCTATTTAATATAATATTCATATCATTCGCAGTGGCGTCTTGCGAAAGTTGAGGTCTCCACATAGAGTCTTCAGTGATGCTCTCTAAACTACATACGATTCTACCTTTTAATTTTTCAGCTGTTGAAGAAACGTCAAACATTGCAGGGCTTCTTCTCATTCCTTCGCTTTTGTCAGTCTCCACCTTGCGTCTCAAGGGATGCATCAAGAAAGTTTGGCGGCCATCGAAATCAGAAGTGCGAGAAGGTTTCGTGATACACGTCAACAGCGATGCAGAGATAAAGCAGGTGCTCGAAGACAGACCTAAGAAATTGTCAAATTTTGGTCTCACTCTCCAACCTCTCGTGGTCATAGTAGGTCCAACGCTCGGCGAAATTTCTTCATATATAATCGTCATCAATAATGCTATGTATTTATTGCCCAACATTTTGTCCGCTATTGATGTCTGTTTTAAATGTATATGGGCCATAAATGCTAAATATGCAGCAGAGTGTCACTGTACTTGGATGTTCATTCAACGAGCTTTTTACAAACTAGTAACGAGTAACGATAGGGAATCAACAGCGGCAAATACTCTGCTTGCAGATATTGGCATGTTGGATTAATACTTATATACTTATGGTATTCCGCATCTTATCAACAAACTTTTGTTGTGGTTTTTATTTCATTATGGTTTTATGTTTCTTATGTGGTTTTATCTCCAACGATTTAAAATGTCTGAGACATCACTTTAAATTCGCGCACTCTGGCCACAATTTTACGAATTTCAAATGCATGGAAGCAGATTGTAGGCGGTCTTTCCACATTTTCTGTTCATTTAGTAGGCACGTCCTTAGAGAACACATGTCTAAGAGTAATGAGCGAACCCGTAGTTTAAATAATCAATTAGAACAAAACGACTATGTAAATATCGATAATACGCCCAAAAGTCCCATAATAAATTTGTTACAGCAAGATCCTAACAGAATGTCAGGGAGGACAGTTGAAGAATTGCTGTCGATTTTCATTGCATCTCTTAATGGCAATGTACTATTGCCTAGAAATACAGTACAGCAAGTAGTAAATGGCTTGCGTGATTTTATCCTTTCAGTTGTCCCAAATATTGAAAATTGTATTATTGAAAATTCTGTCGATACCTCGATATCCGCTGAAAATAGGTCAAAAGCTTTAGTCGAAGCACTCATACCTACAATCATTTCTCCGTTGGAAAGATTCACCACAGAACGCAAAAGGATGAACTATTTTAATGAACTAGGGTCCTACATTCGACCTCAACCAATTGTCATCGGTCAGCGATTCGATGAGTTAAAAAACAAGGCATAAAACGATTTCAACCCATTACATGCGAAGAACATTTCATTCCTCTTCGAGAAGTATTTAAGAATTTTTTTTCTCTTGACAGCATACTATACGATACATTACATTACATGGACAGTCTTAAATCTAAGCAAGTTGCAGAAAATTTTATCCAAGGCTCATTTTGGAAAAGCAGAATGGCGCAGCATTCAGATCGAATAGTTTTACCGTTATTTCTTTACTTCGATGACTTTGAAGTAGGAAATGTTCTTGGCAGTCACGCCGGTATTCATAAATTGGGGGCAGTATATATTTCAATTCCGTGCCTTCCACCTTGGCGTTCATCGATGCTATCTAATATTTTCCTTGCTCTGCTGTTTCATTCATCTGATAGAGTAGCTTTCGGTAACCGAGTTATATTTCGACCAGTTATTGATGAGTTAAATTTCCTTAGTGAAAGAGGTGTACACTTAGAAATTCCAACCTTCAAAGGTGTTGTTTATTTTGAAGTTGCTTTAATTCTTGGAGACAATTTAGGAATTCACTCATTAACAGGTTTTATTGAGAGTTTCTCAGCAAATTTTAGCTGCAGAGTGTGTAAAGTCTCAAAGGGAATATTAAAACAACAGTGCTATGAAGATGTAACACTGCTTAGAGATGCCGATGGCTATAAAGCTGATTTGAATTTGAACAATGCATCTTTAACTGGCATCAAAGATAGGTGTGTTTGGCTTGATGTTAAATCATTTGACTTGTTCCAGCAGATAGGAGCTGATGTCATGCATGATGTATTGAGGGTGTAGCAAAATACATTTTATGTTTCATACTATTAGAGTATACCCAAACGTACAAATTATTCTCATTATCAGTTTTTAACAACAAACTTTCAAATTTTGACTTCGGGCCGGATAACAAAAATAAGCCATGCTCAATAGAAAAAGAGCACATAAGTCGCGGAAGCTTGCGTCTATCTTCTGCAGAGATGTTGACGCTCTTACGGTTTTTTGGAATTATTATAGGGGACTTTGTCCCAAGGGATAATGTTATTTGGAGTATGTACATAACATTGAGGAAACTTCTTGACATTCTTCTCAGCACAAGCATTTCTGTGGGTACTGAAGATTTATTACAAACTTTGGTGGCAGAACTAAATGAATTGTACCTCAAATTGACCAAAGATACTCTTAAACCAAAATTTCATAATCTCGTCCATTATCACTCTTATCTAAAGAAATATGGTCCGATTTCCCATTTGTGGTCAATGAGATTTGAAGCTAAACATAGGCCATTCAAAATGGCAGCTAGAACGTCGTGTAGCCGTGTCAATATTACTTTAACTCTAGCAATGAAACATCAACTTCAGCTAAATGAACTTTTCGTTAGGGGTAATCTTAGCACCTTACTAGTTACGGGACCAAAATGAAGATTGCCATTGTCGAACCTTACAAGTCTGCGGTCACATTTACCGTTGGATCAAATGAAGTCTTTGTCCGAAGTGAATTGGGCGATGATGTCTTCTATACGTTATGAAATAGGATCAATATTAGCAACCGGTTTATGCCAGGATAAATATCTTTACTGCTTTATAATTGTTCAAAATATTTATGTATATGGCGATAATGTCCTAATCTTTGCTGGTAATATGTTGGACACTTTAGGTTTTGATGAACATTACTTTGCATATGAGATTGATATTCCTATAATCGAACGGCCTATTGCCATATTTCACGAATCTTTGCTTTCGCCCATTCCAAATGTGAAAACTTATTCATTAACTGGTAAAAAATATGTAGTTTTAAGGAGCCCTTTGTGAATTCATAATAAAGAGAATTTGTTTTTAAATTTAACGCTGAATTTTGGCTTTTGTTTCTAGAGAATTCCCGAAGAAAACCCATGTTTGCAGCTTTTAACTGAATTTCTTACTTTGAAAACCGCAGAACTGCAGATTTCGAGGTTTGGCACTTGAGACGTTGTATTTATATGAATGATCAAGTTTTAATGAAAACCACTGTCAGACTGCAGTTCTCTTATACAGGTAGAGTTTTGATTTTGGCACTGTAGGAATACCCGGTGGCATAGTGGTTAGGTCGCCTGATCTTACATTGTAAGGTTCCGGGTTCGATTCCCGCCTGGGTCACCACTTTCCGTTGTGATAATATTAAAAGAATTGCATTTAAATTCTGTTGATACAAGTAATAACAAGACACACATGTTACACGCACATATACATATAAACACTTCATAGTGGGGTTGGTTGTAAGAGATTTTCTTATGATAATAAACCCGCCCATTGTGAAATTTCACAAAAAAGAGTAGAAGCATCCGAAACCATTGATGATAGAGAAAAAATATAGAAAGGAGTATCGGAGTCTCGGGTTTTGTAGTTACGAAAATTTCATTTAATAGTTTTCAATTAAAATTTAAATTAAAATTTAAATCAAAATTTCAATAATGGTATTTACTTTCCTGTAAAATCACAATGCGTAGATAGGTATGTGTCTTGACAATGAATCTTAAAAATGGAACAAAGCGAAGGTGAATGTCATTTTCTTGACGTTCATGTCGAATTAATTAAACAACCAAAGCAGCAACTGACTATGATATTTTGTAAATATAACATACTTATCGCTTGCACTTGCGATTTTACAAAAAAGACTTTCATGAAAACTATAAATGCAATTTTTATAACTCCAAAATCGGTTGCAAGACTTTTTCCCACAATTTTATTTCCCCATAAGTTTGCTAAATTCAAAACACAACTACAGTCTGATAGTGGTTTTCATTTGATCGTCGATATAAATACACTTCCTAACTGCCAAAAGAGATGCTTTGTAACCCACAGTTCTGTAGCTTACAAAGCATCTCTTTGTAAGTACATAGAAGCGTATATATTAAACGGTAAAAGGAACCGCAATCAGGACCTCAACTAGCTTTTTTGGAATTCTCACATTTTTTGTTTGTAATAAATAATGTAAATAATTGTTATAATTGTAATAAATAATTGTAAATAATGACAATGAATCTCGTATGTTTACGCACGTCTACATTCAAAGGGCAATAAAATATTACATAATTGTATTGTGATTAAACTAAATTTTATTGTGATTTATTTTATATACTTGTATTGGGCTCACACTAAACTTTATTGTGATTTATTTAAATATATTTACAATTTGTGTTAATAAACGTGGTTAATATGTGAAAACAATATTTGTAAATTTAAATTACATTTCAATAAACGCTTCATCTTACAGAATTATGTAATTTGTGTTTTCTTTCATAGCATATATATATACTATACACTTTATTGCAACAGGTCACCTGCATCACTGCTGTCACTGATTAACCTGGTTCCAGTAGCTGCTTATCACTCGGTTGCTAACTGGGTGCCCTGTCGATTCCTGTATCTTTGTGGAGGTGTTTCTACAGTAATGTAGATAAACCTCTTAAATGATGTAGAAATCGAAAGGCCATCCCGTAAGCAGATGTGAGGTACTTACTTTTAACCGATTGGGTTAGTTACGTTTAACCGAGTAGGTTGGTAAAATTTAGCCGAGCAGGCCGGTTACTTTTAACCTAGTTGGCTAGGTTACTTTTAACCGAGAAGGTCGGTTATTTTTAACCAAGTTGGCTAGGTTACTTTTAACTGTGAAGGTCGGTTATTTTTAACCAAGTTGGCTAGGTTACTTTTAACCGAGAAGGTCGGTTATTTTTAACCAAGTTGACTAGGTTACTTTTAACAGAGTATGTCGGAAACTTTTAACCGTGTAGGTCGGTTACTTTCAACCGAGTAGGTTTGTTAAATTTAACCGAGTAGGTTGGCAACATTAAGCCAATCAGGTCGGTTATTTTTAACAAAGTACGTTTGTAAGAATTAGCCAAGCAGTTCGGCTAATTTCAACCGAGTAGGTTAGTTACGTATAACCAAGTACGTTTGTAAGATTTAGCCAAGCAGTTCGGCTAATTTCAACCGAGTAGGTTAGTTACATTTAACCAAGTAGATTGGCAATATTTAACCGAGCAGGTTGGCCATATTTAACTGGGCAGGCCGGTTAATTTTAACCGAGTAGGTTATTATTTATAACCAAGCAAGTTTGCAATATTTAACCAAGTAGATTAGTTACTTTAAACCAAGTAGGTTGGCTACCATAACCGACCATTGAAGGTCATCAAGTAACAGAGTAGGTGGGTTAATTTTAACCGAGTGTATTTAACCAAATTGAGTTGGTTATTATTAGCAACGGAGGTTGCAGGTGCTATATTAACAGTATGACTTGGTTGTTTTTAGCAGTAAATTGGTTGTTTTTAGCGTAGACGTTTTCTCAGTGCATTCAAGTTGCGCCGATAGCATAGCGAATTTATTTTAAATAGTAAGGCCGCCTCATTAGTAGTATTACAATAACTTTTTGTCTTGAAATTTAAGTATCGAACGAACTTATTTTGGATATTTTGCAGTCTGTTAATGTGTACCTGATAACAGGGAGACCATATTGGAGAAGCAATCTCAAGGTGAGATCGAACAAACGCGTTGTATAATACCTTCAATATTAATGGGTCGGTGAATGGTTTCGATGCGCGAATTATGAAGCCAAGCATTCTACTAGATTTTTCGGAAATAGCTGCATCATGTGCCCGAAAGCTTAATCTGTCATCTAAAACTACACCCAGGTCCTTAATAGAAGTGCACGTCGCGCTTTTAAATGATTTAAAATAAAATTACATTATTATTTACCTGGTTAGTTATCTTCCATTATTAATTTTTAGTAAGTTACGCCTTGTTACGAATTTCGATTTAAAATTTTATTGAGTTACAAATACAAAAATGTTACTAAGTATGGCGGCCGACTGACATACGCTATGTTGACGCGATGGATGTGAGAATGTGATTTACGCAGTGTTACTAAAATACAAATAAACTGCTCTCATTGGTGAGAAATACTGCGTTTTCATTAGCTCAGTCGATGCGCCTCGCCAGTAGCTGTCGAATAATATAAAAATCAGAAAATCGAATTTTATAAGAATCGCTATATTAAATCTTAAGCGACTATATGGCCCTTTTTATAAACAAATAGAAATTCTTTTGTGGCGTGTACCACAAATTCAAATAAGTGTACATAAAGCATAAGGTTAAGTCAATTTTAGTTGCAAATTTTAATTTCATTTGCGTATAATGATAACTAATATAATTCAAATAATTGATCAAAATGCGTCTTTCACTCGCGACTTTCATAATTTATACTATTGTATAGACGCAAATTATTTTTCTTATTGACGTTGAAATCTAGCTGACCAGTGCCCACTTCATTGGGCGGTAAACATTTTTACTTGTGATGAAATTATGAGTGTGGTTCGGTTAGTACTGAGTGCTATGATTTATTTCCTGACTGCTAAAAGGAGAGTTATATTTTTACTGCATATGTATGTATTTGCATGTCAATTTGGCTATATTACCGGGTTTGAAATGAGTGAATGAAATGATTATGATTGAATAAATTATATTTATTTTAATTGTTCAAAACTTTTCCGTATACTATATTAGATGTCATTATTTGGTACCAAAATATATTATCTTTCAGGACTTCAAATCCGAGATACGGTCGCGGTTTTAAACACTTGAGACGATAAATTTACTTATTTTAAAAATGACCTAAGGATTTAAATTATTTTTTAATATAAAAAACTACTTTTTGTGCCTTCAATATAAAAGTTAGACATATGCTGTTGCCGACTTTTTTGTAGGCATTATAAATCTCTACAACTTTTCTCTAGAACTCAATCATATATCTCTCATCGTTAAGGCAGCGTTCGTAAAAAACGTTTTCATTCGACCGTTTTTTTTCCGACTTACTTTGCAAATCCGACTACCACGAAAAAGTCTTTTAATTTTTCGGATTTATATACAGCCTATGTCACTCACAACTAACGTGGCTTTCTATTGGTAAAATCGGTTCAGTAGATCCAGAGATCACTCCCTACAACCTCAGAAACTTTACCTCTTTATAATATTAGTATAGAAGTATAGATAATATTGGGCATTGTTACCTAATAAAATATTCCTGTGTCACACTCAACTGGTTAAGTCGCTCTATGAAAATGTAACCTCAAATAAAAACATCTCTCTCCCTAAAAACATCGAGATATAACGGATTCAAATATAAAATCTCTCAACGTGTTCACGTACATTGGAATCAACTAACACGCCAGGGTATTTTACACTTTATTGCAACTTTTCAAACAAACATACAACAGGCGAACTTATTGCCTAACCCTAGAAAACAAACAACGAAAGAACAAATAAACAGCTGATTTTTGAAATGGAATAACATGGCTTTGAGTTGAAACTTATTTGAAATTGAAATTCCAACTCAAACCCAAGTTATTCAAGTTTAAATAGGCCAGTATGAAAAAACGGCAAATACATATTTTTTTTTTTTTTTGTAGTAGTCTTTATTCATAAAAAAAGATACAAATTACATGTCACAGTTCCCCACTAAGGCTAGTGCCTTTTCAGTGGGTAACTAACAATAATGTGTTTATAATTCTGACTTATATTATCCATTACCTATTATACTTTTATTAACTATTATAACTTTTTACGTTAAGTAGATGCATTGACTTCCTAACCTAACCTAATCTAACCTATATCTCCTATCATAACTAGCTTAATATACACTTATAAATATGCTTTTCCACTAAATTAATATGCCTACTTACTAATCTAACCTAACCTATACTAATTATCCTGGTATACTTACTTTGTTTACAATTACAATAACAAATGATTACACTAATAAAATGATTCATACCAGATATCTATACTTATGCCCTAACCTAACCTAACTTATCTTAATTAGCTTGGTTTACCATAATTATTCTACTTGATGTTAATGCTAATTTAGTCTAATAGAATTTTTACTTGTTACAGTTATGCTACTGCTTTTACATATTTATGCTAATTTACACTAATATAGTTTTTAATTTCTCTATTATAGTATTTATATTACATAATATTTAAATTATTTCAATTAGCTCGCCTGGGTAAGTCATTATTTAGGTTGCTTAGTAGTATAAGTTTCAATGTTTTCTTTAGTAAGTATTTGCTGATTGAGTTGTCTAATTTTATAGAAAAGTGATTGAATAATTTTGGAACAATGAATTCAAGAGTTCTATCGCCGTAATAATTGTTTTGCTTGTTATATTTCAAATACCCCTTTTCACGTAGCCGAGTTCTGTGTACATGATCGGCAGGTATTCGTAACGAACCGTTTTCGTTGTTGTCAAGCAGAATTTTATACCATACGAAGAAACTTATAGGCAAGACATCAATTGAGGAGTAGAGTTCTGTGTAATTATTTTGCTTAATTTGTATTGAGCCTTTTGGTGCCATTTGTTTCAGTATTCGAATTTGAATATTTTCCACTTTCCTAACGTACGTGGGAAATGTAAGTCCCCATACCTGAATGCCATATCCTAGTATAGAATTTACAAGTGAAAAGTATATGATTTTCATAATATTATGAGGTACTACGGATTTCAGGTGAAAGAATAGTTTTAAAAAATACCTGAGTTTTCCACACAGTAGAAGTATGTGACTTTCCCAATTAAAGTTTTTGTCAAGTATTATACCCAGGTATTTATGTGTACTCACAACCTCTAGACTATTGCAGGAGCAGTTTAGATGTGATAATTTATCGTGAATGCACGTATACGAGTGTGCTTTAATAGCTATCTCGCCCCTTTTTTTATAGGGAGAGGTGACGTACAATACCTTTGTCTTCGTATGGTTGATAACGAGGCCGTTGTCATGGGACCAGCGCAACAGTTGTAGGAATTGTTGGTTCATGATTGTGTTTGCAGTATTTACGTCATCGTGCTCAACCACTATCGCTGTGTCATCAGCAAATTGGTACACTTTTGATTTAAAAAGTATATTCGATATAGTGTTGCAATATATCAAATAAAACATAGGTCCCAATACGGAGCCCTGTGGTGTACCCTCTGTTATCCTAACACTTTTACCAATCGAGTCCCCTATTTTTATGTATGGATAGTCCCAATACATGCGGTTATTTTTATCAGGCAGACTGGCTAATCTATATATATAAAACAAAGCCGGGTTTGTTCGAACACTTATAACTCGAGAACTACTGTACCGATTTTCATGGTTTATGATTTGTAGTATTTGTCTATTGAAAGTAAGGGCGCGAGTGTCGGCCCGCCAGGTACATTTCTGACTATCTCGCGGTTAAGGCGTTGGCTTCTTACGGGCTTGTGACATAGCTAGATGGTGGACTGTTTTGTCACAAGTCTTCTACGTTCACTCCAGGGAGATAGAACGACTAATCGTTAAAACTTCCTGTGGTGACGGGCTCGCCCCTTGTAGTTGACAACCCAAGTTGTAGTATTTGTCTCTGTCCCGAATAGCAGAATAACTAATAAAAACAAAATTTGAAAATTGACGAAAAATTACAATAAAAGAAAAAACATTTTCCCGTAAAAAATGTAAATCCGTGTTTTTTTCATTGCCAGTTGTATGTAGTATGTTCACGTGTCGGCAAATCATCCGCTTTATTTGTTCTTGCGCCTGATTAAAAAAACAAAAAATGTCTTATAATAACAAGGTGCTTCAATGAAGAGAATTAAACCGAGTGCATCCCATGCTGCACAATATGTAAATAGTTTAATTCAATCATGTCTTGCTGACACGCCATTGGTATACTGAATTTTTCTACTTTTATATTTCTTTTTGTGTTATCATCTTAATAAAGTAGTGAACTTAATATTTATTTTGTATTCATTGTATTACTTTCATAAAATCATAAATTAAGTTCAGCTAATCTGTAACACGACATACATTGACGGTTAGGCGGTACGAAGTTCGCCGGGTCTGCTAGTTGAATAATAATTCAAACTCCGCTAATCCTCCTTGACGCACAAGTATGCAACGCTGTTTTCAAATTTGAGTTCCCACAGCGGCTATCTCCATTTCGTTTCTTCCCAGCCAAACGCGGGGGCGAAGCATAATGGGAATGGGGGCGCCACAGTAAAGATGCAATTGGGGGGACCTGCGCGCCCTTTGAGTGCGAGGCGCGTGAAAAAAAGGTGGTTTCTGGGAAGTGGAGCGGGATGCCTCTACCTGACGACGGATCGAGCCGCGATCTGCTCGTGTTATAACACTTGCTCGCGTCGAGGTATACGATTTTAAGGTGGCTGCGTTCCCATAATAGGCCATGTTGGAATGCAAGGGGATGGGATCCTTCGAGAAAAATAGGGATTTGAGGGGATATCAGTATCAGTATCAATAAAACAAGTAAATATATTAAAAAGAATAAAAATACGACTGTTGTTACAGAAAGTAAACTACTATTATATTTACAACTAGCTGATCCGGCGAAATTCGTACCGCCTATCAGCCAATGAATGTCGTGTTAAAGATTAGCTGAACTTAATTTATGATTTCATGAAAGTAATACAATGAATATAAAAAAAATATGAAGCTCACTACTTTATTAAAATAATAACACAAAAAGAAATATAAAAGTACAAAAATTAAGTAGGTATATCAATCGCGTGTCAGCAAGACATGATTGAATTAAGCTATTTACATATTGTGCAGCATGGGATGCACTCGGTTTAATTCTCTTCATTGAAGCACCTTGTGATATACGACATTTTTTGTTATTTTATCAGGCGCAAGAACAAATAAAGCGGATGATTTGCCGACACGTGAACATGCCACGTACAACTGACCATGAGAAAAACACGGATTAACATTCTGTATGGGAAAATGTTTTTTCTTTTATTTTAATTTTTCGACAATTTTTCAATTTTTGTTTTTAATAGTTATTCTGCTATTAGGGACGGGGACAAATACTACAAATCAAAATCCATGAAAATCCGTCTAGCCGTCCTCGAGTTATAAGTGTTCGAACAAACCCGACTTTGTTTTATATACATATATACATTATTTATATAACGGTTCTTTTATTAAATAAGTGTGGTTTATGTATTTATGCATATAGATACATGTATATTTCTGGAATGTACTAAATCAGACCTTTCATTTGATACTAAACGCGATATATTTTTGTTAATTAATTGACATTTGGATATCTGGACATTTAGACAACTATTTACTTGATATTTGACAGTTAAGTTTGTACTTAAAACAATAATATAAGGAGCTCGAGGGCACAACTTTGCCGGGATTACCTGCTTCGCCTGTTTTGGGGCGACGGTAAAAGGCTCAAAGGAGTCAAAAACTAAAAATAAAAAGGTAAATACGTACCTACTTAATAATGTATATCTTTAGAAGGATGAAAATAATATTAGATACTTACATGGCAAAGGAATCCCGAAATCAGATTAGGGAATGCTTACCGTGTCTAATAAAGATGTCTGAGTGTATTCTACCTGATGAAAAAAAATGGCCGTGTCATCCTAAGATTTCCCGACACGTAGCCAAGGACTGATTTCATCTGAATATTATTTTCATATTATGTAAAATCGATGAGCGTGATTTCGGCCCAACAAGGCTGTGTACAGAATTTAAAGTCTCCTAAGTCCAATATTTCGAGATTGATATATGACTAGTGCCTCCCTGGTAGACCGATTTCGACAAAAATCTTTCCACTTTTCCTTTTTCGGATGTACCCGATTGGGTTTCGTTCTATATGTTGGACCTTAGTCAAGAAACAAACCGCGCCGTCCGAGGCGTTAATATTTGCCTAAAATCTATGGATGAATGTAAATATTATAAGTGTAGCTTGTATATGAGATTCGACCGAAAATTTCACAATGTTATTTCGGCCCAACAAGGCATCTGTGAACCGAATTTCAAGTATCTAAGTCTAATATTTCGAAATTGATTCATGACTAGTGCCCCTTGTGGTGGACCGTTAGGCTTTAATCGCCCTACCTATACGAACGTACGCGATATGTCCGCTATATTAACGCCCGAACGCAACAAGCCGTATCACGTACCTACGTTCGAGTACAAAAACAAAAAAAAATACAAAAAAACACGAAACCCGCAAAGCGTGCGTGTTACGTCAAATTGTTCCTACGATTCTAAATACAAAAAATGGTAATAAATTTGGTAAAAGATGTGTCTGGTATATTGTAAACAAGTATTGTTATTAAGAGGCGTGCCGGCCGCGGCGGTCAAAAGCTATATGAAGCATAATTTTGTGACCTGGTTGTGAGAACATGAATAAGAATTTTAATACAATTATGCCGGATTTTAAAAACCTGGTCCTTAAGCTATCATTTCGCCAAAACGAAATTGGTAAATTATTTCCATAATTATTGTAAATTATCATTACTCTGATACTGTTTTCCAAAAAAATAAAAACGAGTGAGACTTGTTCTCAGTTTTTGAAAATCTAGAGATGATTCTTAATATTAAAAAATACTATTTACACTAGCGTATGGTCTATTTTCATAGTACCAAGACAGTTTTTGGAACTTCCATACAAAAAATATAAGAAAAAAATGTTTGAAATTACGTAATTTCCAGGAATGTTATGGCCAAACATGTTTTTTTTTCTATCTATTATAGATACTTTTGAGTGATATTAAAAATAACACAGTGATCTCAAGTTATTTTATTATTGTAATCTAATTTTTACTTTATAAAAAACTATTCATTTGATAATTTATTATATTATAATTGAAAAGCCAAATCGACCATATTAGACGACGCGCGAAGCCGAAATCGTCATTCGTAATTGGCCACTGCCAACGGTGGGACGTATTCCCTTGTCGCCGAGGTATACCTATACATCTTTATGTATATATCGAAAGCGCGCGGGCGCGTGGCATTGCAAAAATATCAAATTTTTTAGTCGCGTCAACTCGGAAGGGAGCCTTAAGAAATCTGATCAAAAAAACCCATCTACTTTTTACCAATTTTTTGAATAATAACCAATGGTAGGGCGTTAAATAATTTACATTCGTAACAATGATTTTTGAGACAATAAAGGATTTGATTTAAGTATCAGTATCAATTTATAATTTCCGAATAAACAATAAATAAACGTACATCGAAGTATGAGAGTTTTAGAGTGGCTGCATTCATGATAGCCCATGCTGGAATTCAAAGGAATAGGATCGTTCGAGAAAAATGAACAGATTCGAGGCAATATCAGTGTCAGTATCAATTTATTCGTTTCGAATATACAATAAAAGCATGTCGTTATAATATTTAAAGTTATTTATCGTATATCTTGTAGTACGCTGAAGGTCTGCAACGCTACGGGTTAGAGACATCAGAGGACCGGCGAGTACTATCAGATATGTCGTTTCTACATAAAATTGTTCATACTGGGTTGGACAGTCCATATCTCCTGAGTAGGATGAGCATACGAGCGCCTTCCCCACTTGCACGCGCTCATTTAACTTTTTACGTACCAAAGTTCAACACTAACTATGGTTCCAATTCGTTATTGGCGCGCGTTATGCATGCATACAATGTAGGCTTTAACGACATTGACATATTTAACCACCAAAATAAAAATAGTCGATCCTTTGTTAATGAGGTACGTGAAAAGCTGATTATCAGATCGGATTAAATTAGCATGCACGTACAAGCACTGACAAGCACATTCGCACTACAGATACACACACCCACACACACACATACATACACGTACACACACATACAAACACACACACACACGCACACATACACGCTCTCCATCACAAAACACACACCAACACCCATATACACCCGCACATAGCGATTTTAAATGTTACTTTAAATACTTTTTGGTTTTCTTTGTATTGTATTGTATAGCATATTTTTAAATCCTTATACAGCAAATAATTTAAAGCATCATTGGCTTGACTACTGGTATTTATTTATTTAACTATTAATTACTATAAAACATTGATTTGCTTAAAAAAATAACAGGAACCGGATGGTAAAACCTTAACCTTTGCTTATTTGTTTCTGTCACCCAACTAGGACTAGCCCGTTCTAGGGTGGACAGGACTCTAATATTACAATCAAGTTTGCTTGATTGCTTGATTGTATACAAATGTACAAGTTTTAGTAAAAATATAATAACATTAAATTGCCCTAAAATGTGGTCTTCAAAATAAAAAAATAAATAAAATAATAATAATAAAAAATATTAAAAGATAAATGCAATAAATAAAATGCAATTCCATTATATAATCGACAATAAATATAATATAAAATTCGATTAAATTATATAAATAAAGTTATATGTGAGAAAAGAAAGAAACATTAACATTTAATATATGTTAAGTAATATAAGATTTTATATAAAAATACCTAGTAAAAAAAGTACAATTCATTGTCAAAATAATATAAAACAACAAAGTCAAATAATTTTTGGTAGTTAGTTCAAGGTTAAAATATACTCAACAGACATGTTTAAAAATATGTTAATAATTTGTGTAAAACGTGTAAGTTTTATTAAACTATTTTATATATTTTGTGTAAGTTTTATTAAACTATTATTTCACAAATTTTATGTATTGTTAGTCTGTCGTGATTCGATAACCGTTTCTTTAATTTATTTTTTAATTCCCTAAATGTCAAATTCATTTTTATTTCCATATTGATCAGATTGTAAAATCTCGGCGCAATGAAAGAGTAATGGCCTGACCCGCCTAGATACAGGACATTACAGTCCTACATAGTTAGGTGGGCACTGACCATTTGCTACATTTGCGTAGTTAAATTTTTCCGAGTTACTTTATAACATTGGTAATAATGTGGCTATATGTATAAAAAAAATTAATAAAGTACTAAATAAATAAATAAGATGTCTTTGTCCAAACGATGTTTTCATTCTGGGTATTATTAAGCTATTTTCTATAACTTGTCTCTGTCTGTACAACTGTCTTGTTATATATTATACTTATGTTATTTTTTTATTCTGTATGATTTTAACAAAAATAAAATAAATAAATATTAGAATTAGTCAGTTATTAGCAAAAATACCGTATCGCATATTATCAAAAAATAAATAAATTGAATATTAATTAGATTTTAACAATATAAACATTAAATATAATTAAAATACATTTTCTAATAGAATTGACCTACCTACAGCAGGAGAAGGTAAAGTTAAGTTGTGATCATATCAAGCAAATTCGAAAATTCACGATTTTTCGAAATGTTTTCTAGTATAAAAAACGGCAATCGCCGATTTATTATCCAACTGCTGTTTCATTGTTATTTCGCATAAATTAATCGTAAATCGACTGTTTTAAAAAAAAAAATGAAATGGTGACTTAACGTTCAATGGTATTAAATAAGCTCTTAACACCGGATGGCATAGTGGTTAGGTCCCCTGATCTAACATTGTAAGGTCCCGGGTTCGATTCACGGCTGGGACACCATTTTCCGTTGGGATAAAATTAACGGAATTGTATTTTCAATTCTGTCGATCGAATGCAATAACAAGACCCACACTTACATAGATGTTACATGCACACATACATATAAATACGTCATAGTAGGGTTGATTGTAAGAGATTGTCATATGACAATAAACCCGCCCATTGTGTCTATAGCAATTATCATGATCCTGCATTTCGGCCATTTTACTTCCCCGGCCAACGTATTGTGAACTAGGGAAAGTATTGTGAACGCGCAAAACGAAGACGCAAATATCCATTTTGACCCCCCCCCACCCCGAGGAGATTAGGACCATTTACAGATTAAAGTCTCTGTGTGACTGTGTGTCTGTGTGTAGGTATATGTTTGTTCCTCCACGACAGCGCCATGCAGGCATTTTTTGATCATAGTCACTTGACACAATCACTATCTGAGGACAGGGGGAGGGGGGGCTCGACTGCTTGCCGGTAAAGTATTGGGGTGACACAACCGATTGTTTCGTCTTTGGCTACCTATCAATATATTATTTGTAGCAGAATCATTTGTAAGTGGCGTTGAGACCGTGTATCGCAGTCGGTTGTAGAAGGCTGTAAAAATCTTCGTCCAGAAGTCGTGCTTGAGGATCCGTTGATCGTCTAGGTGCTCGCGCGTCTAGGTGCTTGGTTCGGCTCTTGTAGAGTCAACTTTGTCTGAGACTTTTCATCTGGCGACTGATTGGGGACTCAACATTCCCCAATCAGTGGTCCCCTCAGTGGTTCCGCACATCATCAGAAAGAGCGACCAGGCACTCATCCAACAACTCTTACGTGCTTAGCAGTGATTCCTCGCAAATAACTTTACTCTTTAATAGACAGTTTTAATTCTGAGTACAGTAAACTAATATTTGTAAAATAAATATTGTTTTATTTACACAGGTAAAAGAACAGAAGTTATTCAGTTTTTTCATTATCTGATAAATGTTCTTGTTGGCATGTATGGGGCCTCACATATATAGCGATGATATGTGTAATAAAATCTACAGGGGTTTGTAAATCATTGAAATCCCTTGATTCAGATACAAAACACCATTATACTGGTAAGTAATATGTAGTATTATCGCACAGGGGCGGTCACTCGTCTCATAGGTCATTCGATCATCCGATCCCATCTGAAATCCTGAAAGCGTGAGACTCAGATATGGGAAACTTTATCGTTCTGCGCGCACCGCCGCCGTCGGTCGAGATCGACATCACCGGACGAGTAGGACGGGCGATGGGCGCCAACTTGGGCCAAGACTAGGGTCTCCATGTAATTCAAGGGTTTTGGGATTTAATTTCTGCTTTCATGATTTCTCACATTTTGTAAGGATACTTTGATAGTAACTATGCATGCCTAGGGGAAGGTGGCCCAAAGCGGGAATACTAAGAGAAACTTAATATTATTTTTATTAGGAATGACTTACAGAAACTTCTATTTTTTACCTTGAGAAGCTTGATTTCAGACTTATGAATAATGTTTAGTAAAAAATGCCAAAACGCTAAAAACAATAGATATAAGGCAAATTACAAAACTCCCACTAATGCCTACTTTGCCTCAAGGGGGGATTAAAATGGGCAGTTTATTTTCGACACTAAATAATTGCCAAAAAGAACTAACCTCAAAAGTTTGTGACACGTGAAAGTATATACAACCAAAACACGGGCAGATACTTTTTGAAATGTTTTATATATTTTTCAAATAAGCCTGTTGGTAGGAATCTTTACTCTTGGTATATTCAAATTGAATTATGTGGTATTAAACCTTACGTGGTATAATATTTTTTATAAAAATATCAACAATTTTATTTAAATTGTAAAACAATTACTATTTAAATTTAAAATAAACATTTAAAATCTTTTTAAAATTATTGGAGCTGCTAAAATACTGCAGATAGTCAAAATATTAAAACGAAGAGTCGGTTATAAAACAGTAAAATTAAAATTATAAAAAATATAAAATTATATCAATAACAATGTCGCAATAGAAATAGTAAATATAACACTGGTTACAGCACAATAAAGTTATTTTATTCTATTCTACTTGTAAACAGACTGCATTTCAAATCTATTCTCTATGATTGTCCTGTTGGTCCCAGTAGAGTCTTCTAGCGCAATTGTTTCTAAAGAAACATTCAATGTATATAATATGACACTATGGCGTCGACCTACCCTAGCCTTACTTCTGACGATTGAAGGACTGTCAAGTCGCTTCCAGAATGCAAATATCGTCGAGTGACGACAATCGTTTGTCATATCGTCGCTTCGGAATCCGGAGGCTGATCTTAACCCTCAGTCTCAGCAGAGACCACAGAAAAGCAGCCAGTTAACGTGAATTATTTATTTAAAAAGTCTCTCCTGTCCGGATTAATGGAAAGCATGGCCACTCTATTCAAGATCATGCCATTCCCTCGAGGGTTGACGCAGATCGGATAGCGGATAGATACACTTGTCGCCGGCGCCCCCTCGTTTATTCCCGGCTGCCAGATAACGAGTTACGGTCACAGTTACCCCACTCTCAATACTTCTTCGAAGACAACCGATAAACGCGCTATGGTTACAGCTTTTGTATGGTTGCAGTGATAGAGTGACTGGGGATAAGTTTATTTATAAGGTAGAGTGACACAATAAATCCACCTATATTTTGAAATTCTGTACATGTTAAATCATTGAACTAATTTAATTAATACTATTTACTATTAATATTCGTAATTAAAAAAAATAATAATAGTAATTAAATAATACATATTTTTTATTACTAATTAAAGAAGTAAATATATTAAAAAGAATAAAAACACGACGGCCGTTACAAAAAGTGAAATTTTGTATATTTAATTATTTTTATTACGGCTTTTTATGAAATCATTGTGGTTTAGGTATTTATCCATATAGATACATGTGCATTACATTACACTACATTACATTTACGTCGTGTCCAATTGGTGGCTAAAAACCGCTCTTGGACGTGCCAAAATATGTTTGTTTTAAGTAGTAAGTGTCATTACTACTTTAATGTTTACGTTACATACATATAATAATTTAAAAAAATATATACTATCTAAGAAACTTTGGAACCTACTAGTCGTCGTAGAATCGTATTACAAAACAAATTAAAAAATAGTCAATGGCTACCTACTAAACACACAATAATTAAAATAGTCAGTTAAAAAGTTGAATAATCAAAGCAGAAGCCTAACAATTGAAATAGTCAATAAATCAAATATATACGTACTAAAAACTGTACATAGTAACATCCAAAGTTGTAAGTAAATTGTTAAATAATCAAACTAAAGCTAAATCTTAAATTTAAATACTAGAAGTACATACATATATAAATATCATTCAAATTGGTACAATATTTGCAAAGTCATGGCCCTCGAATTCGGTCAGATTATAGAAAGGGTGGCCTATCAGCATCTCCTTGATGTTTTTTTTAAATTGTTTGTCCTCCAGTTGTTTGATAGTGGTAGGGAGTAAATTGTAGAATTTAATGCTAAGGTATAAGTAGCTCTTCTGTACTTTTGCCAGTCTTGTTCGGGGTACGCATAAAAGGGAATTACCGCGTGTATGGTAAGAGTGAATGTCCGCTCTAGTTGCGGTTTCTGTTAGGTGCTGTCTGGCATACATTAAGCACTGGTATATGAACGCCGAATACATGGTCATTATCTTTGCCTTACTGAAGTATGCTCTGCATGAGGTCCTGGGCGTTAGCTGATACATGCTGCGCAGTGCTCTTTTTTGCAATAGGAAGATTCTTTTACTGTTTGCGGCATTTCCCCAAAATAGTAGTCCATAAGTCATTAATGGGCCGAAATACGCAAAATACACTGATTTGGCTGCCGCGAAGCCACAAAGACTTCTGTTTTTTTTTATTGAGTATATAGAACTACATAACTTACTAGCTAATTCATCGATATGGGTATTCCATTTTAATTTGCTGTCAATTCTTAAACCTAAAAAATTTATATCTTCTGTGATGTCAATTTTGAAATAGTCATATAATTCATTTAAATAGTCGAAATTGGTCGGTCTTAAGCGAAAGGGAATTATTTTTGATTTTGTAATATTTAGACGTAATTCATTAGCATTAATTAAACCAAATTAAGAGTTGTTCAATTGTATATCTAATTCTACTTACTAATGATTTCTTATTCTAGTCACAGAAGATAAGGGATGTGTCATCTGCAAACAGTGTAATGTCATCATTCTCGAATGACACACATCCCGGCAAAGTCATTGGTGTACTTTAAAAATAAAAATGGACCTAATATGGAGCCTTGAGGTACACCCTTTGATACAAGAATCGGTTTGCTTCTTGTTCCATTTACCTCTGTCGTTTGATACCTATTTTGTAGGTATGATTGAATTAAATTTAGCCCTTTGCCTCTAATTCCATAGTGTTTTAATTTATTCAGGAGAATATTGTGATTGACGCAATCAAATGCTTTTGATAAGTCACAAAATAGACCAATTACTATTTTTGAATCATCCAACCCATTTAATAACTTATGGAGTAGTTTCGATGTAGCATTAACAGTCGATAGTCCTGCCCGAAAACCAAACTGTTTACTGTTAATAACGTCATGATTGTCGAAAAATTTTGTGAGGCGGTTTAATATTATTTTTTCAAAAATTTTGCTGAAAGCCGGTAATATGGATATCGGTCTATAGTTATCTATGTTTTCACGACACCCTTTTTTTAACACAGGTATTATTTTAGCCATTTTTAATTTATCTGCCTTCTGCTATACATGAATTGAAGAGAGCGCAAAGATAATCTGCAAGTGCAGGCATTGATGACTTTAGTAACCGGCTGGACACATACCACATGTCAGTTGACGACTTGGGCTTAAGTGATTGGGCTACTTTAATAATCTCCTCCCTAGTCACCGAAGTCAAGAGACAACACTCAGCGGTTCTGGGTCGGAATTTTTCCAAAATTTTAATGGCTGAAGTCGGACCCGTTGATTGATTAGACGATGTGCTACCGCCGATAGCCTCAAAATAATTGTTAAACAATTCAGCAACTGTATTGGGATTGTCGTAATGGTAATTATTTACATTCAAAGAGACGCTGGAGGCCACCGACATCTGTTGCGAGGTCTCTGACCTAATCACATCCCAAGAAGCCTTAATTTTATTTGTAGATGTTTTAATAACTCCCTCTAAATACATTTGTTTGGCCATCCAAACCACATTTTTGTGGATCTTCTTGTATTTTTTAACATATTTTTTTAATTTGCCATCATTACTGTTTAATAAGTTTCCGTGGAGGATTAGCATTCGTTGTTTTGATATCTTTATACCCTTTGTTGCCCAGTCATTAATTTCCGGAATGTACTTACACAGACCTTTTATTTGACACCAAACACGATATATTTATGTTAATTTATTTACATTTGGACATTTAGTCAACTACTTACTAGATATTTGAACAATTATGTACCCTATGCCATAAGGGATGACATAACGATTCTAACAATATCACACACTTCTAATTCGGTTCTAGCGTTTAGAAGATATGGTGGAATAAAGAAACGTAAAACATACATAGATGAACCCTGAACACATTACACTCCTTTTTTGTTGTGCAGTCGTGTAATAATAATTAATACCCAAACTAGTATGATGCAGAAAGCTTGCAATAACTACCTGTTACTTACAGTAGCTTATATATTCCTACCTGTGGTATATTGTCACACGTCGAAGAGTGGTAAACTCGCCAATTGCATACTATTACATATTGTAATGAACATTACATAATGTAATGTAATGTACATGTACAGGATGCATTGTAATGCAATGTACAGTACCGTGCGAATTAATTGTAACAAAGAGTATTTTTCTTCTAAAAGTGCTTTATTGGACACAAACATACAAAAACAGTACTGGTAGTTATAGATTGTTAGTTTTAATAAAGAATATGTCCTCCTTTTGCGTTGATAACACCTTACACTCTTGTAGGCATAGAATTTCTCAACATTTGAGAAAACGATACAGAAAGGCGGTCTGCATCGTTTTAAAAATTGGATATAGCTCTCGGTATCGCGCTTTGCACTCAGGCCACAAATTGTTATGGTGAAAGGAGCTTTTTTTATTAAAACATGTGGAGAATTTTCAGAGGTCTTCATTATCTGAAGAAAAACTAAACCATTGTAGAGAATATCACTTATCAACGCTTCAAATAATATTAAATAACAATGTATAATTATTAGTAAGAACAATGCACTCTTACACGGAGAATGACAATTATGTTTCCTAGTATTTTATTGACGTAAATTAACTTATTTCACACGGTATTTATTTCTCAGTAGTATTGACGTCAAAATGTTTATGACTCTGAAATAGTCTAACGGCTAAACGGACATAAAAAAGAGCGCAATGTAATTAATTGATTCACTTCAGTCAACACACACAATTGGTAAGTCGCTCTCTACATTCTACATTATTAAAACGGTTCAAACATTCATATTGTTTTTCTCCTCTGTATACTTCCTCGAGGATCGAGGACAACATAAAATAAGGACTCTGGATCATGAGCCAAAACCTACTCGATCATATGCTGCCACTACCAGATACGTTATACTGTTTACCTCTTATTTATGTAGAGACAGAGATAATAAACACCATAAACTATGAGGATATAGATGATTGTAAAGTATTTTTTTTTCATTACACTTTAATTTTATTACTAATTTATTCATTTATTTAACTTTTTATACCTTCCTAACCACTTAAATTCGTAAAATTGCCCTTTGCCTCGGAAAGGCCTAGGTAAATGTGATCAAGATAGGTAGGAGGGGGGGGGGGGCATAAAGTCAAGTGGCGTATAACGAAAAGTATAAATCCGACCCGGCCAAACAGTCATCTTTGTTTGTTTTTACTCTTTATTGTGAAATTTTACAATGGACGGGTTTATTATAATACGACAATCTCTTACAACCAACGCTACCGCAGTATAACCCAGACAGTAGCTTCTCTTAGAACAAAATTGAAATCAAAGCGTATACGTCACAAGTCGTAAGGGCTCGGATATGGTCGCCAGATGTCCCGCTATTCGGCCCACGCAGATATTCAAACGCTCGAAATGTCGCCAACCTTTACCTGCGCATAATGCTAAGGCATTCACCGGGACGTACCCCTCTGCCCACATTCCTCGCCCCCTTTTTCCGCAATGCCCTGTAGCTCTAGGGTAAAGCTACTGGTTGGCATACTGTGAAGCTACTATGACATGTTTATATGTATGTGTGTGCTTATACCGTGTGTGTTAGTGGGTGTTTGGTTATTGCATTTGATCGACAGAATTGAAATGCAATTCCGTATTATGACAAAAATACATACATACAAGGCTCGATTGCGTTTCTTCGTGAACTAAAATCGGAAATTAGTCCGTGTGAACGAGACAGGGCAATACGCTAGAGCGGAGCGTGAAATGACCGGTTGTCACCTTTTCGCATTAAAACTTCCCGCCAAGGTCAAATCTTACACCGCACGAAATATCCTCGAATTTATTCGGACGAGTATAAGTTCAACAGGTAGTATTTATCGACGATCGTTCGTTTTACATTCCGCTCTAACGTATTGCTCTGTCTCGTTCGCTTGGACTAATTTTAGTTTTAGTTCTTAAAGAAAAGTAATCGGGCCCACTATTTTTTTTGTCCTGGATGTATGACCAACCTAAGTCGCAACCTCGCGCACCAACCTAAGTCGATGGAGTCTGCTTACACGAGCTATGCGGCACATAAATGCGCTATGTTCGACAGCGCCAGACTTTGATATTTTTACAGCGAGCCCGCATCTCTTCAAGGTGTGGGCATTGCGCTACTTGTTTATGGCAGAATAATATAAACTGTTTTCACTCTTATGTTCTGTAAGTTTGTAAGTTTGTAAGTTTTTCTATTCTTAATGCCGGTATTTGTATTTAAGGCTTATTTAAACATGTTATGTATGTACTTATAAGAATTCTATTTTTTTTTTTTATATTTATGTGTATATTGCATATCAACGGATTGGTAGAAACTGTAATGTTGATTTGTTATGAAAATAAATAAATAAAAAATAAATAAATGACGACTATACACTCAAAAAGGAGACACTACAACGGAAACTATATTTGTTGGGACAACACATGTTCCCACAGTTGAGAAATGCAAATACCTAAGCTCCATGATGGTACCCGACGCCAACGTCGACGCTGATGTATATCATAGAATTAACGTTGCATGGCAAAAATGACAATCACTTACTGGTGTCCTATGTGACCCACGAATTCCCACAAAAACTAGTATACAAACGCCAAATCAAGAAGACACATTAACAAAAAGCACATACCAACGAAATGAAGATGCTCAGGTGGGCGGGAGGTGTAACTAGGCTGGTCAGAATCCGCAATGAACACATACGAGGTATCTTCAAGGTTGCACCAATCGCAGATAAGATCACCGAACACCATATACGCTGGTAAGGGCATGTCAAAAGACAAAGCGACGATCATGTGGTACAAAATGCTATGAAACTACCTGAGAAAAAGAAAGGCCAGCGGTCCAACATCGAAAGAGACCTCAGTAACGCCCAATTGTCCGAACCGACAACCCAAGATCGTTTGACCTGGCGCAGAAAAACGAGGAGACCCGACCCCAAATAATGGGAATAGGAGAGGACGGAGAAGAAGCAGAAGAAGAAGTATGACTATATACATCGTCCCCCATTTTGTTTTCCGAATACTGAAAATCTATCTAGTTAATTCAGAGCCTCGCTCACAATTTCCAATGACCCTCTCGCAACCGCCCGTGTAATCCTCTCGCAAACGTTCGTCTGATATTCACAGATCAGATCGCAGAACCAGAGAAAAAGGCGTTTGTCGCATTATCGGCAAGCGGGCGTAGGGCAGATTTATTTGCGGCACATCTGGCACTTTTTAATACCCGCCAAGGTGAGCTCGTTATCCCGAGTGTTTGTTTAAACAGATCCGCAGATCAGGGCGAAGAAATTCCACCGCAAATAAAACCCGTTTCACAGGTCCGCATTTTGTTTTGTCGCAATACAGTAGGTACAACCTTGATATAACGAACCTCAATATAACGAATTCTTCGATGTGACTAATTTTACTTTACCAACCAACCGACGACGGTTCATATATTTTAACCCCCCCCCCACCCTCCCCGTGTAGATTTAGACCATTTATAAACAAATGTCCTGCTCCCTATCTGTCTGTCTGGGTGTGTGTAGTCCTCCACGATAGCGCCTAACCGCTTTATCCGATTGAGTTGAAATTTGGCATGCGGGCATCATTCAATTATCGATCACAGACGCCTTGTGAGACAGACAACACGTTGTGAAATTTTGGTTGGAATACAAGCGACACAAATAATATTTAAAGTCCGCCATATTAAAGAAAATACTACATCATATTGGAAAAACAGCATTTGACTACCACGGCAAATACTAGAAATATACTACGAATTGGCGCGCGGGTAGGGGAGAAGTTGGGTTGGCGCGCAGGGGTACGGGGGAAGGGTCGTCTACTTGACGGGAAAATTTTGGGGTGACACAACCGATCTTTTTAAGATCCTTGCGAAGTATACCTCTATATTACGAAAATAATGGGCTATTATAATAAACATGATGTACTTACCAATATTTTCATCCCACCGGAAAAAATAACACCTCTATAACCAGTATAGAGAACAGCACGCCGCACCAACAAATCTGTTCTTTAAGAATCATCCAAGAGAGGCTCTCCACCCGTATGCATGAGAAGGGTCCTGCAGTACTTCGGTCATGTTGCCAGGAGAAACCCAGAGAATCTGGAGAAAATGCTTTCCGGGGGTCAAGTGGAGGCAGATCACCGGCCAAATGGAACGACCTCATAAAAGAAATAACAAAAGGATCTATACAATCTGCTACCCGCCATGCAGAAGACAGGTCGAAGTGGAGGCAAACTGTTGTCTAGTGGCCACGATCATCAGTAATGAGGGAACGACGGAGAAGAAGAAGAAGATACGAGTATAACGAAACCTTATTATAAACCTCAGTATAGCGAATGTCAAACAGTGCATCAGAATAATTTATCGTGTCTCGACACCGGTCCTTAAGAAGGTAAAAAGACCGCAATTATTGTGTTTTACTGTAAACATAATAATTACGCCAGTAGGCTACTCACCTAATAGTTTACCGCATTACTAGAATATAATTAACCCTTATGTGCACAACCAACTTTTACCTCGTTGTTTCACAACCAGGGTACCCGGGTGTCCACCACTAGGTTTTCCTAATTACTGAGTTTGCATATGAACGGAATCATTTGGAACCAATTACATTTATTAAATAAACATCAATAGAAACTATCTAAGCCATTTCCAAGTAGTTTCAAGAGCAGTTGCCATAAGGTTAACAACCACCTCCACTCTATAGAAAACATTACTCTTCCCAGACTCCTCCGGCTGTTAGTCGGAGTGTACAATCGATTGGCTAACGCCGCACGGTGAGTAAACCGTCCAGGATCGCCCGAAGGTTGAAGGTCCTAGGGAAGACTGGCCCTCAGGCCAGGGTCCTATCCTGGCTTTCCATTCTGCGTGGAGGTCGCCGGATGGGTGTTGACCCGTGAGTATGACCGACCCTGAACGAATGGGTCTTCGTGGCCAAACTGCAACAGGACCTATTAGCTCCCTATACGAGCAGAATGGACCGTAAAAGAGTACGTGTAAACAGAAGAGTGATGTAACGGAATGGCGAGTGTGTTATCCCGGATTGATCAAAATGGAAAACCGTGGCCTCCCGAAGGATGGAATTTCTCCTTGAGATAAAATGCGAAGTGGGGTTATTGAGGATGTTGTAGAGTAGGGACATGATCTCACATTTCTCTCTCAGCAGGGTTGGCAAAAACCCGAGTTTTATCAAAAAATATCTGCCCACGTGGTTATTTCGGTTTTTTTCGGGCTTTTTCTGGGAATTTCGGTTTTTTTCGGAGTTAATAAGAATTTTAAATGAATAAATTCTAATTTTACACTTAATTTTATTTTATTACCATTTTATTGCATTTTTTTCTCCCAATCCAAATCTATTTACTACTGAATAAAGTTGTAACGCTACCATGGAGGGAATTCCCCCAAAAATCGTTATTGTCAGTTGTCGGGCAGATCCCCTTTATTTTCACAACAGGATAAGAGTTAACACTAACTACTGCTAGTGGCGCTGTTTCGGCGCGAAAGTATTGAGTAGTAGTGCAAACGATTTTAGAACTAAATAGTGTATATTGAAGTGTGTATAAGGGTCTTTGTCGCTTGAAGAGTATTGTAATAGTTTTGTAATAAATCAAGTTGAGTGTTCTACCGTGTTTTTGCATCTTCTGCTGTCTATCCACGTAACAATATTATCCATAAGTTATCTTATAAATCATGCCAAAAGTAGTCGGAAGTGGTAGAAAGGAAAAGGCAGAATGAACAGAAGTTATTAAAATAGATAATAAAAGAGTGCAGTGTAAAATAGGAATAAGTGGAAAAATTTAACGTATACGAGCGCACATGAAGTGTTTAGTTAGGGCACGGTACGGGGACGTGAACCGGCGTCGGGGTTACCAGCACGATGATTCGGAATCCGATGAATGTCTACTTTAAGAATTTGCTTCAATATCGTCACATTCAACAGAGGGTTCTACTGCTGGATCGTCTCGCTCAGTGTCAGTATCATCAATGGCAATGGGATATTTAAGCAAGCAACCCACAATGAAAGAGTTTACCATTAAAACTATCAAAGCTCAAAAAAAGTGTTAGATAGTAAAATTGCATCATTCTTTTATGCATATAATATTCCCTTCAACTCGGCTGACAACAATGTATTTCTAGATATGGTTGAGGCCCTTCGCCCAGGATACAAACCACCAAATAGGAAACAGCTTGGCGGAAAGCTCTTGGATGAAGCTGCGAAGAACATAGAATCCCGAATGAAAGAAGAATTTTTAAAATCTACGATTACTTTTGTTCAAGATGGTTGGTTCAAGGCATCAAGCTTGACTACTGGGTCGAGGGTCTACCTTGTCGATGCAATAGATACCGGCTCAAACAAGAAGACATCCGCTTACTGTGCATCAATTGCTGAAAACGCGTCACAAATACATCCTTTTTTTTCTTTTTGATAAAATATAATATAAATTCTATATCCGTTCATTGATTTAATTATTATAAACAAGTATTTTTTCAAAAACCAACATTCGTCAAAAACCCTCGGGTTTTTTCAGGTGGGTTTTACCCAATTTAAGCCAGTGATTTTTTTAGGGTTGGGCAAAATCAAGCCAACCCTGAAATATATACTTATATACTTATATAAATATAGTGTAAATATTAACTCTATTGTGTAAATAGAAGTAAACAATATTAAAGCCACATCTGGAATAAAAAAAAAACACTACAGTAGTTTCCGCCAACTTTTGATGAAATCGGAACCAATGTACGTTGCGTGGGTCAAATTAATATATTTCTTAATCATTCTTACCTTGTGAAGTTATATAACATTAAAAATCTAATCAAAGCCCTGACATTTCTCATTTCTGAAAACAACAATCACCCCAGAAGGCGTTTAAAGGTCATAAAACCAAACGAGGAACTGACAGGTCTAAAATCAAAGGCCGACGCTGCAAAATTTCACGAAAATTACTAAAATAAAAAAGTGGATTTCACCTTCGGTGATTGATTACACCTCATGACAGCGGTTCCCAAACTGCGTTTCGCGGGTTTTTGGTAAACAAATATAATTTACAATTAACAACTGATGAGCAAAAACAAAACAAACATTAAGTGAACTTAACGAACCTTCGTGTTAGGTTACTTACCATTCACTAACAACATGGTTAAAAATATATTTCTTCACCAAAATAAACCGTTATGGTGTCTGTCCGATAGTATTAAGACCTTATAGAAATTCAAAGATCATGCGTCTTGAAAATTAAATTTGAATGTGTACAATTAAATGTCTTCTGGATTCGACTGAGAGCCTGTTGCAGGCTATCGCCACAACAAATTAACAAATAAATCAAGACAAAAACGGTTTTATTGTAATACTAGCTGACCGGTGACCACTTCGTTGGGCGGTAAAACTTTTTACCTGTAATGAAATTATGAGTGTGGTTCGGTTAGTACTGAGTGCTATGATTTATTTCCATACTGCCAAAAGAAGGGTTATATTTTTACTGCATATGTATGTATGTATTTGCATGCCAATTTGACTATAATACCGTTATTTGATAGTGTCTTCTTGTGAGTGTCTTATTTTTGAGCGTATTATCTCTTTAAATATTTACGCAGTAAAAGGGAAATTATACGCAGTAAAAGGGAGAAGTCTTTTGTTTTAAATACTTGAGACGACAAATTTACTTATTTTGATAAGAATTCATAATTGTTGATAATATGACCAATACACATGACCTAACGATTTAAATGATTTTTTTTACATATAATACTACTTTTTGTGACTTAATTATAAATGTTAGACATATGCTGTCGCTGACTTTTTTGTAGGCATTATCAAGCTCTACAACTTTTCTCTAGAACTTAATCATATATCTCTCATCGATAAGGCAGCGTTAGTTAGAAACGTTTTCGTTCGACCGCTTATTCTCCGACTAACTTTGCGAATCCGACTACCACGAAAAAGCCTTTTCATTTTTCGGATTATTATTTGCCACTCATATGCCACTCACAAATAACGTGGCTTTCTATTGGTAAAAGAATTGTCAAAATCGGTATAGTAGATCCAGAGATTACTTCCTACAACGTCACAAACTTTACCTCTTTATAATATTAGAATAGATGAAATCATAAACAAGCAGATCATCATCATATACAAGCAGATCACACGCACGAGAAATCAGCACCGCCGCAGTAAGTGATGAGCACCTCAATAGAAGCACTTCCGGTGCCGGTTCTGCCAAACAAGACGCTGGAATGCGGGTACAGTCTGCTAACCAAACATCATCCATGCGGCATTGCAGGGGCGGGGACGGAGAGAGACATCGGCTTCAAGGAGCGGGACAGCGCGACGCGCCTGGCAGCCAAAAGCGAAGATCAACGACGGCAGCGGCAAGTTTAACATCGGAGCGCATCAAGACGGAACGGGGACTCGTCTGCCATTATTTCCTGAACTTCACAGCGCACAAAGATCCAGATAAAAAATAGAGAAATTTTCGAAAACGTCGGGCATGGGTTCTGCGTCGCGGACAAGCTTACACTGGCTGACGGCAACCATACTCTTATTTACGTATATATTGGGCCCGATTGCGTTTCTTTGTTAACTAAAACTGAAATTAGTCCAAGCGAACGAGACTTTAGAGCAATACTTTAGAGCGGAATATGAAACGAACGATCGTCGATAAATACTACCTTTTGAACTTATACTCGTCCGAATAAATTCGAGCATATTTCGTGCGGTGTAAGATTTGACCTTGGCGGGCAGTTTTAATGCGAAAAAGTGACTACGGGTCATCTCACATTCCGCTCTAGCGTATTGCCCTGTCTCGTTCACACGTTCTAATTGCCGATTTTTGTTCACGAAGAAACGGAATCGAGCCCATTCTTAGTTATATTGAGGCGGGCGCGGGAAGGAGAGAAAAGAGCGAGCGAAAAAGAAATTCACACGACGGCGAAATTAGCGAAAAGGAAAATCTCGCGATGCCGAAAATGGAAAAAAAATTTACTGTATGTACAGAAAGTTAGTCAGCCAATATTTTCTGACTAAGAGATTCTATCATTTCGTTGTTACGCTAATCAAGTGTTAGTAACCATAGTAGGTCCCATACATTCGCAATCACGGTTTGAGGCGCTGCTAAGACGATCGCGGCGCCCAATCAGCCCCTGTCGACAAAACGGTAACTAAATACTAGTCGAAATCACCGTTCCCACAGCCCATTAACTGCCAAAATAAGAAAAACCCCGCCGTTTTGGCGATTGTGTGACGTTTCCGCTGGCGTTTTCTGTTTATTTCTGTTGATTTAGTTTTTAATTTAATAATAATAGGTAACAGCCACATAAGTAATACGTTACAAAATAAAATCAACAATTTGCGACCTTTTGTGTACTATTGACAAGAATTTTCTACTTTTCACTGTCCATTTTGATCGAAACACAGTAAATGAATTCATTGTTTTGTAGGTTATTTTATGTATTTTATCTACCTTTACGCCAGTCTATATTGTTTATATAATGGGCTAAAATATATATTTTTTAACGATAACGTAAAAATAACCTAATCAATGATAATGTAAAAAATAACGTAATGTAAAACATTCATGAATTAACTTTTACTAAGCATTTTTTTTTCTTATTATCGATTCGCTAAAGTTATTCAAGTTATAATTCTAAATGGGAATTTCTGAACCACCTATTAAGGGTACCGTATACACTGAATTTTGGGAGCCGTTGCCTTAGGAAATGATAAATTCGTGGGAATAGGCCATCAATTTCGAGGAGCCCTTTCGGAATACGAAAACGAACGAAAGCAAACAGGTTGTGGGGGGTTGTTATTGAAGTATGGATGATTAAATTAAAATTAAATATCATGAGTGTTGACTTTGGCGTTTAAGTCAATTGGAGTAAATATTTACCATGCTAAACCGGCAATTTTAGTATACTATGAAGAAAGGGAATGAATATTATATTGAAGTCCAGCTGAGGCTTACTTGCGATACTTAGCTTTGCTATTAGGGTTACTTACGATAGCCATGGAATAGTAGTGCGCTGTTGTGGAGTTTAGTTAGTTTCTTGTTTGTTTTATGTGCCAAGATATAATATAAGCCGTAATAATTATAATACGGTTAGGTACTCAGTTCGTACTTCGTACAATAATAGGTTCAATGATATTGAAATTTTTCGCTGGGCAAAAAGCATTTTCTTCACGCAGTCAAGGAACAGTTTAGGATTACTTACAAGCGTAAAGATACGCACTATTACTTGTTTTTATTTATGTTTTTAGACGATTGCACAACAAAATAGGCGTGTAATGTATTCAGAGTTCATCTATGTATGTTTTCCGTTTATTTATACCACATAACTTCTAAAAGCTTCAATCGATTCAAAAGTGTGTTGTGTTGTTAGAATCGTTATGTCATCCCCAGTATCACAGCGTGCCTTAACTGTTTAAATATCAAGTAAGTAGTTGTCCAAATGTCAATAAATTAACATAAATATATCGAGTTTAGATTGAAATAAAAGGTATGATTGAGTACATTCCGAAAATATACATCTATCTATATGGATAAATACATAAACCACACATATTTCAATAAAAAAAACCGTAATAAAAATAATTATAAAAAAAACAGTTCACTTCTGTAAAGGCAGTCGTGTTTTTTGTATTAAAAAAAATATATATAATTACTTTTTTATTTATGGTGAACATGTATGCGTTTAGCCATATCGATCCCACATTTTCTCCCTTCTCCCTTTCCTCGCCCCTCCCTTATACAGATAAATTTGAACACATATATTTCTTTTTTTTTCTATTCCAACATTATTTTCTTTTTAAGTAGGTTCCTTTTTTTTGATAATTTACAATGTACAACCTCCATCCCAAAAAAAACCGGACTGGTTTAAAATAAAACAAACTATTTTAGATTTTGAGACAGACGCGTTATTATTAATCAATATAGTCTCCATTCTCTTCAATACACTTATTTGCAAGCTCACCTTACTTATTTGGAGGGGCACCTGCATAAGTGTCGTTTCTGTGCATGGAAAACACATGCTCAAAATGATCAATATTATTATATGGGATGGAAAGCTGAACACTAACAACCACACTGTTAAGAAAGCTTGAAGCCTTCAAAAAGTGGGTTTATCGGATGATACTACGTACACGATTATCACATAAAGGAAATAATTAAAGATATGGTGGCTTCGAAATACAAGGAGACTAAGTAATATTATCGTGAAATTATGGTAAATTTTGTCATCCTAATCCTAATTGTCATCCCCATCCTAATCCTAATCCTAATTTTGTCATCCTAATTGGGCAATAAATCTGCTCATATATACAGATTTGTAATATTAGCTACATACTTGTAATGCCTAATCGAATGTATAGAATCAAAATGACTCGACTAGGTGCAAGAACCACTACCAATAATTGGTTTCAAAGATAAATTAAATAAACCTTAATATGCATGCTTCCACCAGCCCTTAACACAAGGATTTATTTTCTATGCAAATATCTTCTCACTCGATACAAAACCTGGACCCTCTAGCAAAACAAAAAAAAGTAAGCGTTTTGCAACTTTGACGGGATGACGCGTCACGCGGATAATTCAGCCCCGCCTACATCCGATCCTGCATAATATATATGCAGCGCTGTCATGATTTCAAACATCCCTCAAGCTATAATCTAGTGTCCGGGCGTAAAGCCGGTCGTCCACTAGAGACATGCTGCGGCTGAATGCATGCTGTGCTGCGCGGTCTTGCTATGTTTCAAAATCTCTTTCTATACTCGCCTATAAGACTAATTTATTTCTTTACAGATAAGCACAATATTATTAACTGCAGCACATTAACGCATTAGCACTATTAAATGCTTCATTGTAAACAGTAGGAAAATAGAAAGTATCAAGTATTTCGAGTATTTTTCAGTATTTCTTCAAATCATAGCCGCCTAACTAGGCTTAGGCCATTACTAAGGCAAGCGAACCAAGTAAAAAATGGGTCGTTCATACTTCAAATTACATTATTTTTAAGTAAGGTATTTTAAATTAAATGGATAGTGGTAGTCAAAGACAAGTAAAATGATCACAAAAATATTCACTGATAACAATTTAAAGCATTTTTCTTTAAATCTATTAATATTAAAACATAACTAATAATAATAAACTACATAGAAATTAATCGTCAAACTAAAAACCAAGTTTTAGATTTGGCAATACGTCTTTCAGTCTAAGTTAGTCTCCGAATAATATTTTAAAATATTTATCATAAAAAACAGTGCGAAATAAATAGTTAAAGGAATTATGGACGGAAAAATAAAATTGCCATAAATATTTAAATAATTAAATTGAATTGAGGCTACCAGAACCAGAGTGGCCGAAGTGACATTTTGGTGATTTTGAGTTTAATGCAAAAATCCATATAAAAAATATTTTTTTACAATTCCAAAGTCGCCCAAAATTGATATCTTTGAGAAATCATCAAAATAAAAACTATGTGCCATCTACATTTATTTTGCTTTGTTCACTATAACTGTTTTGGCCCATATTCACAAAAATGATTTTTGCATTTGGGCCACTCTGGTTCTGGTGGCCTCAATTAGTCAGAACATACAATTATACATCAATTACAGTCCAATGTACAGTCACCTTAGGGGCGGCATTGATGACTTAAAGGGATATAGAATAAAATGAATTTATTACATAAATATTTATTTATTTCCTTTGCACGAAATCGAGCTTATACAATTTACATTACTTAATCAACTTAGAATCGTAATTTAATTACATATTTCACGTTACATTAGGAAGAACGGCATAGATGACCGATGACCGAGATGACGACTAAGATAGTTAAGTAAATTTATTAATTAAAGTGGTATTTAAAAAAACGATATGGGTTACTCGGATAGGTCCGGGTAAAGTGAATTGAATCGAGCGAAGAGGGCTCAGGTCGGGGGTCATTTACTCGAGTTCAAGTTGAGGAACGATAATACGGTAAGTCTCGTGGCCTTCCTAAACGCGAAGAAGAAGAATAGCTGTCAAATGTCAAAAGTTTGACGTTTCCTCCATAACCTATATCCGCGATGTATTTTACACGCGAATTACTATTTTCTAGGGTTTTTTTGCGCGTAAAAAAGTAATGGCAGACATTTCTACGTTGCAGTACCGAAACAGGCGTGAAATTCCCAAGAAAAATCCAAATGACTGTCACTGCTTTATTTAGGTTATTTAACCAGAATATGATGACGTTTCTTTTTTTTTCAAACTATTCTAAAGTATTTAAGAAAATGAATTTGGTACATTTTTTTTGCTCTAATAAATTATTATTAAAAATTGCTTATTACATGACTGCCCAACAAAAAAGAAGTGTAATGTGTTCAGGGCTCATCTATGTATGTTTTCCGTTTATTTATTCCACCTTAACTTCTAAACGCTTAAACCGATTTAAAAGTGTGTGGTTTTGCTAGAATCGATCGTTCGTTCGTGGCATGTTATCTTGAGTGCCATAGGTACTTTAACTGCCGTAATACCAAGTAAGTAGTTGTCTAAATGTCCAAATCTCAATAAATTAATATAGATATATCGTGTTTACTGTCAAATGAAAGGTCCCATTGAGTAAATTCCGGAAATATACATGTATCTTTCGGAAATATACATGTACATAAACCACAAATATTTTATAAAAAAAACCGTAATAAAAATAATTATAATTTGTTCACTTTCTGTGACGGCATTCGTGTTTATTTGATAATATATTTACTTGTTTGTTGATAGCGATTCACCCAGATCAAGGGTAAAGGTTTATTTAAACTTACGGTGTATACACACCGTGATACACACTTTATAGTAGGGTTGGTTGTATGAGATTATAGTAAAACGATAAACGATAAAACGATAAACGATAAACGATAAATATTAACGATAAAATAAATTGTGAAATTTCAAAATAAAGAGTAGTAACATAACTTATTATTTAGACAAAACACGTCTACACATTTGAGCAACACTGGAATAGAAGCTTGGCTAATTAAAAGTTCAAATGGACATCGCACGCAGCTATCTCCACAAGCTAAGCAGCTATCATAGCACAGCTAACATCTCGAAAGGCAACTAGAGCTGTCAACTACAACGGGCGAACCCGTTACCTCAGGAAGTGTTAATGATATTATCTCGAAAGGCAACTAGAGTTGTCAATTATGGGCGAGCGCAGATAACTTGGACAGAACAGTCCACCGTCTAGCTCCGCCACAAAACCCGTAAGGGGCCAACGCCTTAACAGCGAGATAGCCAGGAGTGTTACCCAGCGGGCTTACACTCACGCCCTTACTTCCAATTGCGACCAGATTACTCCAGTCTCTCGATTGGTTACGAGTTCGAGGTCGCTTGCGCGGTCCTCTCCCTTACGAAGCGGCGAAACGGTGAATACCGAATCTATCGCGGACCACGACATCCTTTGCCCGGCTGTTCACCCAGGATCGGGTAGCCGATCTCGAAAGGCAGCTCGGTTCTGCGCAACTAAAGTGGACGCCGGGCTTAAAGCTTGCTCATGAGCTCCCGGGAACGGTCAGCGGGACTAGTGAAGCCGCAGCCGCCCGAAAGCCTAGTTATTTTTCGCGCCCACTGACAAGGGTCGGACATCCATTCCGATGCCTAAATAGCATTTTTTCAAACGCTAGCTGTTCGGCAACACGCATATTTACCGCGTGAAACCGGCGGTGATAAATGAGCTTGTCGTTATTTTTCGGGCGGCGTGTATAATCAAGTTTTTGCGTAGATGTTCGCGAGGAGTTGCGCACCATCTGAAATGTCAAAGTTGTTCGCAAAAGAGCTGACCATAATTTAATATATTAGTTGTTTTAAAGGTTGCAAAAATATACGCTTACATCTATACTATAATATTATAAAGAGGTAAAGTTTGTGACGTTGTAGGAAGTAACCTCTGGATTTACTGAACCGATATTGAAAATTCTTTTACCAATAGAAAGCCAAGTTATTTGTGAGTGTCATAGGCTATATATTAATCCAAAAAATGAAAAGACTTTTTCGTGGTAGTCGGAATTCCAAAGTAAGTCGGACAAAACGGTCGAACGAAAACGTTTCTAACTAACGCTGCCTTAACGATGAGAGATATATGATTAAGTTCTAGAGAAAAGTTGTAGAGCTTGATAATGCCTACAAAAAAGTCAGCGACAGCATATGTCTAACTTTTATATTTAAGTTACAAAAAGTAGTTTTTCAAATTAAAAAAATAATTTAAATCGTTAGGTCATGTTTATTGGTCATATTATCAACAATTATGAATTAATATCAAAATAGGTAAACTTATCGTCTCAAAATTTTAAAACAAAAGACTTTTTTCTTTTACTGCATATAATTTCACTTTTACGGCATAAATGGTTAAAGAGATAAGACACTCACAAATAAGACACTCACAAGAAGACACTCACAAATAACGGTAATATAGTCAAATTGGCATGCAAATATATACATACATATGCAGTAAAAAATAACCCTTCTTTTTGCAGTCAGAAAATAAATCATAGCACTCAGTACTAACCAAACCACACTCATAATTTCATCACAAGTAAAAACGCCCAACGAAGTGGGCACGGGTCAATTAGTATTTCAATATTTTACATTTCCGGCCCACCAACCGACAAGGAGGGAAAGTATTGTGAAAGCGTTTTTTTTATTGAGATGAATACGAAAATAATCATTTTGAGCCTCTCTGAGATGATGACAGTTTCCAGATTGAAATTTGTTTGTTTAAAGAACGTTATTGCTCACACAATAGAGTACAACATAATTGAATATCTGGGGCACGTGCTGCGGCATGACAGATATCAGCTGCTCCAACTGATATTGATGGGCAAAACTGAGGGTAAACGGCGTCGTGAAAGGAGGAAAAAGTCGTGGCTGTGCGATGTCAGAGAGTGGACCAAGATCACCAGTACGGAACAGCTTTTCCGGATGGCGCAAGACCGACAAAAGTATTCATAGCTAACGGCCAACCTTCAGTAATGGAGAGGCACTTCAAGAAGAAGAAGTTTATATTAAAATATATTATTCAGTAGTATTTATTTAATTATTGATCAGCTTCTATTTTCCCTTAGAAAACTATTCATTAAAATTAAATTGCAGATTTTGTATTCCCCAATAAAACAATACTTGATTTGCAAAAATTTCTAATATTCCAAATCATATAAATGTTTTAATTTGTCCCAAATTTTGCATATATGTGATAACTAGCTGCGCCCCGCGGTTTCACCCGCGTGGTGATGGAAAATTGTGATAATGACGATTGTAAACTATATATCTTATATAAATTATAGCCTATGTGTTATTCTGATGTGTAAGCTATATTATTGTAAAGTTTCATCAAAATCCATTCAGTAGTTTTTGCGTGAAAGAGTAACAAAAATACATACATACATTCTTACAAACTTTCGCGTTTATAATAGTAGTAGGATATGTGTGATAGTATGTACCTATGTAATTAGATGTATTGCTTAGCTTACCAAGAAAACTTAACAAGTTTTATCAGAAATTACAAAAACCCTACTATATCTAATAACTTTTCCATTTAACAAATGTTTTGATTTTCGGGTGTGATACACATTTAACGACGGCGTGTCTCAATGTCCACCACGCCCAGTGATTCCGACTTAAAAGAGTTGGGCAATGAAACAAAGAGATTCAGTGCCATATGAAATTTAGTGTTTTATCAGCGGCACTCTCACATTATTTCTGGTTATTATAACCACCGAGTTTGTTCCGAATGTATTACTCATATAAAGTATATATTTTCAAAACATTATTTCAATAATATAAACGGAGTTCGCTGCTAAATCAACATTATAGTTCTTATAATAAAGATCTATGAAAAATCGCGATATACAACTTTCGTTTTTTTACACGACTGCCAAAAAAAAAAGGATTTTAATGTGTTCAGGGTTCCTCTATGTATGTTTTTCGTTTTTTTATTTAGAAATGTGTGGTATTGTTATAATCGTTACGTCATCCCGAGTGTCATATGGTACCTTAACTGTCCAAATATCAAGTAAATAGTTGTCTAACTGTACAAATCTCCAAATGTCAATAAATTAAGATAAATATATCGTGTTTACTGTTAAATGAAAGGTTTCTTTGAGTAGGTACATTCGTTTAATATGTATGTTATGGATAAATATATATACCGTAGTTTACTGTTTGTAACGGCAGTCGTGTTTTTATTTCTTTTAAAATGTTTATTTAAAAAAAAATAGTTAAAAATTCAAAACAAATATTTTTAATTTTGTTATCTACCTATTAAGTAGAAAGGGAGAGTTCTCTGCTTTGGGTGTCAAAATGACGATGAGAAGTGACACTACTCTCGGGCATACAGTATATCGGAAGCCCTTACACACGGACAGATATTTGCATTCAATGCAAACGTAACTCTTGAATCGAACACGCAATCAATGCGACGCTGAGCATTTTCCGCAGGAGATGGAACATATCGATGGTATCCTTAGGAAAAATGGTTAAGGAAAATATCACGAGTCGCGCACACGATCCAATACAGACGAAACGTCACGATAAAAGCAGATCACTAGGATTCTTACTATACGAAAAGGGCGTGACAGATCGAGTAAGTAAGACGCTTAACACATTCGATATAAAAATAACTTCAAACCGATCCAAAATATAGCTTGATCTCTGAGGCCTGAAAAGGATATAATACCACTGCAAACCCCGGGTGCGTATAACTTCGAATGCAGCTGTGGTTTAGCCTACGTTGGACAAACGAAACAGAATATAGCCACTCGACTGATGTAAATTGAAGCTGATACACGTTCAGCGAGAACAATCGGCGATCTGCGAACACATATTGGAAAGCGGATCTAGGCACTGGGTGCAGTTTCAAAATCCCATTGTGCTATCCAAAGAACGATTTTTCGTTCCTCGCATGATCCGAGAAGCGATTCAAAATAAGAAAAACTCCGAACTTAAATAGAGACGACGTTGCTGGGAGCTGGGATCTAGGCGAAATCAACGCCATCTTTCCGAATTCCGAAGCTTGCAGATACGTGATAAAGCTCCTTTCATTCTTGCACAATATTACAGTATAAATAAGATAAAAACGAATTTACCGCGTGAAGTTTGTAGCACCTGTTGTTTCGGCAACGTTGCAGCCGTTGTCTAGGATAGACTGAAAGAGCTGGTAATGCGTTGTTCCGAGGGTAGGCCGCATACCACTGCCGCCACTGCGTACATTATAACGGTGGTGGGGGGGGGGGGGGGGGGGTCGACGCGCACGAATTTTAAATTTTAAAAATCCGCCGTACGTACAACACTCAATGTATCCTGTCTTACGTTCTTGCGTTCAGCTTTCGGCGGTGGGAACATTTTAAGAAGACGGTAGAAGAGAGTTTGTAACCGTCGTCTCTATTAAAGTAACTGTCGTGTAACCGTCAAACAACTGCGATATTCTCCGATTTCATATTAAAATAATTTACTTACAACGCATTAATAAACTAGCGTTCGTAAGCGGGGTTAAACAGCCTCCTTGATGCTCCAGGTCCGTCCATTTGCGCGATCCGTCTGCCCACGACATGTGAAAGTGTTGTGTGTGAAGTCCACTTTATGCTTGGCCGGACGACTGCTTTCATCGACCTCGCACTCAGCTATTCATACGCTCTGATACGCCCATTCTAATGGAAAGTCCAGCATTATATGTATATTAAAGCTTCCACGCACAATATCATATTATTATAAACCTGCTAAGGAAAAAAAACCTGAACTTACTATATATATACCAGCATCCTTAAAGGGGGTGAATCAGTACAGTTAGTAACCGAATAAGCAACAATGTAGGTTAAAAAAAGTATGAACAAATTCATTACATTTTACATTTTTATTTATTTTACAAATACATTATTTTTAAAAGTATGGAAAAAAATCTTGAAAAATAGTATAATAAATTAATAGTTTAAAAAAAACACTAAAAACACGCTTTTATAAATGCACGTAAAAACCACATCATCAGACCTTGAAACCTAATCGTGCTCAAAGTTCATTCCAAGACTTTTCTAACAAGTCCAAACACAGCTATGACACGATGTTTCATCATGAAGTTCCAGTTCATATATTCCGACTCCATCATCAGATCAGTTCGACAGTACCATATTATTGTATTGTCATCAGAACTACATACAGTCGCCAATTTTCATGATGCTACGATCATTGGAAGATGGTAAAATTAGTTACCTTAGATTTTATTACATAGTTAGTTACATACAGGTCGACCTAATAAAACTGTGTTAAAAGGAGTTCAGCGCGTTGCGCCATCTAGCGGTAGATAAAATATCGCGAATGTTGTTAAATCGCGATATTTTACCTACTACTAGATGGCGCAGCGCAATATTTTTTTTTCAATGGGTATTACTTACAAATTTGACAAAAATAATGTTTTTCCCAATTTTTTTAAAATCATAAGTTGCGTATTTGCTCCTACTGATTCACCCAATCATACAAGGATGTCATATAAGGATGTAACTTGAAGAGAAGACCGCCTCAGACCGTTTCGTACCGTGTAAAACGAAGAAACTCGATTTTAGTATAAGGATGACATTTATTTACACGAATTTACAAAGTTATAAATAAAAATATAACATGCTATAGAGACCCAAGGTCCACTGAGACAACCCCCCCCCCCCCCCCTGCTCGGGCCTAGAAAGCCAGGAGGACAGCTTGCCAGAAAACGAATGGGATGGGTCTATTAGTTTTGGCAGGGCCAAAAACAATCTGCCCTTCTCCCTCCATCTCTCCAAGTCTCTGAAGAAGCTGTCGAAGCGTTCAAAAGGTACATTTCATTACCTTTAAATTTATTTATTTATTTTATTTATTTATTTGTTACAACTTGGTAGAGAGTTAACAGTGAGATCGTAGAGATATGATTTGTAACTATTTATATAAGCAATAAGAAAATGAACACAACCCATACGATCATTCTAGACGAATGCCCAACTAGACCGAACAGCGTGTATCTGGGCATGCGAAATATAAAGCCTTTGTTTTTGAGTAGTACTGACGTTTGAGTAGTACTGGCATAAAATAGTACACATAATAATACAAATATATATGATAAAGGGTTAGTTACATACATATATACACATATACACATGCAAACATACATACATACATATATAATAACACACACACACACACACATACATCTACATACACAAATATTTTAAATTGTTGTATGAAGCAATTCTTTTTCAGTCTTTGTACGACCTACTTCGTAAAGGAGCCATTTTTTTACTTTTATCTTAAATTGGTGTACAATTCGGATAAGAATTATGTTTCAGCAGTGGGTTCACGTGAATGCAAAACTGCACTGATCTTATTGGAGGGTACTTCGAAATACTATATAATATTTTTCAGCTATTTCCAATTCGTCGATATCTATTTCCGATCATTTTGGTGTGTAGTATTCTAATAATTATAATTATCGCAATTCATTTAGCAAATTCAGCCCTATTTCATGCAGCAGAAAGATTTGTAAATTGGTGCTGGCGGCTGTACTAAAGCATTTGAAACAGAGCGCCAGACTTTGTACAAATATGTACAAAGCTCTCATTTGATAGATACATTTAATTTATACTTATTGACTTTACACAAAGCTGAATTAATCGCTGGAGCCCCAAGTAATACTTACCTGCATACGTAGTATTATTATATCAGCCGGATATGTGTCTGATGTAGGCAATTATAAGATTATCAGGTAAATTAATTTACTTACGCTTTTCCATGGATTAAGATAATTCAAGAGATGATCTGGCAAAAGCTTACCTGTGAACAAAAGAGAAAATAATATAAACACTTTTGCATTACACTAGTTGCATCGATTGCTCTGATTTCCTTCGACCGGTATATTTCCAAGTACCATCGCGACACTCGACAAACGGAGTTACTTCACCTTTTCCGCAGGTTAGCACTAATTATGCACAGAACCGTTACATTTATAGAGTAAGTAAAATTCGTAATACGCAGCTCGGCGATATTGACGTATTCAACACGTCATCTATCTATCTCTCTCAAGAAAACAATGGCTAATGACGCTGTTAATATGTTAATGTAATTGCAATATAATAATAATATAATATGTCTTCATGAATATATTAGTTTCACGGCAGAGGGAAATTATTGTGAAATAACTTCTGTGTGTCTTTGTGTCTGTGTGCATCCCTCCACGATAGCGCCCAAACACTTCATCTGATAATTAACATGCAGGCATCACTAACATGCAGGTCATGGAAAGATTTTAAAAGAGTGTGGTTGAAATCGACCCAGCAGGGAGCGCGCCAGTCATACCGATCTCGGAATATTAGACTTAAAGACTGGAAATTCGGAAAACGGATGCCTTGTTAGGCCAAAACCATATTGAGAAATTTCGCTTGGAATATCTTAATACAAGCGAAACAAATATTCTTTAAACTCCGTCATATCAAAAAAAATACTACATCATATTGAAAAATTTAATACAATTTTAATGTCACGGAAAAGAGTACAAATATTGTACGAAATTACTAATACAAAACTACAAAAATTTTAGAAATACATTCACGACTTTAATCTTTCACATTGACTATCAGGGGAGTGGGTTGACGAGATGACGCGGGGAGGGCTAGAGAGGGGGGAGAGGGGGGAGGAGGGGCCGGAAGGGGGCTGGTCTACTTGCCGGGAGTCTTGGGAGGACTCAACCGATTTTTTAAATACCATGTATGTATGACTTTTATTATATAACGTGTATTCACATTCAATTTATTTACTTATCTCCTCCTCCTCCTTCCCCTCTTCCCACTCCCCACTCCCCTCCTTCCTACCTGTATTTTTTTAAAGTATACACATTATTAAATGGAAATATTTAATTAATTTTGTATGTAATTTATTGAAGCAGCTGATGTTTCTCGTAATAAAACAAAAGTAAAACTTTACTATTAAAGAACTGTATAAATCTGTACTGTATAAGAACTGTCTAAACAAAGGCGACAACCCTCGTCCAATCCCAGGCCGTTTTCCCTCTCAGCAGGTGGTTGGATATCGAAGACGATTGTGAGTATGCCAACCCTCCTTTGGGAGGACGTAAACGACCTATTTTACGATATCGGTTGGCCATTATGGACGTTATTATGAAGTATCCTCATAATTCCCGTTTCCTTCTGGGACGTATGAATGAATCGGTGAATGAATAGGGGTAAATGACGTGATATTTAGTATTAAAATATTAAGATTAATGGCTTGGGTTTTTCGATATCGATAAGGAATTAGGATAAAAAAGATCAACGGACAATAACACTGTCATATGCAGATATCCGCATAAATACAAAATACTCGTCTTAAGAGGTGTTTAAGGACAGTTTTAATACAATTAATGGATAACTCGAATATCGAATACAAAAAAAAACATTCTGGTGTAAAATTTATAAGAGAAAGAGATATCACTTATCAAAATTATATTAAATGCAGCATACATATCTATACAACTAGATCGACCGCACCTTTGATGTTTGATTATTCCATCGCTGGTCATGTGCTTGCTAGGGTTGCTAATGTGAAGGATCTCGAAGATCTCTTCGATCCTCAGTTTCCATTTAAGGATTTGATACCTGTTTTATCCAAGTCCTTATTTTTTCAAATATTTTTTTATATAAGCCAGTTGTTAGGGATCCCTACTCTTGGTATATACGAGTATATATGTGGTTCTTGATTTTAGATAGTATGTGGTATTATACCTTATGTGGTATAAATCATTTTTTAAATATTGTCAATTTTTCAAAATTGTACAACAATTAATAATTAAATTTATAATAAAGATTTAAAATATTTTAAAAATAATTTGAGCTGCTAAAATACTGCAGATAGTCATTATATTAAACAAAGAGTCAGTTATAAAATAGTCAAATTAAAAATATTACAAATATAAGATTACAACAATAACAATATAAATTTTTTTAATATAATCTATCTCGATAATCAACATAATTGTTGATTATCGAGATAGATTATAGTGGGCGCCCTCTGAGATCGGAAGACAACCTACTGCTCTCGATCCCTAGTCACAGTAGTGATTTCTTCTCGCACTCTTTCTCTGTACGTGGAGTCCGTCTCTGGAATGCTTTACCCACGCGTATAAGGATAGCACCTAGTTTGTTTTGCTTCAAACGCAGGCTCAAAGAACACTTGAACACACTCTCATAAACTTTTCCTTATTTTTTCCTCCCTATTGCGTCCCTTGCGTCATTATAGGTTTATTGTTTGTTTTTTTCTTAAATTTATTGTTTTGTTTTCCTGCTGAATTTAAATGATTAAAATTTTATTTATTAGCTTATTTTTACCGCATAACATGTTATTCCACTAGGTTAAGGTTAGCTGTAAGATATTGCTTTTAGGCAATAAGATCGCCTTTTTGTTAAAGCAAATAAAGCGTTTAATTATTATTATTATTATTATAACTGGATTTAGTAATAGTAATAGTAAACCAACTTGTCGGTAGAGATCGCGAACTTTTACCCATAATAAAGCAAAGGAGAGTGGCGTACCTGGGCCACGTGCTGAGACATGAGCGATACCAACTGCTTCAGTACATTATTATGCGGAAAGTTTGCTGTAAACGACACGCTGGAAGAAAAAAGTCTTGGCTTTGCAACATCCGAGAGTGGACATACGTCTCAAGCGTAGAAGAACTATTTCGCTTGGCCCAATACAGGGAAAAATTCTAAGAGCTGACAGGCAGCCTTCTCTAGGAGAGGAGAAGAAGAATATAAATAATCAAAATTAAAGAATAATAAAAAAAAAAGATTGTAATAAAAATAATTATGGAAGAATGGAAAAATCAATACTCTCAAAGTCTTTACACACATCTTTACATAGGTACATTAAGTTCTTAAAAAGCATATCCTGGACATTTTTTTAAAATTTAACGTCTCCAAGACCCCTGACGCATAATGGAATCTTGCTACAAAAAATATTGGACTGATACAAGAAACTATTTCTAACCTTACTTAGTCGCACTTTGTAAGGACGCAAATCTTGTTTGTTCCGCGTTTAAGGCGCTATGTTTCGATGTAAGTAAACTAAAACATTTCCGCAATATCCTTGTCATGCATATGTCGCATCATTCAATTGTGATTAGAAATGAATGCAGTTATTTCGAATCCACATGCAGATCTAATAATGTCTGAAAAATCGAAAAACGTTTCTTACGAATCTATAATCCATATTTGTAACCTTACTAGTTTTTAACACGCTTTTATTAGGTCGACCTGTATGTAACTAACTATGTAATGGAATCTAAGGCAACTAATTTAACCATCTTCCAAGGATCGTACCGTCATGAAAATTGGCAGCTGTATGTAGTTCTCATGACAATACAACAATATGGTACTGTCAAACTCATCTGATGATAGAGTCGGAAGATATTAACTGGAACTTCATGATGGAACATCGTATCATAGCTGTGTTTGGACTTTGGACTTGGAAAAGTCTTGGAATGAACTTTGACCACGATTAAGTTTCAAGGTCTGATGATGAAGCCGGAAGATAGGCACTGGCATTCCATGATGGACTATCGTATCATAGCCTTGTGTATGTGAATATCGTATCATAGCCCAAAAGCGTGTTTTAGTGTTTTTTTAAAACTATTAATTTATTTCTAAGCATGGTGGGCAATGGTTCTCATAAATTGCGCAGAGAAATGCTCACCATGGCCTGTTTTTAAACTGACCCTACCATGCTGGCGAAGAATTGGCTCTTTGTTCCCAAAAAAATTAATCCATCGCGATCACACAAACGACTTGCAAACTAACTATCCTCGCGAACTATTTTAAATCGTTGAAGTATGCCCACACGCTCTTTACGCATCGATATATGAGCCCTAGATATGCCCTCAGATACAAATAAGTTGGCTCCATACCCTGGGCTCGTAAAACATGTGAGAGAGAGAGCAATAAATTGAACAGTATGCAAGAGAAAAGCACGCCAATATTCTTCGAGGGAAAGCTTACACCGGAAACGGTCGGCTGAAACACGAAACTCACGAAATCGACTGCAACCAAACTACTGGCCGGCTTTCAGTAGTAGTTTTAAGGTAATATTTTCGAGCGCAAAAGGCTCATCTAGGGCCATATATCGATGGCTTTACGGCATATAAATGTATTTGTTCGTTTGTTCAAGAGCTCAACAGCTCGCGTTTGTTAGTTTTGTTCAACAGCTCCAGATCTGGATATTTTTAGTCTTTTTAGAGACCGCATGTCCTAAAACTTATGTTACCTTTTATTCCACATATTTTTCTAATTTCATTCATATTTTTTCCTTATTCTCTTTATCTACTTTTAATTCCTTTTTATAGGTGCTATTTTTTTTTGCCTGATAGGAATGCTTTAAATTTTCCTACATTGTATCAGATTATTGCCAACTTTTATTTCTCTCTATATATACCCATGGACATTGACGTTCATTACTGTTCTTGTTTTATTATTTTAATCATCGTAGTATTCCACTTATTATTTCACCTTGCTATGTTATGTTTCTCCATTTGATAATTTATTCATAAATTGTTTCATAATATCCATAATTATGATTATAGCTGTAGTATAATTGTTATTTCTGCACATATCTACAAAAATATTAGAAAATAAAAATTTTAAATTAATAATATCAAACAAACGCGATAGTCTTTGATTTCCTATCAGGAAATAGCCTATCTTAACATATTTTTCAATCCTGCTTCCCAAGTAAAACACACCATAAAAAATATTATTGACACTCGTAAAACTGCTTTAAGCTGGATTTAAATTTAACGACGATTTTATTCCTGAATAATGTGTGACCGATAATCTCCTATTAGGAGTTATATATTTATGCAGTTGGTAAATGGGTGTAATTCTAGATATAAATATTTTTTTAATTTAAAGGCATCGTTGACTGTCCTTGTCCGCTTCACGTTCGTCCTATGGAAGAACGTGAAGCGGACAAGGACAGTGCACTGTCTAACTCCACCGACAAACCCGTGAGTGTCCAAATCCTTACCGCAAGGTACTGCGAAGTGAAACCAGCGGGTTTAACACACGCCCTCTCTACCAGATTTAGCCGGATTTTTCCGTCCTCCAGTCTGCTCATTGATTCTAAGTCGCTAGCGGGGCCTATACCTATTGTTAGCAATGATTCCGTTAGAATGTATCGCAGACCGTGGCGCCCACGCGGGATCGGGTGGTTAAAATCGATATATTAGCTAGATAGGTCCTCATATATAAATAAGTTGGCTCCACATACCCTTTGCTCGTAAATCATGTGACAGAGAGAGCAATAAATTGAACAGTATGCGAGAGAATAGCGCGCCAATATTCTTCGCGGCAGCTCCACGCCGGAAACGGTCGGCTGTCTGCCAACGGGCTGCGACCAAACTACTACTGGTAGGCTTTCAGTAGTGGTTTTGAAGTGGTCATTTTCGAGCGCGAAAGGCCCATCTAGGGGATCATATATCGATAACGGCTTGCGCACAATGCGCAAGCCGCTTAGCAGCAGCCCTTTTCAAGTTTGTCCCTCTTCGAGTAGGCTACCGGTTGTAAGCTGAATCGGAAAATGAGCCAACTCAAGATAACAAGAAGGTCATATGACCGAAGCTGTATTGAACCGTTACCAGCCAGGAACTTCAAACAGTGATGTAGAAGCTGGCTATTAAACCATATTCTGGTCAATCGCTCATCGCCAATGCTTCTGCACGACACTAGCAAAAACCGCCTTCTTCATGCATCGAAAACCATATCAATAGTCTTCTAATGAACTCTTTAAAGAGGCTCAAGTTTTGGATGCTAGGTTATTATTTATTAAAACTGCACTACGTTGGGTTTTCGTGGCCAAACAAAATACATCTTTTATTATTGGGCACACGAAACCCACTAGACAACTCCTGAGTGATAATTTGAATGTACCTACGATGAAGACGACTTTCGGACAGCGACACTACTCTTTCATAGCTACAAGAGTTTATAATAAATTAAGCAGTGACATAAAAACTAGTGCCAATTGTCATTTGTTTAAAAGCAAAATAAATAAATGGTTGTTCCAAGAAGATCGTTTATCTATCCATGCCATGATCAATGTAGTAGAATTAGTTGAAGTTGACTTAACATATATTGTGTTTATATGTATGTATGTGTGTATATGTGTATTCTAATGTATTTAGTATATCTATTTTCTATATAATACTGTATTTTTTATTAAAATTTTAATATTATATATAATTATTATTATTATTGTTATTGTGTTTGGTTGGTTCCTCGACCCTCGTTTTAAATGTAAAAATATAAATTGCTTGCCCTGGAACGGGTTTATCCCAGTTGGGCAGCACTAGCCAGTGAATGAAAGAGGAACGTTTTTGCCATTTGTTTTAATATTATAATTATTGTAAATTTGATAATTCCAATAAAAATAAAATAAATAAATAAATAAATATTCACGACAGTTCGTATTCATACAGCAAAGGCATTAACCAATTTCCTTTATAGTGGCAAAACATATAGACATAGGGCTTAATATTTTACTAATGTGTCATATCCATTGCGCGTAAAAACATGTGACAGAGAGAGCAATACATTGAACAGTATGCGAGAGAATAGCACGGCAATATTCGTCGCGGGATCGCTCACACCGGGAAATACTGGCGGAACTTCTTTTGGCGGTGATCCGTATTGATATTGAAGTATTTTTTGGCCTTCTATATCGATGTAGAAATATATATTTTTCGTAAAATATAGACGGCAACTTCATGGTTAAGGATCTAACATTAAACGATTATGAGCTTGTCGCCTTACATTAACTAAGCCTTACGTTAACTAAAGCCAATAGCCGTTAACCTACCCTTAACAAACCCCTATAAAACGAAAACAAAAGTTACCTCGTATTATTTTAAACTCGAGACACTTTTGTTTAACGGTTCATAATCATCAAAAGCCTCACATTTACAGGCTGAATTCATAAAATTCTGGAGCACCCTTTATTCATTCAGACCGGGCTTAAGAAATGAAAATTAATGACTGCATGAGTATTATAATGTCCTATCTTTTATGTGGCGGCGTTCGCTCGACGATGCGCGACATCAACGGTAAAGTATACAATAGATAGATGAAGAAAGTATATAATATCCACTAGATGTGTCGCGTCGCGTCGGCAAGCGACATCGACTAGTCGAACGACTTGTTTACAGTGATTTTGGAGGCGCGCGACAACCCAACTAGAGTTGTCAGCTCCTATTGAGTAGCCTCCTCGTGGGAGGGACTACCCCGGGAAGGACTCTCGCGTATCAGGGCTCACGGCTAGTGGATCGGTTTCTCCTGGAGATTGCCCTCCGGCGCAGCGCTACTGGACGGTTTGGGCACTAGGCGACGTCATTCAATCGGTTTTGCACTCTGACAATTACTGATAGAGTGTGGAGACTGGAAATATACTGTCTCCTAAGCAGCGGGGGTAGATGTTAACCTATTCTCGTGCCACTCTTGAAACGACCTATGGGGCACCCGATCCCGAGTGGCAGTTTGGGCAAAGGACGCCCATGTTCGCGATAGATTCGTATTGAATTATCGCTGTAATACAACAGGTACAGGCCGCGCAAGTGCTTTCGGTCCCGTAACCAGTCAGGAGGACGGAGATAACCTAAAATTTAGTTCCAAACGGAAATGCCCTGTCAAAACTGGCAGCCAGGGGACGATATGGCCCACGGGGTTACCTGCCTAGTGCCTCGCCTTAAGGCGTTGGACTCTGCAAGGTTCGGGACTTTGCCTGGACGGTAGATTTGTATCGCTCCGAAGTCTTCTATGCTCACCCCATGGAAGACGATCATTATCGTTAAAACTTCCTAGGGTGACGGGTTCGCTTTTTGTATTCGACATCTCCAAATTATCACTTCACTAAGGAGAGCATTCCATTCGTTTCATTCTAATGATGAGGAAATGTTTCTTAGGATTTGAATGGAATGATTCACGCTGAAGTTTCAAATGATGCCCACGCAGATGTGTGTTGGTGTTCGTGATGTAGATAGTCTGCAATTCATGAACGTCACACGATGAAATCAGGCCCTTATATGTCTCGATCAATACATCCCGTGGCCAGCGTGGCTCCAGAGAGGTCAAACCGAGTGCTGTTAAACTTTCATCGTATGTCAGATGCTTTAAGTTAAAAGGCGTTTTAGTCGCTCTTTGCTGTACTTTCTTTAGATCGATACCCTTCCTAAAGTATGGGTTTCAGATCTGACAAGCATGTTCTAAAATAGGTCTCACCAATGACTTATACATTTTTAGCATCAGTTCCTCTGCAATATGGTGAACAGCTCTCCGAATAACGAGCAACAGAAAGCTGAACTTTACTATTTAGTCACGTTTTATTTTTATTTTAAGTCTTCGGTGACTATTGCACTAAGATTTTTTGTAATTTCATGACACGAAGAAGTGACTTTTCCAAAAAGTATGGCTGTTTAGCGTTCTTTTTTCCAAAATAAAAAACAACACGTTTTCAGCATTCAGAGTTTCCTTGAATATCAAGGTGAGTTTGATAAATCATCATGATAGCGTGGCTCGACGTACTTTTATGATGTGCATAATTATTAGCTAGACTCAGTGTGCCAATGTTGCTCGAAAAAGGCAGAATATAAAACAATAAAGTTGTGAAAGTAATTGGCGCTTCGCGACTCGACTCGAGAGAAGAAAGCAGAGGGATACGTTACGGAACCCGCCTGCAGTTGGCGTTACGCTTGGGTAGGGTTGTCAAATTTCTCGAACATTTGAATATCTGCGTCGGCGGAGCGGCGGCCATATCACGACGCTTTGCCCGCTTACTTCTGCGAATTTGGTTCAATGGCAGCACAGTCGGCGCGGACGACGCTTGTGGTACAATGTCTAGTAATCGTATTACGATTTGTGGCCGCCCTTGGGACTCGTGACGTCGCTCGCTTCGATTTCAATTTTATTCTACGTAAGAGAAACTATTGTCTGTATACTGTGACAGGGATAAATCCAATCATTTCCAGGTGACAGGGATGGTCCAACGGAGGCCCTCAAATAATGTCACAGAAATTAATACTAAAACGCCATGTTTCATCCGATCGTGTCGCATCTGTTGTGATTGCGCACATCTCTTACCTTCTTAATCTGTGCTCTAAGCTTCGGCTCTCAGACTCGGCATTGCTCAAAGGCTGAGCAATTATTGCCGTCATAAAGGAATACACAGTAACCCACTTATCTAATCCGTATGGAAAGGGAGCGGAGAACGCCTAAAAAACTCTGGCCCAGAGCACGCATGTGGCATCCGCTCCGTTGGCCTATGGCCAGACTGGAGTCAAGTGTAGGTGATTATTATGTCTTGGGGGGCTGGTGCTTAGGTCGCTTCGTGGTGACTGGCGACTGAAAAAATAAGTAGGGGAAATCGGGGACAAAAATCACAGCGTCATGAAAGCAACAACGATGACAAGTTTCGACTTGACTCATGCCAGTGGTGGATATACCATATGTATTCGTATTAATTTTATCAGTATAATGGTATACAAGTCATAGTAAATGTAAGCATCGTATTTTTTAACCCTAAATTTTAGAAAACCCTAAAACCCTAACCCTAAAACCATGGAAAACGTAGGAAATGTTAGAAAACATAAAGAAATAAAAATTAAATAAAGAAAACTGAAGAATATACAAAGAGAAAATACTAGAGAATAGAAAGAGATAATTAATCACATTACAAATAAAAACATCAATATTATTGATTTTAGTCGTCAAACGAGTAATATTCCTCCAGTGAGTAAAACGTCTTGTCTGTGAGATACTTCTTAAGGCGGCTCTTAAACACGCCCATTGATTGCGATTGTCGAATGTGATCGCTGGTTTTGCTGTAAGCCGCGGGGCCGGCGACATACCATATGCAAGCCTCCCCGACTTGGATAATGCATGACCACACGGAACGTAGCTTGGTTCGGGATCTTGTTGAATATCGGCGATTCACATTCACATGGACGGCAGCTTCATTATTCACAGATCTTTAAACAGAGGCCTTGCAGGCGTATCAAGCGGCACATGCGCTATTGTGCTGGCGGCACGTTTCTGCATAATTAGGGCCTTTGCCTATCGGCTACACGTTTCCATAATTTCGCGCCGTACGTTAGCATGGAATGAACATTTGCAAAGTAACACAGATACCATAGTTTCTTAGAACAAAATTGAAATCAAAAACGTATACGAGTGGAGTCGTAAGGGCTCGCATTTGCTCGCCAGATGTTTCGCTACTCGGCCTACGCAGATGTCCGAATATTCGAAACGTCGCTATCATTTACCTGGCCGTAATGCTAAATGTTTACGTTCATCGCGACGGACCTCGCCCACATTCCTCGCACCCTCTTCCGGCGTTGCCTTGTAGCTCGAGAGTAAAGCTACTGGTTTTCGTACAGGTATCAGATTTCTCTAATAGTTCATATAAAAAAAAATTGGGACAGAAAAGTATCATTCAACATTTTGGCAAAAAATCTCCCAACTACGTAATTAAGAATCACGGGCTAAATTAGGACTGGCGAAACTGCCATGCTCCCGGAGCGCAAGGTATTATTAGGTGCGAAAAAATGAGCAATATTTCTGCAAATTTGATTCCCGGATCCCTACTACAACGTTATTTATGGATTTTGTAAATAAATATTTCTGAAATTGAAAATGGATGATCTGTATCACATTGCGTGTATACTATTTAAAACAAGTGGCTCGTGTGTCTCTCGCGAGCTCTAGGGCTTAAGAAAAAATAATATGGATAGGAGAATCATCAAACAGATCTCTATAATGACAATAGCTCCAACCATGATATACACCTCGAAGGCCGCAACTTGTTGCGAGCTGTCAACGATTTTATTCTGCTACGCTTCAAATTGAAAATATGATGTCCACGATTGAAGAACTATAGGAGGAATCCCAAAACTTTAAATTAAACATTTTAAATTATAATTATATAGAAATAATATAGAAATTTAATTAAATGAACATCTCAAAGACGAAGATCATGACCAACCATCAATTAGAGCCATCAATTATTGGTTAGATGTCGAAGTCGCAAGCGACTATATTTATCTAGCCCACAAAATCGAGCTGGGTGGCGAAAACCAAACGTCAGAGATCGAGAGGCGGATTTCCCAAGCCTGGGCAGATTTGGCGCTAATAAAAACATAATGCGCACATAACTTTCAATAAAACTGTAGACCAAAGTGTTCGAGCAATGTGTCTTGCCTGTCTTTACTTACGGATTGGAAAAAATAATGGTCCTACCTGGAAGAAATAAATTGATTACGTAAAATGTCTAATAATGATATAAATTATGATATGTCTATGAATAGAACATACGTAGACGTTTAAAAAAAAATCACAAAAACGAGTAAATTTTGTAATAAAATAAAACAACTTTCAATTTTTAATATTTAACCGTTATATATTTAATTGTTGTCATATTTTGATATGTTTCATGTGTTGTTATATTTTTATAACTCTGGTTCTATTGCTTAATTGTATTTTTTTATGCAAAACCTTATGAAAACTTATTAAAAAAAAATATTTGAAAACTACAGAATGTATTAATTTACGGGTAAAAAGTCGGATCAATCGTGAAAATTCACATATTTACAGTTATCAAAAAGCATTGAGTTTTGGATTTAGTGACGTTTAATTTGTTCCAGATTGACCAATCCCTCACCCCTTAAAAACTTTTATATGACCTAGCTATGATCCTGTATAATACAGTGTTGTCAGTTCAATTAAATGCCATTTAAAAAAAGCTAAGACTTTCCCGCGTGATTTATTTTCGGGAAGGAGGCTTTTTGTAAATAAAAAAAACAATTTAGATTTTCAGCAGTTGCAATTTTGTTTTGGTTTTTTTTAGTCGATCATTTGGGCATAATTATTTACAATCCAATATAATTCCCTGGAGCTATGAGATATTCCAAACAGGAATCAGTGCACCAAAATATATGTCTATATATGACCAATATTTCGAGATTAAAATATGACTAGTGCGCCCCCTAGCGGACCGATTTCCACCATAACCTTTTTAACTCTTGACATGATTAAATAATGCCTGCAAGCCAAATTACAGCTCAATCGGATTAAGCATTTGAGTGCTATAGTGGAGGAATACACAGATTTAATCGCCTCAAGGCGGCTCAAAATATATATTTACGTGTTCATCTTGAAAAAAAATGCGCAATCACAAAACCTTCTTGGTGGTTGGTGCGGCTAGAAATATTTTATTAAGTATAAAGTATGCATTTATGCAAAGTATATAAATGTATGCAAGTATATAAATATGCAAGTATATAAGCATGCAAAGTATATAAATATTTAATACCTAATATTGCAATATTCAGATATAGAAATGACCCCTCCTTTTCCAATACATCCAGATAGAATACCAAGGGCTAATTAAACACGGCGACATTTACCTGCAAGAGAAATGGAGTGTTAAAACGGGCCAACAACTTCTTGTAACGGAGGGACATCGGGCCTGATCTGAACCATCTCATATGTACATACTGTCTGTCTGTCCGTACGTGACTGTCTGAAATTAGTCGGATTGGCGAAGCGAGGGCTTTTCTCTTAAAATACGGATCCATCCATTAAAGCGAATGTGGTTTCTCAGGGAAGCCAAACTTTTTCATATCCGGTAGACTGGGAGTTAAACTGAATAAAGCCGAGATCCGCGGATAGCCCACGGCAGCCGAGTGAGCCATTTCCCCATGTAATGGTCTCAGCGGCTAAGCCTTTCATTATTCGCCCGATGGAGGTGTTGTTTTCCCCGAATATTTTACATAAAATGGGGCTGGAATGCACCGGCGAGGGTCGACGCCGACGAAACAATTTTTGAGGGGAGGGATGCTGGAGACAGGCTAAAGAAAGGAAGAATGGGAGCAGGTGGAAGGGAGGGGGTGTGGGGAAGTATATTCGTATATGTTTAAAGGTTACATATACATATATGTACAAATACATATACATAAACGTATATGTACATATATGTATATGTGTATTTGTACATATGTATATGTATATGTAAATATAATACATATAATATTAACTACGACTAATATATAATACACTTACATATATAAATATGTAAGTGTATGCATGTATATATGTACGCATGTATGTGTGTGTGCGTGCGTGCGTGCATATATATGAATGTATGTTTTTTTTTTTTTTTTTTTTTTTTATAGAGGTTGGGGAAAAATACTTTTACGTATCGTCAGGACCAGTTATTTGACCTGGGTATGTCGGACTCAGATGTAATACCGACTAAAAACCTCCTCTTTCTCCGGCCTCTGTATCCCCGCGGGACCCGCCGTTAGGCATTACTTCGCGGGGAGAGGATTTAGCTATGCTTTTTCTTCATATTAGTTTTCTAGCCAAGATTGTGTTTGGCTCTCTTCCTTTCGATGGAACGCAGGTCTTGGAGTACTTTAGTTGCAAAGGTACTGGTCGCATTCCAGGCCGTCTTTGATGAAAGCATCGCGCCTACTAATGTCTCTGGTTGAATTTTTTGATTGAGGACAATCTCCATGTCATTGCGCAGCGAGCTAAATCGAGGACACAGGAAAAACACATGTTCTGTGTCTTCAGGAATTCCAGGACAGGACGGGCACTCTGGAGAATCATCGCGTTTGAAGCGATGAAGATATGCTCGGAAGCAGCCATGTCCTGAGAGCATCTGTGTTAGGTAGTAGTTGACTTCGCCATGATTCCGGCTCAGCCAAACATTTACCTGTGGTATAAGACGGTATGTCCACCTGCCATTTTTCGCGGCATCCCACTGCGCTTGCCATCGACGTATGCTATGCTGCCGTTCTTCAGTTCTGGGTTCATCAGAACTCGACGTAGATGACATTCGTCTCCGATAGAGGGTTTGTCGTTCTTCGGCTAGCACTTGAATTGGCAGCATTCCGGCGATAACGCACGCCGCTTCTTCAGACACTGTGCGAAAGGCACTAGTCACTCTAAGGGCACTTAGTCGGTATATTGATGCGACCTTTCTCCTTGATTCTTGGATGCCGATGGCGTCAGCCCAAACGGAAATTCCATAGGTTAGCACCGACGTGACTACAGACGACAGCAGTAACCTTCTGATCTGTTTAGGGCCTCCAATATTTGGCATCAGACGGGATAGGCTTGCCCTCACTATCGATGCCTTGGCACTTACATGCTCCACTTGCTGTTTGAAATTAAGCCGGGCATCCAACATCACTCCCAAATACCGAATGAACGGTTGTGTTGTGATTTCGTGCTCTCCGACTCCAAGCGTGATGTTTTCTGTCTGTTTTCTGCTAGTGATTAGCACTGCTTCAGTCTTATGTTGTGCTAGTTGCAGCTTCACCATATTCATCCACTGGTTGACTCTCTCGAAGGTGATGTCAAATGCGAGTTGTATTTCATCGAGATACTTTGCCACGATCACCACGGCCACATCATCTGCGTATGCTACGAGTTTAACACTCGCTGGCAGAGTCAGCCTCAACAGGCCATCGTACATGCAATTCCACAAGAGTGGGCCTAAAACTGAACCCTGGGGTACTCCTCCAGTTATTTTGTACTCCTTTGGACCATTCTTCGTGTCGTATTTCAGGCGTCTACCTGTAAAGTAGCTTGCTACCATCCGCCGCAAGTATCCTGGTACGTTTTTTCTCTCGAGGTCCCGCATGATACAGTCCCAATTGGCAGAGTTGAATGCATTCTTGATGTCCAGTGTGGCTACCAAGCAGTATTTCTTTGTCCCACCCTTCCATCTGGTGCCTGCGATCGCTTCCTTGGCTGTGGAGACTACAAGATTGATAGCATCCAGCGTTGATCGCCCTTTCCGGAAGCCATATTGGTTGTCGGCCAGAAGCGGCTCCACTGCTGCTTCGATTCTCTGGTGGATTATTCTTTCCAGTATCTTGCCCGCTGTATCCAACATGCAAAGCGGACGATATGATGATGGTTCGTCTGGTGGCTTTTTCCCCTTAGGGAGTAGTACCAGTCTCTGTTGTTTCCACTTCCAGGGAAAGGTACCTTCTCTGAGGCACGAGTCATAGATCGTTAGGAACAATGCCGGTGCAGCTTTGATAGCTGTTTTCAAAGCAATGTTTGGAATTCCGTCCAATCCCGGTGCTTTGTTGTTCCCCACTCGATTACACGCTTCCATCAATTCTTCTCCCGTAATAGGTGGGATTTCTTCCGGATCACACTGTACTGACGGATGGATGAATTCTCCTTGTTGAGGAATGTATGTATGAGGAATGTATGTATATGAATGTATGTATACATGTTCATATGTATGCATGTATGCATGCATTCATACATACATACATAATTACATATTTAGATACATACATACATATATACATACATACATACATACATACATACATACAAACATACATGTGTTAAAAAAAACTGAATGGGTTTAAAAAATATTTAAAGAGACAATTACTGAATGTATGAATCGTAAATTGAAAATGGAATCGACAAGCTTGTTGATCGTTAATTTATTTTTATTTATTATTTACTGGCTGACCCGGCGAACTTCATACCGCCTAACAGTCAATGAATGTCGTGTATTAGCTGAACTTAATTTATGATTTTATGAAATTAATACAATGAATACAAAATAAATATTAAGTTCACTACTTTATTAAGATACTAACACAAAAAGAAATATAAAAGTACAAAAAATAATTATGTCATTCGCGTGTCAGCAAGACATGATTGAATTAAACTATTTACATATTGTGCAGCATGGGAGGCACTCGGTTTAATTCTCTTCATTGAAGCACCTTGTGATATACGACATTTTTTGTTTTTTTATCTGGCGCAAGAATAAACAAAGCTGATGATTTGCCGACACGTGAACATGCCACGTACAACTGACCATAAGAAAAACACGGATTTACATTTTGTATGAGAAAATGTTTTCTCTTTTATTTTATTTTTTCGTCAATTTTCCAATTTTCATTCTGCTATTCGGGACGGAGACAAATACAACAAGTAAAAAACCATGAAAATCGGTACAGCCATTATCGAGTTATAAGTGTTTGATCAAACCCGACTTTGTTTTATATATATATATATTTATTTATTTAAGTTTAACACTGATTTGCTAACATAAATAACAGGAACCGAATGGCAAAACCTTAACCTTTTGCTTATTTGATTCTGTCACCCAACTGGGTCTAGCCCGTTCTAGGGTGGACAGGACTCTAATATTACAATCAAGTTTGCTTGATTGCTTGATTGCTTACAAATGTACAAGTTTTAGTGAAAAGCTAATAACACTAAATTGCCCTAAAATGTGGTCTTCAAAAAAATATAAAAAATATAAAAAGATAATAAATAAAATACAATTCCATTATATAATCGGCAATAAATATAATATAAAATTCGATTAAATAATATAAATAAAGTTATATGTAAATGATGGAGACTATATACTTGATTAACCTGACTAAAATTTAAAACGTGTTGAAGATTGCCCTTAAATCTAGCAAGAACTTATGCAATTATCTGATATATAGTTACTAAGATAAATAGAGTGCTAAAAACTGTTCACCAACAGTTGATTATATATGTTTAACGGAGCAATGTTTAACTATTATTATTGTATTGAAATCTAGGAAGGAATAGCTGTAGTCAAGGTAATTCGTTGTTTCACCTCGGAGCTAGAACGGTGGGCGTCCGAGAAATCCTTGAACCGCGTTTCCATTGGCTATTCTTTTATTCATTCGCATCATCACGCACAAAGGAGCGGGCGGCTGACGGACGCGCCACCGGTCAGAGGGCCTTTCATATGCCCTTAGGATACGTCCACACTTGATCCGGAGCCATTGATTATTGTAGCACTTAGATTTGCGGCAAGGCTGTCTTTGACAGGCATTTACAGATTTACATTATCTATACTGGCAGTTTCTAATTACCTAGCGCCGTGACTATTTCTAACATTTAATTTGACAATTTTGCTTTAATTTTTATATGAGATTCGATTACTTGGGTTTTAATTTTTTTTATTGTGAGATTGTATTATTGATTATGTAGATGTACTACTTGGGACTATATTTTTCAATACTTGTGATTGCATTATTACTATTTATAACGTAGGTAATATATATTAATATAACGAATAAGCTTTGATTATTATTGTTTCTAATAATCTGATAATTATCTACAATTATTGAATTTTCATTTATTTTATAATATATAGGGCCACTGGATATTTTACTATTTTTTTAAATTTAATGGCGTCTGCCTAAGTACGGGCATTTGCCTAGCAAGATGGTCTTGGAAACGTATAATAATGTGTGACGGAGATACACTTTTGTTTAGGTTGAATAAATGCTTTCATTTGATAAGCGCTGTTGTTACAGCATACGTTCACACTGAAAGCCAAGAGAATAGTGGTCTTTTTAAATAATCAAAATAATCAACAATCAACCGTAAAAATCGGATCGTCATACAACTGCACAATGGTAATATCATCATGTCATAAAATGAATCATCATATTGTAAGAACAATCATCTAATAATTAGGTGAAATAATTGAAGGGTTACGGGTAAGTGAATGAAGTATGTCAATTATTTTTTTTTACCGTGGGATTTTTTTTGAGGTCTAAATTTAATAAGTAAAATGTATTTTTTTAAACTGATCTATATTTGATTTAAAGACAAAATGTATAAGATCATATTTAAAGTTAGTATAGGTGGCTTATACTAACGATTCGAAATTTAAATTCTAAGCGTCAACATATGTTTTGAAATTTTCTCAACAATAAATAATAATTAAATAATAAATTTAGTGAATATAGTGCAATTCGGCGGTTAAGAAACCCGACCAGGTTGCCACAAGCCTAGGAAATGGAAATATTTTCCTGAAAGTGTGGAGCTCGCCAAGACGTGTGGCCGACGTGGCGGGTATCGGGCTAAATACCTCCAATCATGATGAACAGTACAACCTTACCACGGCCACCAGTCCCCAGCAGCCCCACTAGCCCGAGCCACGGCAGCGGTAACGGCAACGGCGGTTACGGTAACCAAACTGACACTGGCAACGTATGACATCAAGGAGACAGCTGGACCTGTCTGGATGAGGGAAACTGACAACCGATCCGGATGGAGAGTGATTGGAGAGGCGTATGCCCAATGGTTGGCGAATGCGCACTGATGATGAAGAAGAAGCAGATAAGTGGCATTATCAAAAAAAAAAAAAAAATTAACATTGATCGTCCTTCCCGGCCGGGTCAATTCCTGGCTATCTCGCGGTAAGGAGTTGGTCTCTTACGGGTTGTAGCATAGCTAGACGTCGGATTGTTTTGTCCAAAGTCTTCTACGCTCACTGCAGGTCGATAGAACGACTAATCGTTAAAACGTCCTGTGGTGACGGGCTCACCCGTTGTAGTTGACAACTCAATATGTTAGTCGGAGTGCACAATCGATTGGCTTGCGCCGCACGGTGCGCAGACCGTCCAGGAACGCCAGAGGTTTGATTCCTAGGGGAAACTGGTTCGCTGGTCAGAGTCCTACCCAGGTTCGCACCCCGTGCGTGGAGGCCGTCGGATGGGTGTTGACCCGTGAGTGTGACCGACCCTGAACACATGGGTCATCGTGGCCAACTCATCATGGGCCCGTTAGCTTACATGGACCCGTAGCACTTTGACTAACAGTCGGAGAGTCTGGAAGCTGTACTGTTTCCTATAGAGCGGGGGTGGTTGCGGACCTTACGGCGACTGAAATGAAATGAATTGAAAGAGCCGGGCAAAGGACGCCGTGGTCCGCGATAGATTCGGTATACACCGTTTCACCGCTTCGTAAGGGAGAGGACCGCGCAAGCGACCTCGAACTCGGAACCAATCGAGAGACCGGAGAAATCTGGTCACACTTGGAAGTAAGGGCGCGAGTGTCGGCCCGCCAGGTAACATTACTGGCTATCTCGCGGTTAAGGCGTTAGTCTCTTACGGGTTGTGGCGTAGCTAGATGGTGGACTGTTTTGTCCCAAGTCTTCTACGCTCACTGCAGGGAGATAGAACGACTAATCGTTAAAACGTCCTGTGGTGACGGGCTCGCCTGCTATAGTCGACAACCAAAGTTGATCGTCCTTCCCCGTAACTCTTCAATTATAAATTCGGGGAATTCCCAATGCCTTTATTTTAAGCGAATTGTACATATTTATTCGTACGTTAAATATTTTCTCGGTGTATGGGGCACTCTAGACGATCAAGCATGCTTGACAAGCTTCGCGTCGCGGGTACGGAGGGGATCGTAAACCGCAGGAATATGCTAATATTTTTTTGTAATATTTACCAAAAATGCCTAATTTTGTAGTTTATAACAGGGAGTCACGTTAATTAGACGTAATTGATTGATGAATCGCGTGACTTCCTGGTATGAAACTACAAAATTAGCCATTTTTCGTAAATATTTAAAAAATATATTTGCATATTTCCTGCGGTTTACCCTTCCCCCTTCCAGCCCGCGACGCGATGCTTTACAAGCATGCTTGATCGTCTAGAGAACCCTTATTAGTCGTGACACAGAAAACAAGATTAAAGCCTAATGAATGAGGTGCTATTTGAAAAAAACGGTTTCGACGTTAATACTACTCCACTGTAGACGAGTCTTCAATCTTGGAAAGCCATGCCGGGGTAGGGGGTTCGTTCATCCCTATACCCCTCGCAAAAAAGGTAAATCTTTCGGACGTACTTAGAAATGCACTTAAGTTGATTGGTTTGTTTACGCTCAAAATGTGTATATTTTTACGGGCGAGGCGGATGAGCAAAATGGAGTGTTCGAACAAAGCAGTTATTAGAATATATGAATGAATGAATAATTTACTTCTTGTGTATTAAAGATATTTATTGGTTCATTGCAAAGAAATCGCCCAAAGACAATATCTTATTACGTAAAAAGGATCATTTAAAAACAAATTTCTTATTGGCTATTTATTTTCAGCCTGATCCAATTAAATCAAAGTTATATTACTATGTATTAGTGAGAATGAGGAATGATAATGATAATATGTTTTTTTCACGATTTAAGAAGATTGTTTAGGCTATTCTTGTTGTTAATAATCGAAACTGTAGATGTCTGTATTCCACTTTGTCGTTGGAAAGTTCGTTCAGGTTGCAAAAAAAATTGAGAATGCTATAGAAGTCAATGATTTGCAACAACTTGAATCTGCAGATGATGGACGATGCACAAAATAGCAACAAGTATTCATTCCTGAATTATTAGCAATACATAATTTTAATTTAACCAGGTTAGAAGATGTATGGACTTCAAGGATTTTTGCTATAACAACAAAAAGTTTATACAAGGTTAAGAATTTCCTAAAACTGTTGTGGGAAAAAAAATATAATACACAAAATTTTAACAAAAAAAAAAACCGACTCCAAAATGATATATATATAATTGAATGCGTATACAAAATTTTGTATACGCATTAAATTATGATAGCCCAAAATATTGAATATTCCCTCGTTGGAAGCCAACCCTGGATGCCGCAATCCTGTCTTTTTGAAACTTAGAACGGGCTGTCGTAATTGAATGCATATACAAAATTTTGTGTCTGTGCTGTTGACCGTTAAATAGTTCCCTCGTCGGGCTCCAACCCTGGGTGCAGCAACCATGTCATGGTGAAACTTAGAACGGGCTATCATAACTAAATGAGTATACAAAATTCCGTTGAGGAGTCCCCTGGTCGAAAGCCAACCCAGGGTGTAGAATCAGGTTTTGCTTACCAAAAAAATAAATACATTGTCATTGTAATGTACATTTTCAACTTCGTATGATAATATTCAAGGAGTTTCCTCAATTCCTTGTGGATTCCATCATCAAAACATGACTTTGGTGATAGGACCAATCTGCAAGTATCCAGAATGGGACCAATCTGCAAGTATATATCCTTTCAAATAAAACAAGAATTTTTAAAATCGGTTTATAAATAGCAGAGTTCGTAGAACACAAACATTTAAAAAGATACAACCGAATTGATAACCTCCTCCTTTTTTTGAAGTCGGTTGAAAATACGAAAAAGGCGAGAAAGCAAGAGATATTAATCCAGTTGAATGAAATCCTAACATTGTTAAATAAAATCAAAATGAAAGACGTTGCCAATCTTCTCCGCAAACATTTATTTTTATTGATATTTCTTTCTTGCTGCTTGTTTACCTTATAAAATAAAATAACTTCAAATGAGTGGGGAGAAATTAAAGACTTGAAATATAACGAAAGGTCGATTGTATGGACAAAAGGACAAATGGACAGGATGCTGAACTGCAGGCGCATACTAGCGTTCAAGACGATCACGAATCCTGTAAATATTCTGAGGAAAATTAAAATATCTTATAAAATAAAATAACTTCAAATGAGTGGTGAGAAATTAAAGACTTGAAAAATAAGTGGTGAGGAAAAAAAGACTTGAAATATAACGAAAGGTATGGACAAAAGGACGATTCATCTTCGGTCTACGTAAGTATGATCACGTGTCCGACTATAGGGCACAGTTAAAGTGGTTGCCAATACGCCAAAGAAGAAATGTTCATATACTGGCTCTCCTATATCGTGTACTCACCCAATTAACACCATCCTATCTCCAGGAGCTTTTTGAATCACTAAGGTCCCACGGTCTCGTACTTCGGTCAGCCTCTGACAGTTTATTAAAAATTCCGAGTCATAATAGCGATTTCTATTCCTATTCTTTCTGTGTCCATGGTGCAAGACTCTGGAACGATCTCCCAGCAAATATACGAAACTCGCCTTCTTTACCATCGTTTAAGACTCACCTTAAGGATTACTACCTTTCTAAGAAGTAACCAGTTCTTCCCTTTCTCTCCTGTTCCTCTCCCAATTTCCTCTCCTCGGGCATTATTAGTCTTAAATTCTTCCTTTTGTCTGTATGTTATGTAATAATCTTTATTTTCACAATGCGCGCATGTACCACTATGTTTAGGTTAGCTGTAAGACATTGCCATGTGGCAATAAGCTCGCCTTTTTTGTATACTTATTAAGTGCAAATAAAGAGTTTATTATTATTATTACAAATGGACAGGATGCTGAACTGCAGGCGCATACTAGCGTTCAAGTCGATCACGAATCCTGTAAATATTCTGAGGAAAATGAAAATCTTGTTCAAGTTGTAATGTCGGCAAAACGATTCTTTTCTCTCGGACAAAATTGGTTCTTTTATAATTTATATGTAATACATTACATATCTCAAAAGGCCCACTTTTAGTTCTAGAAAAGAATAATAACATAAGAATGGGACGTAATAAATAGGTATGTTATTATTAATCCTAGTGTTTAATTTTTACATCAGATTGGATACCCTACTATTTCGATAAAATAAAATAGCCGACTCCGATATTTTCGGTTGCAAAATCAGCCAAATCCAGCATTACACTTGCATAAACCGCTTCTCACTCGATTAACACTCAATAATAGTGTTTATTTAGATTTGTGCAATCTATAGGTACAATATTCGTTTTTACGAAATAGATGCGTAATTATGAGAAACTTTCTCGAAATTCGATAAAAATGCGAAAAAACTGCATCTGAAAAAGTTTCAATAAACTTTCTCTGTCCCATGAGATTAAATATAACAAAGCCTACTTTCGTATTGGTCAGTTACTTTGTCCATCTGTGGATGCAAGTATGACCACCTTAAATCAAAGATATTACTCGAAAGCTTCTAAAAAAATCCTTTCTTTAGAGCACTGCAACAAAATCAGCTCATTCATGGGTTTGGTCATCTATCAATAAACAGAAATAAATATCCTAATGTTAGCGACATATTGTGGACAACTAAATGCTGCTTTCAACCATTGCTGGCAGTGTTACAGAGCACTTGAAGTCCCACTAACAGCGTAGACGCAGAACGCTTTTTTAGTACATATAATGCCGCCGTTACAGACACAAGTACGACTCCAAACAGTCAAATTTTGGAATATCATGAATTCATATACTCATATGTAGTATATGCAAATATTAGCGAAATTTAATAATAATAATAATAATAATAATAATAAACTCTTTATTTGCACTTGATTGCTATACAAAAAGGCAAGCTTATTGCCACAGCAATGTCTTACAACTAACCTAAAGACAGTGGTACATGCGCGCATTGTGAAAGTAAAGATTATTACATAATATACAGACCGTATGCATAACATACAGACAACTGGAAGAATTTAAAACTAATAATGCCCGAAGAGAGGAAATTGGGAGAGAAAGGGAAGAACTGGTTACTTCTTAGAAAGGTTAAACGATGGTAAAGAAAGCGAGTTTCGTATGTTTGCTGGGAGATCGTTCCAGAGTCTTGCACCATGGACACAGAAAGAATAGGAATATAAATCGCTATTATGACTCGGAATTTTTAGTAAACTGTCAGAGGCTGACCGAAGTACGAGTACGAAATTTATGTTTTTGTTTGCGAAAATTCCGTATCTTTTTACCTATATTATAATATTTTTTTTAAGCTATCTTTAGAATTTTCTAATGGATATCTAAGTTTAGGTCTTCTACTAAGAATCCATTTAGATGCACGATACTGTATATGCATATATTAAAAGCATAGATTCCAGAGGCACATACCAAATATGACTACAAATGGTAGTTAACCTGTACACTGTTCTGTCTTCTACCAAATTCCTATATAGGATAAGTTACCAGATAAGAAGGAAAAAAACTTCGGACCACAAGGCGCTAATGCGCCACAAGGCGCCAGGAGGCGCTAATGACAATGCCATTATACAGCAAACGGGAACACTTTCCATTATTCACTGAACATCTCATAAAAATCGTAATTTCTCGTTTGTTCCTTCCTCGTCCGTATCTCAGAATTTAAAACGAGCGAAGCGAGTGCTTCGAGAATACAATATACAAGATTGCTGTCGTCCGCTCAGGCAGGTCCAAATCATTTATAAAGAAAAAGTTATAGAAGAGGACTTTGCAGCCAGTATAGGCAGTTAAGGGGACGGTCCCTGGAGCCCAAGTCGCTAGAATGGGTTCCAATACTTCCCTGAAAGTCTCGGATGCACAGACCTTCGTCCAGATATAACTCTCTACGCCCAATCTCGGAAGATAGCCCTTATTGTAGAATTAACTGATCCATGGGAATCAAATATCCCAAAAGACCACGAGTACAAATGACCCGGAACGGCTTCACTGTTTAACTTCACGCGGTCGAAGTTGACGTTTGTGGCCTGCCAGCCAAATCTCTGTTTCACCTATTTAAAGATCTTGGTCTCTCTAGGATAATATTCAACTCCTTACTAGAAATAAGAACTAAAACTCGTTTCAAATTCTATTACTTCGAAGGGGTAGTGAATGGGTGGTGAAGTATTCGCTCAGATGTAGCAAGACAGGTATCCTAATCCTACCGCAGCCGGTCGTTAGTCCATAGTCTACCGCTCAACCCCCAGAAGTGAAATAATGGTAGTATGATGGGCCCGACGCCGGTCAGTGTTCTATGGCAGCTCCGTTTGTATTTTTTTTAAACTTCCTAACATTTCATAGAACAAAATAATAAATAAACAAGGATGTTCGCCTATCGACAGTTTCATATTCTTTTACTTGAATAATAATTATTGGAAAAACGTCTATAATCTGGCCAAATTTTGAGTAACCCTTTTACTTTGCCAATTTAAAAAAACAGTTTTTTTTATTACGAATACAATATCTTTTTCGACATAACGACTATCACTGATCATAAAGCCACTCCCATTTAGTCGCAATTTACTGGCTCAATTTTTATCAGAATTTTAGCATCCGTATTTTCCATGTAAATGAAGTTTTAAGTAATAAATGGCGGAGAACCCATTGGTTCCCAGAGACTGTTCCGTTAAGGAGCATCGTTTCATACTATCACTTCTCAATATTGGCTTACATTTAATTACACAGACACACAAACTTGCAAACAAGCACTCCGTAACATCGGAGTATAGCGATATTATACTCTAGACAAAACTCGACACACTACCCGTTCGGCAAATAACCAGGAGGGGGTCTGTAGATGTATGTTTACTATGACTTCGTAAATACATGTCGTAAATACACTTCGTAAATACAGTCTTTACGTTTTCCTCACAATGATCATGTCCTAAGTAATGTAGGCGACACTCTCAGAGGTACTGGATAAGAATATTGGACTTAGGCGAGGCGCATCCCATAAATCTCTCCACGAAAAAGGGAGTTAATCCGTTCCAAGTCCTCTCAAATCGTAATATACTGACTTAGCTCCGAACGCCGGATGTTCACGACACATTATTTTTTTACTCCACTGCATAACGCTTCGCGGGCGGTTGTCTAATGCCTTCGGATTAACTTACGGGTACGAACACGTGGAACGCCGGGATCGCCATACATCGCGATCGCGATATATTTCATAAAACTATACTTCTGCTTGCGGCGAGCTCTTTCTATAGAATTTAATGGTGTAGAATGTAAATGGCCCGTATTCCGTTTCGCATAGGTGCCTAACATGGATACTAAAAATGCGCTAAAAAGACGCTTAATTTTGAACTGACGTTTTGGTATTCCCATTCATGGATCCTAACTGGAGCGAGCTCATGTAGAGACTGTCAGGCTCTTGAATTGATTCTAAGCACCGTCTAGCAGGGTTGGCTTGATTTTCCCCAACCCGGAAAAACCCACTGGGTTAAATCGGGTAAAACCAACCTGAAATAACCCGAGGGTTTTTGACGAATGTGGGTTTTTGAAAAACTACTTGTTTATAATAATTAAATCAATACGGATATAGCATTTATATTATATTTTATCAAAAAGAAAAAAAAGGATGTATTTGTGACATACCCAGTCGTAATTTACTCTAAACCATTCCAAATGTTGAGAAGTCTTTCAATTGATGCAGAACTGGCCGGACAAGTGTAATGCCGACTACTTTTGGCATGATTTATAAGATAACTTATGGATAATATAGGCAGCAGATACAACAACACGGTAGAACACTCGACTTGATTTATTACAAAACTATTCAATATTCTTCAAGCGATAAAGATACACCCTTCAATATACACTATTTAGTTCTAAAATCGTTTGCAGTACTACTCAACACTTTCTCGCCGAAACAGCGTCACTAGCGGTTGTTAGTGTTAACTCTTAAGGGGCAATCATATTATCGGACGCGTCCGTAAGCTGCGGCTTATGGACGCGACTGAACAGTATGCACAGTCGTTTGGGACGCGGCTTGCAGATCTCTATTGGACGTCCGAAGCCGCAAGGTCACGTCCGCGACTGACGTCCGATAATGTGCACGGCTTAATAGAAATTCATCACACAGATAATTATAACCTTTCAGTCGCGTCCATAAGCCGCGGCTTACGGACGCGTCCGATAATATGTTTGCCCCTTTATCCTGTTGTGAAAATAAAGGGGATCTCCCCGACAACTGATGATAACGAATTTCGGGGGAATTATCTTCATGGTAGTGTTACAACTTTATTCAGTAGTAAATAGATTTGGATCGGGAGAAAAACTGCAATAAAATGGTCATAAAATTAAATATAATGTAAAATTAAAATGTATTAATTTAAAATTCTCATTAACTCTGAAAGAACCCGAAATTCCCCAAAAAAGCCCAAAAATCCCCGAAAAAACCCGAAATAACCCAGTGGGCAGATATTTTTTGATAAAACCCGGGTTTTTGCCAACCCTGGCGTCTAGCTAGACCCTTTTTCGTATTCCATTTTTACAAGTGTCATGGTGGATGGGTCTTGTTTGGGGTTTTAGCTAAAACCGGTCTAAATCGAGCAGTCTATGTCTCACAGCCGTGTAGCTCTTGTTTTTCGAATGATTTTGAAGATTTTTTGTGGCGATTTCAAAGATGTTTGCTCAGCATTGGCTTCTTAATCGAAGAAAGGACGATGATCGCCGATTATTGTAAGTAATCGTTAATTAATATCTATATTTGGCCCTGAAAATTCTGTGTCAATATTTTTTGTAGATTACGATAAATAGCCTTGTACCTATAGTTGTCCCCTCAAATGTGAGGCGTCCAATAATGGATGCCTTGGCAAAATGTATACAAAATGTATATAAATTTATATAAATCCGCTCTATAGTAATGCTATAGCTCTATAGTTAACCCCGCTCTATGTAAATGTAAATGTAAATGTAAATATAAATTTATATACATTTTGCCTTAGGCAAACCCGAGCTAATCGCCAGTCATTTGTGGGGCCTTGTCTATCGTATCATAAAAAGCCTTCTATATTTGTGTATTTTAAACAAACCAAAACTTGGCGACCATGAGCGTACAGTAATGAGACAAATGCGGGCGGGCGATCGAGTGATCGAGCTGTCGAAATAGGACCCCGCTTTGGAACGGCTATAGACAAAACGGAAAATTTTAAGCTTTAAGACCAGCTCTTAATTTTGATGAAACAGAATACCAACAACATAACGAAGGTGCTTAAGTTCCTAATTTTTAGCACCAGCTTAGTTTAAGCCTGAGAGAAACGGAATACGGTGGCCCGTATGTATGAATGAATGTATGAATTTCTAACCTGAGCAATTTACTCTTACCAGGATAGAAGAATAATATTGCGGGAAACATTATTCGCGGTAAGTTATTATAATATATCAAGAATTTGATAGGAATGAATCTCCAAAAAAATAAATGAATATGTGTTGATTTACTTTTATTGTTAATTGAAAATAGTAGGTTGTCGTTTGCAATGTCTTAAAATTGTCTGGCTCGATCTGCAAAAATCTATAGCTGAGAAAAACTATTATTTAATTAAAAGCGGATTAAAAGCGTGTAGACGGCAGCCTTGATTATAAACGTCCAACATCTCATACTTCGGCATATGTTTTACACCATCAAGTCAGTGTTTCTTTGAGACCTCAAAAATACAATCGAAATTCTAAACGACGAAAATAAACAATACACACTCATATCTATACAGCAAGCTGCCTTTTTTTGATTTTCGTAAAACTATACATATTTTAGTAAAACTATACTAAACTATACATACAATCGTAAAACTATACTGAACATATTTTCATATTTATATTTTATTATATTTATTTATACATATTTTCGTGAAACTATACAGGGTTAGTTTTTATTCATAAGCACCAGTGCGAATCCATACATTAAATTAACTAAGAAAATTACAGAAAAAGATGTAGTTTTTCTATTTTTTCTTAAATGTTTGGTTATTGATATTATGATTTATTATCTACAAAAGATTATTCTACCCAAAATACCGAAAAAAAAGTTCCTTTTTTTTCTAGAACTTAGTTACATGGAGTTAAAAAAAATGCTTATTAGTATAGATTTTTAAACGCTATTTTTCAAATTCCAAAATGTACACAAAATTCTTTCTACAGGAGAGTTGTATAAAATCATATAATAGACATGAAGTTCAGTTAAACATAGAAAATATAAAACATTGTCAAATGTGGAAAATATCAATGAACTAATAAAGGCTCTTTTCTAGTAAGTTTTACGTTCATATGCTTCATGATTGTGAGATTAAGTATCTTTTGGCAAGCAAGAACCCCATTTTAACCTGTTCAACGTGAATACACGTCAATTCATGTAGTTGTTTAGGGGCGGTTGACGTGTATACACGTCGTCTAAAATAAAAAATAGCATTCGGTATAAAAACCCAATATTTTAGTAATATACTACTATTACTGATGTAGCGGTGGTAGCGGCGGCGGCGGCGGCGGCGGTAGAGTTTATTCAAATATTGAGTCTTTATATCGAATGTTATTTTTTTAGTGCTTTGATTTGAAAAATACCTCAATGAAGTCAACTATTATTTTTGGCATTTTTTAAGTTTTTAATAATGTATTGTTAGTTTTATATTCAATAGAAATGTAATTCTTACCGTTTTTTTTTTAAATATAATATGGCACCATTAGTATTTCGTTCGACGTGTATTCCCGTCATCGCTTCATTTTAATTACTCTACATGTGAGGGACTTTTCAAATATTTAATGCGCGAGAGCCGAACTCGCGTTTGACCGTTGTCGCCTTTATTACATAGTGTGTATCAATTATTGTTCAAAATGCACCGTGCTATCCCACGAAACTACGACAAAGCTAAATTCCCACTTTGACACTTAACACTGTTTCCGAATTCCATTTGACACACATACGTACGGAGTGGGTGTTTGTGAACGGTCAGTGTCAGTGGAGAAGGTGAGCGCTTGACGCGAAGCCGGTCAACGGACGTCGTGTTGTGCAGGTACGCGATGGGCTCTGATGAACGATATAGCTGTCAACTGAAACAGATATCGGCCGCCCTGAAAGCCTTCCGTCGTTTAGATATACGCATAACGAGGTGTTTCGGGCGAATTCCATCCGAGCGCGTACTAGATAATCGCGCATCGGCCAACGTCGCAGCGCACAATGTATCACATGTACGCGTCAAATTTTGGGTTTCTGCTGTTGACCGTTGAGGAGTCTCCTCATAGGGAGCCAAACCAGGGTACATCACCCATGTCATGGTGAAACTTGGAAGTTGCTATTATAAATGAAAGCGTATACAAAATTGTGGGTCTCTGCTGTTGACCGTTAAGGCGTTCCCTCGTCGGGAGCCAACCCTGGGTGGACGGATTTCAACCAAAATCTTTTGAACTCATGCCATGATGAAATAATGCCTGCTTGCCTAATTTCAGCTCAATCGAATGAAGCGTTTCGCCGCTATCGTCGGAGAATACACACAGACAGAAAGTAAAATTTGTGCGGATAGGTAGTTTGTCTACCCGACATCCGACAAGTGTGAACAGCGCCATGCAAATGCATAAGCGAGCGAGATCCGACACGAATTTTTATCGGGCGTGCGGCGCTCGCAAGCCGACCGAGAAAACTTGTCGGAGCCGACAAAAAATCGGTGTCGGATAAGTGGGAACAGCTCCATACAAAATGTTCTGCCACTAGGCCACCCGACTTTTTATCGGGCCCGACATCCGACAAGCGGGAACGGGCGGTCACATTTAAATAAAACGAAAAAAGTTTTAGATGAGGTTGTGAGCGAGGCCCTTGATACAACTCAATTCAAGTAATTTTTAAACCGACTTCAAAAAAAGGAGGTGGCTATCAATTCGGTTACATCTTTTTTTTAAATGTTTGTTACCTTAGAACTCCGTTATTTATGAACCGATTTGGATTTTTAAATTTTATTTGAAAGACTCTTATATTTCAGACTGTTCTGATAATGGGATCCATGAGCAATTGAGGGAACTCCTCAGATATTATCATATGTAGTTGAAAATTGACCTGCTGTTTCAGATGCTATTAAAATTCATTTTAAATGGTAAGAATGAACTAATTCTTCACCCAGGGTTGGATCCCATAGAGGAGACTCCTCAACGGTCAACAGCACAGACACGAAATTTTGTATACGCATTCAGTTATGATAGCCCGTTCAAAGTTTCACTAAGACAGGACTGCGGCACCCAGGGTTGGATTCCACCGAGGTAACTCCTCAACGGTCAACAGCACAGACACGAAATTTTAAAATTTTGTATTATTATGTATTTATAATGAATTGACTAATACGTGGATCATTAAAGTTCCCACACATTAAACAAATTCAAATGAAAAACCTTATTAATTTTCATACAATGAGAGAAAAAAGCATAAATTTAAAGAAACTAACAATGACATCCAATAAAAAGGGGACATTTTTTTGTTTGAGAGTAAGTGACGTGAAAGGTATTGGTTGGGCGAACATAGAGTGGACTATTTATTCCCTCTCAAGAATTGGCATTTACTTACATAAAATAGTTCAGTGTCTACTAATTTGCAATTGTAGGCGTTCTTAAAGGGTGGGCCTGGTTTAGACGGCCCCAAAAAACATGTTTTCCATGTTTTTTTAAAACTTTGAGTTGAAATATATTCATGAATCTTTAACCTCTGGTAAAATAATTCAGGCTTCGATTTTTAAATTAACAGTCAATAAGTTAATGAGTTCTTTAATTAAAGGGATTGAAAATGTTTCAAAATTCATTAGTTTTCATTAAAATTCAGCAAACATTTCAACAAAAAAATGAGAACTCGGAAAGAAATCAATCAATCGATTTTGCAACGAATTTTACTAAAATACTAGTAATTTTCTAAGAGTACTCAATTTCCAAATCTAAGAGTATTTAGAGGTTACCTTGAGTCTTTAAGTCTGAGATTAACGAAAGTCTTTCGTTTTAGATCTCTAAGGCGGTTTTTAAGATCCCTAAGCAAAAGCCTTTTTAAGAGTTTTTAACTAATTTGGTTCATGGATTCCTCTCTATATAATCTTGCGGTATAAATATTTAATTATATAGTACTTTCGGTCGTTAGTTACCTAACCGTAATAATTAGTAGAGAATCTTTTGTCAGAATGATAATATCACCTACTTGGTTAGTGCTTTTTGAATGTCACTGGGACCTAAAAGAGGAGGCCCCATCATAGTGACAGCATATTTCAAAAATTGCTCAACAATAAATATTAATTGTAATTATTAAATGTAGTGAATAAAGTGCAATTATGCAGTCTAGATAAACATGCGGTTGACACAGGACGCGTCCCGAATGTACTCGATGGCCGTTTGCATATCGGTCGAATTATAATGGGAAGCAAAAGTATATAACAAAAGACCGAGTCAATGGCGGTAAAACCATCCCAACTGGGCAACCGGTTGAAGAGGTCTCAGCGGCCTAAGGTCCTAAATAGACCTAAAATATCTGGTGCAGAAGGCAACGGAAGACCACTGCACTATATATCCCTAGGGAGCTAATGGGCCCTTGCTGAGTTGGCCACGAAGACCCATTCTGTTTCAGGGTCGGTCACACTCACGGGTCAACACCCATCCGATGGCCTCCACGCATGGGGTGCGAGCCTGGGTAGGACACTGGGTCAACCAGTCTCCCCTGGGAATCAATTCTCTGGCGCTCCTGGACGGTCTGCGCACCGAGCGGCGCAAGCCAATCGATTGTGCTCTCCGACTAACAATCGGGGGAGTCTGGGAACTGTATTGTTTCCTATAGAGCGGGGGTAGTTGTCTACCTTACGGCGACTGCTCTTGAAATGACCATTGGCCATCCGATCCCGGTTCAGAGTCGGGCAAAGGACGCCTTGGTCCGCGATAGATTCGGTGCACTCCGTTTCACCGCTTCGTAAGGGAGAGGACCGCGCAAGCGACCTCGAACTCGGAACCAATCGAGAGACCGGAGAAATCTGGTCACAATTGGTAGTTAGGGCGCGAGTGCCGCCCGCCAGGTAACATACCTGGCTACTCGCGGTAAGGCGTTGGTCTCTAACGGGTTGTGGCGTAGCTAGACGTCGGATTTGTAATGTCCAAAGTCTTCTACGCTCACTACACGGTCGATAGAACGATGAATCGTTGAAACGTCCTGCGGTGACGGGTTCGCCCGTTGTAGTTGACATCTCAATATATATATCCCTAGTAGTTAGCAATGAAAAAATAAAAAATAGCCATGGCCCCGAGTGCCCGGCGGCCCTATAATGGGTCAGGTGTGCTAAGAATCCCCGGGTGGAAAACTGAACCGGGATCACCAGTACGGAACAGCTTTTCCGGATGGCGCAAGGCCGACAAAAGTATTCAGAGCTAACGGCCAACCTCCAGTAATGGAGAGGCACTTCGAGAAGAAGAAGAATATAAGTGGAATATTTCAAATGTTCGCCGAGTCTATTTTAAAACATACTCGGCGCGGCATAGTCTCAGATTGCTATAAGCGTAAAAAAGTTACTTACTTTTCTGTAAAGAAAACTTTGAACGCGTTTTTCTCACAACCATATTTTCCAGTATTGCGCCGGGGATAAAAAAAACTCTTTGACGGAACGAGTTGTTCCTAAAAAAATTGAAAGATTATTAAATTGTCTTCTACATGAACTAAAAGAAAGTTTTTACATAACGGTTTTTAAATATATATTTTTAAAGTTTGGGGTGAACATCGATTTTATTTCTTTAAATCCTTGATAAATTATGAAAGATCCCATTTTTTAATTTTTTTAGTTCATCTAGCTAGACAGATAATATGTACACATGTCAAAATAAATATCTTAGTTCACTTTTTTTGTTTCAGGCAAAATTATGCTCGCTATTACCGGAGCAAGCAGATACCGTCATTTCTGCAGCGGTAGATTCAACTGCAATTTAATATCTCAAAAATAGTTTTTTTTTTACTATTGCCAAAAATATTTTTATATTTCGAATGTTAATCAAAGTGATATAAAAGATTCAGATGTCAACTTTAAGTTTAAAAAAAAAACTTGGTATTTTCGGACTTTTTAACCAGGCTTCCCTCTTAATGCGGTTGATAGCAGAACTTTAGTCATGGCTTGTGTTGCATCTGGGCACATGAAATGCTGAAAACTCCAACATTCCAACGTAGCTATTGCCCATTTAAACTTGCACATTTTTTTACCAAAAGTTGAGAACACCTGTCGCAAATAATCTACATACTAGAAGATATCCTGTTATGGTACCAGGTGCTGCACGTTATGGTGCTTACCCCTTGAGGACTTCCACAGCGGGAGACTCATTCGCGACCTCTCGCGGATTTTAAAATGGTCAAACTCGAGTAATGCGACATTTGATGTTGTGCTTTCTTTATCCTTTCCTGAATGGATATCTTAATGTCACTCCAGGGATAATAAAGAAATAACATGTCATTTGATGTAATCATAACAACCTCAAGATCACCAACTGGTGGGTTTGGTACGTGATATACGAAAAGTAATTACCCTGTGTAGCTTTCTAAAAAGTAACATCTTGCGGTGTCAACTACAACGGGCGAGCCCGTCACCACAGGACGTTTTAACGATTAGTCGTTCTGTCGCCCTGCAGTGAAAGTAGAAGACTTTGGACAGTACATTCTACGTCCAGCTACGTCACAACCCGTGAGAGTCCAACGCCTTACCGCGAGTGAGCCAGGAATAAACCCGGCGGGCTCGAGATACTCGCGCCCTCACTTCCAATTGTGACCAGATTTCTCCGGTCTCTCGATTAGTTCCGAGTTCGAGGTCGCTTGCGCGGTCCTCTCCCTTACGAAGCGGTGAAACGGAGTGCACCGAATCTGTCGCGGACCAAGGCGTCCTTTGCCCGACTCTGAACCGGGATCGGATGGCCAATGGTCATTTCAAGAGCAGTCGCCGTAAGGTAGACAACTACCCCCGCTCTATAGGAAACAATACAGTTCCCAGACTCCCCCGATTGTTAGTCGGAGAGCACAATCGATTGGCTTGCGCCGCTCGGTGCGCAGACCGTCCAGGAGCGCCAGAGGATTGTTCCCAGGGGAGACTGGTTGACCCAGTGTCCTACCCAGGCTCGCACCCCATGCGTGGAGGCCATCGGATGGGTGTTGACCCGTGAGTGTGACCGACCCCGAAACAAAATGGGTCTTCGTGGCCAACTCAGCAAGGGCCCATTAGCTCTAAAAAGTAACAAACTAACACCTCGAAGTCAACTGTGCGCCGGGGAAGGTTTAGCGCACGTGACGTTTTGTCCAATTTCCGTTTCCTGTTATCAGTGGCGCCTCCTGGAATTCCGTCGTTTGGGGATCCCCCTTCACTCACTTTCGTACGGTCTTATTTATGAGGGCTCTTGGTCCTGCACCTTTATTTATTATATCCATTGTCGGGGATAATGGGCTTCTAACATTACTCAACTCTAGTTTTTACTCAACTTTAAATACACGGAATCTGGTCCTTCCGCCCTTTTAAAAATAAGTTGTTATATACAACAGAAAATATTAAAAAAAACAAAATTATCAAAGTTATTGCAAAAATCAAGCATGCCCTATAAAAATCAACTCTTTCGATGCCCGTAACATCTATAAATAGGATAGAAAACGAATTTCGGTGACGTTGCAGCCGCCGTTGTCCAGGGTAGACTCCCTGGACTCCCAGTCTAACCTGGACAACGGCGGATGCAACGTCACCGAAACGTCGGGTGCTACAAATTTCACGCGGTAAATTTGTTTTCTATCCTATTTATAACGTCAAACAACCGCGATAGTCTTCGATTTTATATCCCGTAACATGTGTTGGTAACATGTCAAAAAGTAATATAAGGTAAAAATAATATGGTTGCATATTTATTATAATAATATGTTATATTGGTAATAAGAGTTTGTTTATTTGTTAATTACTTGTTTTAATTTTGATTGCAAAATATTTTGAGTTGATATTAGTTTTCTTTGATTTTGAGTCATAAATAATTTGGAATGAAACAATTTTATATTAATTTCCTTTGATATTGAAATTTATTGAGTTTTGATTGTATTTTTCTTATTATTTGACATTAATTAGCATTGCTTTCAATATATTATAAAATTTTTATTGAAACTGTTTACGTATTTGACATTAATTTGCATCGATTTTGAGATATTATTTAATTCTGAATGATTTTTTATTTATATTATTATTTCATTTTTTTTTATTACTAGCGGAACCCGGCGAAGTTCGTCTCGCCACGAATTTGTTTGACAGCAAATGGCTTTAACTTGGGTAATTTCCTTGACAGTTGTTTGACAGTTGTTTGACATTTGAATTATTTGTTTAAAGTCTTCGATGGAAACAGCATACTCAGCATCAATATTACAAATTCAAAGTATCCATCGTGATTCCAATCTGATTGTTTATTTTTTGTCTCACCAAAAGAGCAGTTTCATAAATTGCCATTTGTGGATTCGTTGTGCTCGTTGTGTTCGAAATAGAAGAGAAAAAAGTGTAAACAGTACGACTTTGCTTGACTCTCCATTGATTTCATTTCTTGTTTTTCAGATTTTGGCTGAAACAAAGGGAATTTGTTTCAAATCGAATGGAATGTATTTTAACCCTTGGAGTAAATGGGTATTTTCATGGATGCATCTGTCTCTTTTGCAGGATTTTCGGCGACATCGACTTAAAGTACTATAACTACGAAACTACTACACCAATCATAAAAAGAACAACTGCACAATGATTGCATTGAAATTTCGAATATAGAATATTGAAATATCATTTTGTAAAACAATTAGATAATTATGAATAAATATGAGAACGTCAAAGAAGTGAAAAAAATGCGCGACCAGATTTGGTCGATTCGTACTCAACGGATAATTGTTTCGCGACCAGATTTGGTTGACTTATACTCAACGGGTTAATGCAGTGCTCTATGATACACAATGTTTAACGTTTTGTTTTCTGGCGCAAATACACAGAGAGATGATGGTTTTCCCACTCGCGAACAGGCGACGTATAATTGGCTGTGCGTAAAGCATGGATTTTCCAAATTTATTCCACAAACAGTCAGTGATTGTCCTTGCGATTTATTGACCGTCATCGCGAATGAAAGTCGTACGAGAAACTGCAGTCGTTTAAAGTCAAATGGCAATTCGGTAGTAAACATTGGTATTCGTGGAATGAACACATATTTTTCCTTATACTGCCCTTTCAGAATCGTCGCTTCGAAAACGTTTGGCATTAATTTCTTCACAGCCAGCCGAGTTCCGTTGCACAATCGTGGTTGATTCAAATTGCAAAGCATGATGATCACTGAACCAACTTTGAGTCGGAGATAATGCGGCGGCATTCCTGGTAGGTCCAACGAATTCTGTAACTCAGTCGGTTAGTTGACAACATCATCTTGATTTGTTATTGTGCCAACTGATTTGTACGCCATCGTTTCGCCTGCAATTTTGCTTTGAATTGTAAAATTCAGTGAGTCGACATCGATATTTTTGCCTCCAAAATTGCACTTTATATAATTCAAATTTATTTTCCTTTAATTTCAGCATACATATAGTTCCATGTTGGCTGGACGGAAAAGGGGGAGGTGGTTAGAGGGAATGGCGGGGTTGGCGCGTCAGGGCCTCCCTCTTGTCTGCTTGCCGGGAAAAAATTGAGGTGACACAACCGTTTTTTTTTTCTTTTTGTAAATATCCATTCACGGTGTATAAAATACACATAGTGTAAAAACATTATTTCTTGAGTCGTCTATTCGGTTCGAGATTCTGAAAATGCAACAACTTATCAGCATTCGAATAGCAAACCCATTTGCTACAGTCTGAGAATGCATGTGCGTCCACTGTATCGGTTTAATTCCATTGAAAGCATTTTCCCGGTCGCTATTTGTCCCGGTCTGCAATTTTACAAGGAAAATCGAGTCGATCAGGCGGAAACAGGAGGGAATAAGGGCAGTGAAACCGAGCTTTTCTAGAGGAAAATTCAGCTTTTACTTGGGTTACTTTAGGTTTCATTTTGGCATGGTAAAGTTAATAGCTGCGGCTGTAAATTGTAGCTTTTCGCTGTGTTTGTAGGGAAATAATTCTGAAATCGAAATCCAAAGAAAAAGTAGAGAAATGGATATGGTTGATACGTTTGAAGAGGCTGAAAAAATAAAGAGGCACATTGAGCTTTGTGAAGACGTATTTTAATGAAAATAAAAAGGCATTTTCTTTATAAAATCCCATAATTCTAAAAATATGTGTATTCTATTTTTTGCATTCAAATGGCACCTACCTATTTATTTATTTATTTATTATGGCAATATAATGTGTTTGCAACAAGCGTAACTCGATACGATGGTAATCTTTACACTTTAACAATGAATAAAATTAAACTAAAACATTATAAAGTTACAGCAAGTTATGTCAAGCTTATATGGACGACCTATCTCTTGCCACCGAACTGAATAAGAATAACAATAAATTTATTTTCAAAAGTAATGTTCAAAAAGGTAATTTACAAAGTCTGCCTAACTAGGCCGAAGCCCGTACCAAGGTAGACTCGACTAGGTTACTTGTAAATTTTGTATTGTGCGCACAATTATTATTATCAAAGTACTATTACCGAGAATAATAAAAAAATGAAAAAAATAAATAAAATTAATCTAATGACTCTAATAAATATTTAGTATGAATTTCAAGAGTTATTTTAATGATATCAAACATGTTGAAAAATAAAAAAGTAATAAAGAAATCAAAATATAACCAGTAAAAATATTATAAAAAAAAAAACAATAAAATTAAAATTGCAATGATAATCAGTAAATACAAGTTATAACTTATCACTAAGATAAACTGATAACTTGTTCCGGGGCAAACATTTTAAACCGTAACAAGTAAATATATTAAAAGGAATAAAAAACACGACTGCCGTTACAAAAAGTGAACTACTGTATTTATAATTCTTTTTATTACGGCTTTTTTATGAAATAATTACGGGTTTATATATTTATCCATATAATTCAGAATTCTATAGTTTCAGAATATTCTCAATAAGTCCTTTCATTTCCTTCTATGTAAATAGAAGGAAATGAAAGGAATTCTATAGTTTCAGAATTTACTCAATAAGTCCTTTCATAAACTTCTACGTAACGTAATGTCGAAACCGCTACTAAAAGTTGTCTATTACGAACTTGCACACAGCATTATATCATATGGGATTCTTGGTTGGGGCGGTGCAGCACTATCACATCTCGATCCACTTATTAAAGCTCAGAAGGCGCTGTTAAGAGTTGTCAACAAAAAACCGTTGAGATACACGTTTGAGCAACTTTTTCGTGAGTTCCCTGTTCTTGACGTACGGCAAATATTTGCTAAAACGATAATACTCTATTATCACAAACATAAAGAATTGCACCAGCAAACACCCATAAAATTATAACACGAGCGATAACTAATAGTAACTACATAGTGCCCAAACTGAATAGTACCCATGCCCAGAGACATTTTCTATACTTGGCACCGTCGTTGTTTAATAAAACTAAGGATATACCCGGCATTTCTACTCAAGGAATAAATATAAAAATAAATATAAACAAAAAAAGACTAACCCACTGGTTGATCACCCAGGGAAGGAAAGAAACTGAAAAACTAATATGTTTTAGTCCTAGCTAACTTACCATTCCTAACACATTATTATTCACCTACCATAAATTTATGATTGGCATGCTTTTTGTTCTTTATATTATTATTATCACATACCTTTTAAGATTATTTGAAATTTTATTTTATACTAAAATTTTAGTTTACTTGATTTATTTTTTCACGGCATTCTTCAACGTATTTCTTTATTTAGCATTAGGCAGTACTTAATTATACGAATCTAAGCCTACCTTAATGCGGACGTCTCGTGCGATCCAGTTAGGTTAGGTTGTAACTGATATTATATATTATGTTTTTTTGTAAAATAAAGAATTTCAATTTGAAACTAAACACGATATATTTATGTAAATTTATTAACATTTGGAGATCTTGATACTTGGACAACTATTTCCTTGATATTCGGACAGTTAAGGTACCCTATGACAATCGGTATGATATAACGAGTCTAACAATGCCACCTACTTCTAAATCTGCTCGAGTGTTTAGAAGTTATGGTGGAATAAATCAACGGAAAACCCTGATCATATTACACTCCTTTTTTGCTGGGCAGTCGTGTAAAAAGAAGAAAATTGTCATACATGTTTAACCCTTGATTACTCGCATGGGGTCAAAGCATTTTCTGATTAAAAAATGAAGCACTTGGCGCGGCCCGATTCCCCCCGCGCCCCCACTAGCTTCATAACGCGCGTCTTCGTTTGTATTTTAGTAGCGACCAAGTCACGGGAGTGGAAGGACGAGTCGCTGCGCTCTTGAGCGGTGACCCCGTGCGAGTAATTACGTTACTTTTTTGGAAGAGGTAAGTTTTTTCTTTTATGTATTTATTTTGTGTATTATGAATTTTATTTGTGTTATTGTATATTCAGTGAATAAATGTTTGTTATAAATGTGTTTTTTACAGCTTTATACAATAAAATTATTCAAAAATTCAGTTTTACTACAAGTTTATCTTTTTTTCAGAATTAGTCATGGATAGGAGAGAAAAGCAAATTGTGCAATGGTTGGAAGAGGTTTCTGATGAAGAAGAAGTTGGAGGTCGGGTTCTGAGCCAGAGTTAGACGAAATAACACAAAGTGATCACGATAGCGCTAGTGAGATCGAGCAATCCTCCGCACAATCAAGTGAATCGTCAGACGAGGAAGACCCTTCTGCAGGACAGTATAACACTATTTTACCAGACACAATGGCAGAAATGGTCCAAAGCAAAAATGGTCTTAGTCCCCACCATCAAGTGCCGTAAGAACACGAGACCATAATATAATTTTACACTTACCAGGTGTCAAGTCAGATGCAAAATCAGCAAATACTGCTTTGGAATGTTTTACTTTATTCTTTTCTGATGACATTTTCAATTTGCTTGTTACATGTACTAATAAATACATCGGGGAGGTCAGAAACAAGTTTCAAAGGGAACGTGACGCAAAAGATACGGATGTTGAGGAAATAAAAGCATTGCTGGTTTTGCTGATTATGTCTGGAGTGTCGAGAGCCTCACATCTCAATTTTGTAGATCTCTGGGCAACTGATGGAACCGGTGTAGAGATGTTTCGTCTCACAATGAATTATCAACGTTTTCTATTCTTACTGAGATGCCTTAGATTTGACGATAGAACGACCCGAGCTGAACGTTTGCAAATTGATAACTTGGCAGCTGTACGTGAGATCTGCGACATGTTACAAGCAAAATTTCGAGAAGCCTATACGCCGGGTGAAAATGTGACGATAGATGAGCAGTTGATTGGGTTCCGTGGCCGTTTCAAAGGCAAAGTTTACATGCCCAGCAAACCAAATAAATACGGCATAAAAAACCAAGCTCTAAAACATTCTATATGCTACCTTTTGAAGTTTATTCTGGCAAACAGCCTGCGGGTCCTAACCAAGTCTCAAACAGTCCTAATGACATTGTAAAACGTCTTGTACAGCCAATAAAAGGAACTAACCGTAATATTACCACGGGCAACTGGTATATAAGCGTAAAACTCGCAAATGAGTTATTAGACCCACCCTACAAACTTACCATAGTTGGAACACTAAAAAAAATTAACCCGATATACCTAAAGATTTTTTGCCAAACAAATCTAGAACTCAACAGCTCCCTTTTCGGTTTCCAAAAGACAATGACCATGGTTTATTATGTACCAAAACTAAATAAAGCTGTTGTGTTGTTATCATCCATGCATCATGAAGCTCATATCGACCCAGCCTCAACTGACAAGCAGAAACCTGAAATAATAACATACTACAACAGCACTAAAGGAGGAGTGGACACCAATGATCACTTGTGTGGTACATACAACGTAGGGAGGCGAACCAAACGATGGCTGTTATCCATTTTCTTCCACCTGATAAATGTTTCAGGCATAAATGCACTCATTGTACATCGAGCAAATACCGACAAATCACGTACTCACGTGAGGCGTAATTTCTTGCGGCAATTGTCTGTTGAACTTATTCATGATCACCAGAAACGAAGACTCGAAGTCAGAGCAACTCCTAAGGAAGTAAAAAAAGTCTGATGGAAGTGCATGAGTTGGAAAATCGCGTCCCACCATCCACGGCAAAACGGGGATGTTGCTATAGCTGCCCGCGGAAATGCGATCGTAAAGTACAAACAAAATGCAAGAAATGTACAAGATTTGTGTGCAATGATCACTCTGAAATATACTGTCAACAGTGTAACAAGAGTGATTCAGAGAGTTCCTAAAAAATACTAGTATTAACTATGACCTTAGTATACCTAAGTACAAATAGTTAATTATTGATATTTATTTTAATTAACCTTGTTTTTGTATAATTAGTAAGAAGTTCACCTATAGATAAATAAAGCATTTTTATAATAAAATAGTTTCATTTACTTATATATTTCAATTTATATTAAAAATTACTCATACTATTTGGGGTCATCTGTGACCCCATGCGAGCATTTATTTAAGGTTCTTTGTGTGAGTAATTAAGGGTTAAAAGAAAAAAAACTGGTTTACATGAGCAGAGTTAAAAACACAAAAAAACAGTTTATGTAATGTAAAAAAAATAATAAAAATAAGTGAAACTAATATGGTTGAAAATATTTCATATAACCGTAACATCAAAAATATACAAGTTCTAAAGTTTGTAAACAATGAATCTATCGTTTGTACTTTATTGTCAGCAATACAGTGCAGAATTATCAAAGGCAACTTCTGGATTACAGACCACACACAGGGGAAGGAGTGAGTCTCAACGCAGTCCGTGTCCTCCACCTAATACGGCATTCCAGAGACATTACCGGCAGACGTGTCCCGCCTCATGAAAGGTCAAAAACAGTGTAAGTCCCCCTCTTATCTCAAATCGTCGTCGCGTCTGCCCGATGCCGTATTGTTGTCTCCACTCTGATGGCCTCCTTACGCACCGGGCTTACAAATGATTTACAGCACGCTTACGTCCCCGCGATAAATCAGCTCTTTTTTAGGGCGAGAGCTGTAATTGTTTTAAAACGGGTGAATTAAATATTACTGCTTTCCGGATTGAGGATATAAGTAATATAAGGATAATTATACAGCTGTTTTGTTCTGTCTGTTTATTTTGTCTGGTTCCTAATGGTTTCGTGCAGCTTGGGTGGTGCAGGCCAAACTCTCTTTCATCTGGCATGCTCAACTCACGGTTCAATTTCTATCTGGTAGCCTCCTCGAAGAAAGGGCTTATCATGCCACGGCCGTAATTCTGCAATTGTAGGCGGTTGGGATCAGAATAACTGCTTACGTCAAGTAGAGGCCGCGCAAGCGATCTCGAAACCATGACCGAACCGAAGTACAGAGAAATTCGGCCAAATCTACTAGTAAGAGCATAAGGAAGCCTCTCTGGTTTCACATTCTAGTGCCTCGCGGTTAGGCGTCGTCTTCCTACTGGCATGTTGGACTGCGTTTTCCGTAACTCTCTTCTGCGTAATCACCTCACGGTTAAAAGAACGATCTATGTATATCGTTATAACAGCTTGAGGTGTCGGGTTTGTCTGTTGCAGATGACAGCTCCAAAGCTGTTTTGTAACTTCAACCCTTAAATAGGCCACCCAGAAATATTGTCAGATTTGTCGTAATGTTTTCGAATGCCACTAGAAGAACAGGACATATCTTTAATGATGCACCGGATACCGGATATTCGGTTTTAACCGGACTATTTATTCGGTTGAACCGAATAAATAGTTCGATTATTTAAAATAATGATATAACAAAATCGCAGAAATAGGAGCAAAGCCGAAAATCGCCACGGGCGGCACCAACTCTAGCTATGACACTTAAAGTAATGGACGAATATCAAGTACTTAAATGAAACACTCATATTTAAGGATTTTAAAATTTTTCAATTCAACATTACACTTACACCCCGAATAAAAACAAAAAATAAATGAATTATTAAATATTTCTTACACTATTAAATTAGTCTAAAAGTTACGGCTAAAACCCAAACGCCCTTAAAACCGGATAAAGCTTGCCCTAAACAGTGGCTACTCTAAAAAGCTCTAGCCAACTGTAGCGGAAGCTGAAAAAGGCATTCGTTAAAATTAATTCCATCATGGGTGTTTATTACAACGAGTTTAAACTTCATTCAGATTCATTTAACTTCATTCATTATACTAGGATTTAACTGCATTTATGTAAGCAAACCTGATTTTATTATTATGTTTATATCATGTTGATATATGTATGCTTTGATTGGTGCAAATATCTAAAAAAGCATTAGTTTTGTAACCATTAATAAGTTTTAAAAAATCAACAAAATAAAAACAAGTTTTAAAAAAAAGCAACGCAAGCAACAATGTGTCATAAATTAGTATGTGGTTACGTTTGTTTCTTTGTTTCTACTCTTGATTGTGATGTTTCACGATGGGCGGGTTTATTATTTATTTATTTATTTTTAGGAAAACCAACAGTTAATTATAATTTAACAAAAAGAGGAGTAGGATAACAGAGAGCCAATTAAAGGTTTTCACGTTTAAGTAACGTTGTAGAAACATGTGTGACCTTTCAAATAAAGCTATCGATAAAAAATACATCAAAAAATATTCAACAATTAATGCTAAAGAATTCACTGTTCTGCTGCTGCCTAGCTGAGTTAATATTCGTACAGAATAGATCAAAGTCAAAGCGTTTAATCAAATAATTACAATTGTCACTTGTTCCCCACAGAAACGCATTTTGCCTATAGTTGGTACCAGCATGAGGAACATGAAGAGCAGGGTTAAATCTATTGGGTTGGAAGGAATACGGAGATTAATTTTATTTAGTAAGTAGCATTGTGAGTGATAAATGAATTATTAAATATAAAACAATAAAATTAGTACGATCAGGGTAGGCAGACGATAGAGGCGAGCATATGTAGCTGACTAGTGAAAATGCAGTATGGAAACCGGTATCTGACGTGATCATCCTGCGCGTGTGAACGGCGAGTGAGCGGAGCAGCGGCGAAAGCAAGGGTTACAAACATTTTTATACTGAGAAGGAATGAAGCGGGTATATATAACACTATTTCTAAGCAATTCAATATATACAATACGAAGAAATGAACGGCACTGATAAGTGCGATAGTTTCACAGATGTACATCTTAAATAGCGATGGGAAGTATAGAATAGCATAGAGACAGATTAAGAAACTTTGTTTAAATCAGACACATTGTTGACGATGAACACTCTCTGATGATAATTATAATGACAATCTCTTACAAACAACCCTGCTATGAAGTGTTTTTATATAAATATGCGTGTAACATGCGTATAAGTGTGTGTCTTGTTATTGCATTCTATCAACGGTAATTAAATGCAATTCCGTTAATTTTATCCCAACGGAAATGGTTACCCAGCCGGGAATCGGACCCGGGACCTAGCAATATCCACTTTACAGGAGAAGCATTTGAAGTTTGAAAAAATCTTCTAGTCAAGTTTAGGAAAACTCTCATAGTTTGCCAGTGAATTACTTATAGTAATTTAGCCCTTTCAAACAAATGTGAAAATTTACAGATTTTACTTTAGACTTAAAGTCCTTAAGACTTACGACAACATATTTATGTTTAAATTTATGCATCACCTGTGTAAATCCAATTTCCTGAGTATATCAAAGATAAAACATTTATATATCTTTACGTGACATACGCTGCATTTAAAAATATGTTTTGGTCCATGTCGTGAACAATGTTTTATTTTTCACTAGCTGCGTCCCGCGGTTTCACCCGCGTGGTGATGGAAAATTGTGATAATGATGATAGAACACTATATATCTTTATAAATTATAGCCTATGTGTTATTCTGATGTGTAAGCTAAATTATTGTAAAGTTTCATTAAAATCCATTCAGTAGTTTTTGCGTGAAAGAGTAACAAACATCCATACATACATACTTACAAACTTTCACGTTTATATAGTAGTAGGATATAGAGCACACGAGCTGGTACAAGACACGGGGATAATATTCTGGAATGTTATTTTCTTGATTATATTCTCAATTAGGGAATGGTCACTGACAGATATACGCCAGCTGTTTGTGAAACAGTCACTTATGTTTTTCCATCGAACCCTAGATAAACGACCACGAAGCCAGCAACATATAAATTTATTGTATATTACTGTGCGTACATTTTTTTAGACTTTAATAATGATGCTTTGATGGCTATGTTGTATTGACGTATTCCAGTGTTTTTATTATAAAATCCGGAATCAAATAAAATGTGATTTCTGATTTCTGCGGTTGTGAACATATTGATTTCTATAAACAAGATAAAAACCCGACAACCGACGTTTCGGCAATGTTGCAATCGCCGTTGTCCAGGGTTGACTGATAATCTACAATAAACTAACCTAACTATATCATGTTTAGTGTCAAATAAAAGGTCTGACTAGTGTCGAATGAAAGGTATAAATACATCAATCACAAATAGTTTCAAAAAAACCGAAATCGATATAATTATAATTACAATAGTTTATCTTCTGTAACGGAAGTTGTGTTTTTATTATATTTACTTGTTATCATATTTATTTTAGAACTGCCATAGTCTTCAATTTCATAATACTGATTTCTGAGTTGTGAGTTTGCGAACGTATCTATTTCTACAATAATGAATGCTGTCTATCAGAAACAACGACTCTTAGAACCATATTGCGAAAATCCACACCCAAAACAGTATTTTTCATTATAATGGGCAACCTGGGCCAAAAACCAAATAGGAAAACAAATCCTATTTGCCCAATATTGACATTCGGAGTCGTGAATGACAAACGCGCCAATAACAACACCCCTGTTCGCGTCCCCCTACTCAAACAGCGTTTTCAATTTGTTTGCAAACAGCAAAAATGCTTTGACATTGTGCATTGCCGTCGGATCGGAACGAAATGTCAATAATTGCTTTGTAGAGTAAGCTAACAAGTTTTACAAGCGGAACAACTGCGCCGCGTATACCTGATACACGCATCGATACGAGAAACAAACAACTACAATATGAGGCCACTTGAATGTGACTTTTATAATCTATACTAATATTACAAAGAGGTAAAGTTTGTGGGTTTGTGAGGTTGTAGGGAGTAATCTCTGGATCTACTAAACCGATTTTGAAAATTTATTTACCAATAGAAAGCCACGAGATTAGAAAGTGTCACAGGTTATATATTAATCCGAAAAATGAAAAGACTTTTTCGTGGTAGTCGGATTTGCAAAGTAAGTCGGAGAAAAAACGGTCGAATGAAAACGTTTCTTACGAACGCTGCCTTAACGATGAGAGATATATGATTAAGTTCTAGAGAAAAGTTGTAGAGCTTAGATAATGCTTACAAAAAAGTCAGTTACAGCGTATATCTAACTTTTATATTTAAGTCACAAAAAGTAGTTTTTTATATGAAAAAATAATTTAAATCGTTAGGTCATGTTTATTGGTCATATTATCAAAAATTATGAATTCTTATCCAAATAAGTAAATTTATCGTCTCAAGTGTTTAAAACAAAAGTCTTTTCCCTTTTACCGCATATAATTTCCCTTTTACTACATAAATGGTTAAAGATAATACTACATAATACGACATCGGTATGTAACCGCGACCGTATTCGAAACACGTAAACCGATTTATAAGTGTGTTGTATTGTTAGAATCGTTATTTTATCCCGGGTGTTATGCATTACCTCAACAACTATCCAAATATCAAATAAACAATCACCTAAATGTCCAAATGTCAATAAATTACGATAAATACATCGTGTTTAGTATCAAATGAAAGGTCTGATTGAGTAGATTCAGAAAATATATAAATATCTATAGGGATAAATACATAAAAAACAAATATTAAATAAAAACACGTTTTATTGCTTGAGAGCCAAAGGCAACCGACTGCGTACGGCGGCCGCGACCGGCGCAAGGCGATATAAAGCGTCTAGACCTATGCGCGATTCACACAAGATACCTGCCGCAGGGCGTGCACTCAGTAAGTCGGGTCTATGTCCACGTGAAGCCCCGCTAATGAGCAGTTGCCCAGCGGAAGACGTCACGGGCCTTAAAGAAGGCCCGTCAACTGACCCACAGAATACGCGATCGTCTATTGCACTGGATGTTTATAGAAAAACCACGCTTCAACGGTGCCCGTAATGGAACTTCCATAAACTAAATTTTGGTTATAGCTTCAACGGGGCCGTAATAGAACTAAAATAAATTAAATTTTGTGTCAACGAATATTATTATCAGTTATAACTTTACACTCTAAAAACGCGCTTTAATTCGGCTCAATGGGATAGATTTAGTTTTTAAAGGATGAGCTTAGTTTTTGAGAGTTTTATTTTTTTATTTTATATAATAACCATTTTTAAATACAGTTTTGAATAAAAACCAGCCAAGCCCAAGGTTTATTTGGTGGAATTTAGATAGGGTGACTTTCAGTGCGACTTCAGTGGCCATCTTGACCATATTATAATGTGGTCGCAATCCCAATAGGTAAAATTATTCGGCACAGAAAGCCACCCCCTTGATAATATTAACATAAAAAGATGAGACGTACTTAATGCTAATATAATATGTATGCGTGTATGTATCTTATTCGTATCATTTACACTTAAGTTTCACTTTCACTTATTTTAAAGGTAACTAATTCTTTTTTTTTGTTTTTTTGTACACTTTTTATTTGTTTTTAAAGTTAGAGGAATTTTATTGAATATATGAGGGATTAGCCAATTCAATCTTCTTTTTCTATAAAGGTTTAGAAAAGGAGGGTCGAGTAGTCGTTCATTTTGTAGATGGATGAATGGTGATCGTTCACCGGTGACAAAAGCTACAAGCCACATGCGTCATTCCAAAAGATAAAACACTGTGCATCTAATAATTCAAGGTAAAATTAAGGTCTGGTTCGGATCGAAGAAGAACATCTTGGCTCCGTAATCTACGGGGTATAGTTTTAGAAAACTTTTACAACCTAATATCAAACGGCGGTCAATAAACTTGTTTTAGCCAATATTATAATAAACGTACCACCTCATAGACCACCTCATATATCAAACGTACCACCTCAAGAAGAATAAAAATGGTACGAGGATGAAGATCACATTATAAGGCGCTTTACGAAAACAGATTATTTCGAGAAATAAGATAGTGAGGCGCATTATATCATCCGATATCGATAAAATTTACGTCCCCATAACGTCGTAACTCATTGAACTGTATCGCTTCACGTGACTTTTATGGGTTTGTTCTCACGAGACATTTTTTTCAGGAAGGGGAATCGCTTTTGACGCGGGCGCGTCAAAGAATTGTAGGGCATTATGTCACGCCGACGATAGCATTGTGGCGAAAATATTTGTCGCTTTATAGATAGGGAATGTCGATCGAAATGTATTCAGCCGGTGCTTAACTGCCGTCGGTATAGTCTGTTGTTAAGCAAACTGGGAATTCCCTTGTAATTTTTAACAAGGTAGAGAGGACGAGTAAAGTATTGAACATAACAACAAAATAAGACTGATTTTATTAAATATCATCTTTATATTTGATACATTGATGCAATGCATCTTTCATTTTCTTAATAACATTTGATTGAAACCTCAAATAATTATATAAAATTTAACGCCCTCTATACTCATTTGTATGTACTCTTTCCAACTATCTTTTTATATTACTATCATTTCTGGTCGCTTGATGTAATTTAGTGTTTATTAGTGTAAACAAAATTGATGAGAGCGATTTCACCTCCTTCCTATGTATTGAGCGATTTGACCACCTTCCCATGTGTTAAGCGATTTTTGCCCATAATCAACCATTATCCTGAAGATCTAAGCTAATCAAAAATATATATTTCATTGAGGTACCCGATTTTCCGTTAGCTTCTGAAATCATTTGTAGTACTTTACTTGTAATAAAGAAATCGTTAATAATAACAAGTATATATATTATAAAAAATAATAAACACGACTGCCGTTATAGAAAGTGGACTACTGAATGTATAATTATTTTCATGGCGGTTTTTTAGGAAATATTTGTGGTACATGTATATAACCATATAGATACATATATATATTCTGAATGTACTCAATCAGACCATTCATTTAACACTAAACATGACGTATTTATGTTAATTTGTTGACATTTGAACATTTAGATAAATGTTTACTTGATATTTAGAGAGTTAAGCACCCTATGAGACTCGGGATGATATATCGATTCTAACGATATCGCACACTTCTACATTGGATCAATCGTTGAGAGGTTATGGTGGAATAAAGAAACGAAAGAAACCCTGAACACATTAAACTCCTTTTTTGTTGAGGTCGTGTAAAAAAACGCTTTATTTCATCATACAAATCGGGAAGCTTATTGCGTTCAAGCTATATCTTACAGCCAACCATAACCTAATGGAACAACATGTTTCGCGGTAACGATAAGATAAAGCTATTGATAAAATCATAAAAAGCATTTCGTAACATTACAATTCACAGAAATGAAACATAAATCAAAATTTTTAAAAGACAATAAAACTATAATGACACAGGGATATGGCAGGGGAGAGGATTAGAGAAATTTATGAGCTCGTGGTAAAGTGTTATTTGAGCCTGCGTTTGGAGCAATACAAACTCGGGACTGTCCTTACATGTGTGAGTAAAGCATGCCAGAGATGAGCTCCATGTACGGAGAAGTAATGCGAGTAGAAATCACTGAGCAGCAAGTTGTCTTCAGATCTCAGAGGGCGCCCGTGAGCTGATTTTTGAGATAGCTCGGAGCGGCCCCCTCCAAGATTCTGAAGAGCAAACCGAGGACTCTCATATTTCTCTTTCTCGGGTCGTTAGGTAGTGAAGTCTCCTTGTCTACTCCGTGATATGGTCATACTTTGTTAGGTCATAAATAAAGTGAATCAGACATTTGGCAGCCTTTCAACCCTGGTGGCTAAATCTTCCTTGATGTCGAGAAAAGCAACATTTGAATAATTAAGAAAAGGGAGGAGAATAGACTAGCAGACTGTGAGTTTGCTTTCCTCGGGGAGACAATTCTTTAGTTTCTATAGTGCATAAAAGCGTCCAAAGAGTTTTTTAGTTAGAAAGCAAAGAGGAAATTATGACGATAGAAGTCCGTGACGGCAAATAATATACAATACTAGAATATAAACCCGGTCATAATGAGTTATTTGCAATGCATAACATCGGGATTCTAATTATTGCCGGTTTAGTGACCGAATTTAAAAATAAACCTTATTAAAGCGCGAAAATTGGCGCTTTGGACAAACAGCAGATACAATTTATTTACGAGCCTAATAACCATTCACTCCGTCCGTCCTATCTCCGTCCGAGAAGCGAATAAGATTTTGACACCTGTCACTGACTGAACTATCTACCTAAACTGCATGTAATTTATAAAGCACCGCCCACGGAGCCGGACGATTTTGCCAATTCCTATTTTTGAATTCTATTCTCGATTTCTAACTCTGGGTATTGTTGCGTAGGTGTATGGTGTGGCAAAATCACAGATCGTTGCTTTAATAACAGTTCTTTATTAACAACCCCTGTAATAAAGATTGCAATAGATTTGGACCTCATAAGTATGTTTAATCCATTCTAATTAGCAAAGGGCCAAAAAGGCAAAGCCACCTTTAATAGTAGAGAGTCCATTCGATTATTCTAAGTCGTCAAATGATCGCTGCATCGCAACTATTTTGTAAATGAGGATAAGTGGCTGGATTTTTGTTTCTAAATATTTTAAGTGTTTTTAACAAAGTAAAGTTGCCTAAGGACATATTTAGGATAGATTTTTTGTGTGAAAATGGAGAAACGCGGCTTCTAAGTTTAATATGGAACTAAACCTGCGTCTTATTTTGGTCTACTTTTCGCAAGTATACCAATATGTTTTTGATACCATCTCCTATATTACTGATCTACCTTGATTATGGCACCGTATACGTTCTTATTATAAACACCGTATACCACGTGTATAGTTATACTGTGCTTTAACTAAGGATAGGCAATATAAGACTATTGATTATTGATAGGACCATTTTTAATACCTGAAAATAGACATTTCCTGATTTAATAAAGAGATTTTATACGATGCAGAATTCACATTTCAAATTCTTCCAGTTTTCGTTTCAGTGCTTGGACTGAGATTCGTAAAACCGTGGTATGTATGTATAATAAAATAAATTTCCAATAAAAAGTCTGTTAATGTTGAATTTGAATGTTGAATTTTGCGATGGACAGTCGCTAAAATTCATTGTTTAATGTAAATAAAGAGTCGCTTGATAAATGTACTTATAAATTACATTTCTCATTGAAATTTCAACAAAGAAAGCGCTGTTTTCTTATCAGCTGTCTCATTCAAATGAAAGGCAGACATATCAAATCAATTGATCTAAACGTTGGAAAATAAATCTGTAAACGTCTTTTCTTCTTCAATGCTTTTTGTATACAAGGCAAGGCGTATTTTAAGATTACCCCGTCAACAAGAAATAGAAGAGAAGCTGTGGTAGCTTTTTTGTCTGTGTTTGCTCCTATAAGTTTTAATAATGACTATTTAACATTAATGTCGCTTTTTAATCAGGAGATATGTGTATATAAATCTCAAAATACTTAAAAATAGTTTGAATCTTACACGGATAAAACACAACAAATAACTCAGTTGAATGTTCCGAGACTATTTTTAGAAAACCATAAGCAGGGTTTCAAATATAAAGGTGCGTGTCTTGTTAAATTAACTAAATTACCAGGTAACATTAAGGGGTGTTACAGACGTATCTAATCGATAATTATATAAGTATATATTTTTAGAAAACCTCATATTGTATTTCGTAACCAATACTCACTTTGTATTTCGGGTTCATTTACTGTCTATGTTATACACTGTACATATTATATGTAACTTAAATATTTATCATAATTATTATGTATCTATAATGGACATTCAAATTTATTTTTAATCAGCCATAACATGGTTCATGTTACTGAATGTGCACAACTATTATTTTATACACAATTTAATTTACAGATCACGTTGCTACAGGGATCTGTTGATACACTGTGTATTATTGCGGTCACAGTATACCAGACAGTAGTTTATCTTAAAACGAAACGACCTACTGAAATCGAAACGACCTACGTCACGAGTCGTAAGGCCTCTTCTGCAAGGCACGTTTATTTCAAAGTACGGTGTTAGCCGCACCGTAGAAGAAAACGTGACCTCTTGTCCACTGCACGGTTTTTCGCCGTACGATGCGTACATACATTTGGTAAACAACTTCAAGGTGACGCAATAAATGTCCGACGTGAAAACGTCCGGTGACTTCGAAACGTTCTCATATATTGCCATACAACACTGATACAAATTTCGCCGTAAATAAATACGGCTCGCCGAGGGGGGAATTACGATGCATACGGCGGCGGCGCCGTACCGTTTTTACGAAGTGTCCGTGGACAAGGTTCCATAGTTAACCGTGGATTTCCACGACGTAAAAAGCGTGTTTGGACAAGAGGGCTAAGGACTCGCATATGGCCGCCAGATGTCCGCTACTCAGCCGACGCGGTTATTTAAACATTCGAAAAAGTCGCAAATCTTTACTTGCGTAACGCTAGCCAAAGGCGTTCGCCGAGGCATACCCTTTCCCCGCAATGCCATGTCGCATAGAATGCCTTTACTACTCTCTCGGTATACTATGCTGCGGTGAACTACAGTAACATAGGGCGATACAGAAAACAGACTGAAACAGACTTAGCATTCAACTGAAGTAACTTTATAAACAGGGACAGCCAGCCACCAGTGAGGCGAACGTAGGGGTTAGCAACGAGATTTATAACTTACTGATAAACACTTCCAGCCGTAGTTTTTGTCGGCATAGTCCACTGAATATAAGAGAAGCGAAGAAATATTTAGATAAATCAAAAACTTACCGAACCGATACTGTACTCCCAGAAAAGGACAATAATAAATGTTGGGCGAAAGGTCGTTTTTACACTTACCTGAAAAAAAAAGGGAAACATTTTTTTAATTTCGAAATATCAACAGCTACACTTGTTCACAATTTTTTATTCATTGTTGAGTTAATGTAATTTTGGAATTACAATATGGCTGCCTATTTTTAAACTGTTGACAATTGATAAAAACCTTATTTGGAACCATCTTCTCCGGTCAACATCTTCTCCGATCTATGTGCTACGGATCGTATAGATATTAAGTAACGATTCTGTACAATTTGTTTTTAGTTATTTAATAACATTTTTAAATAACAAAATACAGAGTTTCATACTTGATATTTAAACCTATTATGCAAAAGTATGGCAAATTGAAAGCTTTCACAATTAAATAGGACTTATTGTTACAGGCCAAACCCTTTGCCCGGCTGTTCACCCGGTATCGGGTAGCCGATTGGTCGTTTCAAGAGTGGTTGCCCTAAGGTTAACAACCACCACCACTCTATGGAAACGAAGCCGTTTCCAGACTCCCCCGGTTATCAGTCCAAATGCACAGTCGATTGGCTGACGCCGCACGTTGCGCAAACCGACCAGTAGCGCCCGAAGGATGATTCCCGGGGAAACTGGCTCGCAGGCCACCTGGGCTCGCACTCCTGCGGGGAGGCTGCCGGGTGGGCTGACTCATGATTTGGGCCGAACTAAGGCGAAACGGGTCATAATGGCCCAACTGCCAAGGCCCCATTTAACGCCCATTAAAAGACAACTAGAGCTGTCAACTACAACGGGCGAACCCGTCCCTCAGGAACTTTTAACGATATTAGATCGTTCTGTCTCCCCTGAGGTGAGCGCAGAAGACTTGGGAGAAACACAATCCACTCTCTAGTTACGCCCCCTGCCCGTTAAAGGCCAACGCCTTACGGCGAGGCACCGGGAAAGGTTACCAGCGAGCAGCCTAGACCCCTGACTACCAGTTTGGAAGGATATCTCTGTCTGGAATTAACCTTCAGAATACATCCTGCCTGGTTACAGGATCGAGGTCGATTGCGCGGTCCTCCCCCTTACTTAGCGGTGATACGGTGTTTACCGAATCCATCGCAAACCACGGCATCCTTTGCCCGGCTAATTCACCCGGGATCGGGTGGCCGAATGGTCGTTTCAAGAGCAGTTGCTGTTAGGTTTACAACTACTCCCGCTCTATATGAAACATTACTGTTTCCAGACTCTCCCGGCTGTTAATCGGAATGCACGCGGAATGCGCACAGTTAGGATGACGCCAAACGGTGCGCAAACAGTCCAGGAGTGCCCGAAGGTTGACTCCTAATTTTGACTCCTCCGTTGACTGGCCCTAGGCCGGCGTCCTACCCTGGCTCGCACTTCTACATGGAGGTCCCCGGATGGGTGTTGACCCGTGTATTTGACCGACCCTATTACAACTGGGTCTTAGTGGCCAAACTGCGACAGGGCTCATTACCTCCATTAACCCACTAAAAAAGACAACAACTAGAGTTGTCGACTACAGCGGGCGAGCCCGTCACCTCAGGAAATTTTAACGATTAGTCGTTCTATCTCCCTGGAGTGAGCGCAGAAGACTTAGGACAAAAACAGTCCACCGACTAGCTCCGCCACAAACCCGTAAGAGTCCAACGCCTTAACCGCGAGATAGCCAGGAGTGTTATCCAGCGGGCTTACACTCACGCCCTTACTTCCAATTGCGACCAGATTACTCCAGTCTCTGGATTGGTTACGAGTTCGAGGTCGCTTGCGCGGTCCTCTCCCTTACGAAGCGGAGAAACGGTGTATACCGAATCTATCGCGGACCACGGCATCCTTTGCCCAACTGTTTACCCAGGATCGGGTAGCCGATGGTCATTTCAAAAGCAGTCGCCGTAAGGTCCGCTCTCCAGACTCCCCTGACTGTTAGTCAGAGTGAGCAATCGATTGGCTTATGCGGCACGGTGCGCAGACCGTCCAGGAGCGTCAGAAGGTTGATTCCCAGGGGAAACTAAGGCCAGAGTCCTACCCAGGTTCGCACTTCATACGTGGCGGCCGTCGGATAGGTGTTGACCCGTGAGTGTGACCAACCCTGAACAGAATAGGTCTTCGTGGCCAACTCAGCAAGGGCCCATTAACTCACTAAAAAAGACAACCTGGGTCTTGCATGTAAAAAATCTGATTGTCAGAAGTCGTTTAACTAGTAAATTCGCATTATGCGATTGCAATTTTCTGGCTGGCCGCATACGATAGTGCTGCAATGTCAGGGAAAAACGAATGAAAAGTTACTGAATGCGTTGTAAAGTTGTGCGGTTTTCAGCTTTCAGCCGTCAGTTGAATGGGCGGAGCGGGTTTCGCTTCGATTTTTATTTGAAAACTTACTTCGTATTCGGACGGAAGTCGTCGACAGCGTCATTTCGGTTTTGCGAGTGAAATGAAAGTAAAATAACGACTATATTGGTCGTAAAAATGGTCTACATTGTGATGGAAAATTTATGATTTTATCTAATTTAATTACGGCCCGGTGGTATAGTGGTTAGGTCGCCTGCTCTTACGTTGTAAAGTCCCGGGTTCGATTACCGGCTGGGTCACCATTTTCCGTTGGGATCTAATTAAGGGATCTGTCGATCGAATGCAATAACAAGACACATACTTACACACATGTTACACGCATACATACATAAAACACTTCATAGTAGGGTTGGTTGTAAGAAATTGTCATATGACAATAAACCCGTCCATTGTGAAATTTAGTAATAAAGGGTAGAAACAAGCATATAAACTGTGATTTTAAAGTCTGTATTTTTCTCAGCCTGCAGATTCGCGAACAGTGGATGTCGCTCTCTAAACCAAAGATCTCCTGAGAGCATGCTATTAAAGCACAAAAACTCCTGGGTCTCAGGTGGTCGAACGAATGAAAAAATCTAAATTAAAAAAGACAAGAATATTCATAATTCTTTTACCTGAAAAATAAAATGTACAATCGTAGCTTTAACGTATTAACAAAACTTACGTGTTTGCATGACCGTGTCTTGACACAAACTACCTGTGAATGAGCCTATCGAATAAATTTTAATTACTTTTCGGTCCCCTTACTATTAATATATATAAATCCCTTCTACATTTACAAATTATAAAAGGCAACGCCTGTCTGTCCGCCTGGTTACTTACTATCTAGTCTATGCCAAGAAATCGATCGAGGTATCAAATTTTTGCGCTTAGTAGTTCCTCGAGTTAACACTTTATTTAACAGCATCCGATTTTTATAGCGCATGTTACGTTGCCCGCTAGCGTTTCTTTGCATTATTGTAACGGCTTTAAAAAAATATCCTGATTAGATACAGAAACAATTTCTTTTGTATCTATTATACTGACTTTTATGTCTCCCGGATAAAAATTTAAAAATAAAATAAATATTACGATATGTTATAAAATCATTTATTTAAAAAAGGGCAATTTTGTGAGACCAAAAAAAGTTGTACATGATGTAATCATACGTATCATTGACAATAATACTTTTTTGTGTGAAAATTTTTGAAACATGGTTAGTAGCATATTGGTACATTTCAATCTGGGCAATAGTAGACTTGTGTCCTCGTTTGCCAGTTTGCTTCTTTCCAAAGTCTGCGCAAACTTTGCAAAGTCTCAACATCTTCGTTTTTTTTGGTTGAAGCTATGAATTCATGCTGTTTTTTGTCCACGCACATACATATACGATTCATGCCAATGAATCGTATATGTATGTATAGACAAAATACTAAGCTACACGCTGGTACGACGCGAATAACGAACCGAGTACGTGATTTTTAAACAAACTGTATGAAATTCGATCACGTCTTCAGTACGTGATTCGCGAGTTAGACAATACTTTGTATCACGTACTGAGTACGTGATCCGCTGTTAAAGTGTAAACCAATATAAAAAAATCGCATGGGGCAATAAGTATTTAATTATTAATAACGAAATAGATCAAATCAAAGATGCTACATTGATTTTTGGGACAGATATAACGGTAAAAAATACCAGTTTAAATAATAAATTAATAGTTTTAAAAAAAACACTAAAAACACGCTTTTGGGCTATTATACGATATTCACATACACACGGCTATGATACGATATACCATCATGGAATGCCAGTCCCTATATTCCGGCTTCATCATCAGACCTTGAAACCTAATCGTGGTCAAAGTTCATTCCAAGACTTTTCTAACAAGTCCAAAGTTCATATCTTCCGACTCCATCATCAGATCAGTTCGACAGTACCATATTATTGTATTGTCATCAGAACTACATACAGCTGCCAATTTTCATGATGCTACGATCCTTGGAAGATGGTTAAATTAGTTACCTTAGATTCCATTACATAGTTACATACAGGTCGACCTAATAAAAGCGTGTTAAAAAGGGCGAATTTACAATCAGATTCACTCTTACTACTGCCAGTACGAATCAATGAAGCTATCCTCCAATGTCGGTACATCAATATTCTTGTAATTTCCGTGTTCATTTACTTGCTAATGAAACCATCAGCCCTATTTCTGCGCCAGAAGCTATTTAATAATATGCCGTGGTAAATAATTTACTCCGTAGAGTTAATTATTAACTCTACGAACCAGCGATGGGCGTGTTGAGCCGTAATTTGCGCCCGAAAGCGAAGTAAGCCATCGGCAACTGGCAAGAGACATCGTTGCCGAATCAACAGTACGGCAACTAATATTGCCGTGTGCTGCGGGCATTTTCGAGGTTATCTTTGATTTGTTGCTGGTATTAATGCTTCTGCTTACGTTTAACATAATATTCAGCGGCGGGGTTCTGTTTTATTGGGAAAAGGTAGGTAGGTACAAACGGATCGGATTGAATGTATATCTATATTATTATATGAGTGGATGCGTTAATTAATATTTACATAATAATGAAAAACAACGAGTCAACTGAATTAGAAAGAGCTTAAGTATAACTATATACACGCTACAGAATCTCGGCCAGATTTTTCGTCTAGATCCTTGAGCGACGAGAACGACCTCCGCGCTCATACCAGGCTACAATCTCACCTACTAAAATCGTTATTTCATCCTATTATGAATATAAGTAGCTGACCCGTGCCCACTTCGCTGGGCGGTAAAACTTTTTACTTGTGATAAAATTATGAGTGTGGTTTGGTTAGTACTGAGTGCTATGATTTATTTCCTGACTGCCAAAAGAAGGGTTATATATTTACTGCATATGTATGTATGTATTTGAATGCCAATTTGACTATATTACCGTTATTTGTTAGTGTCTTCTTGTGAGTGTCTTATCTCTTTAACCATTTATGCAGTAAAAGTGAAATTATATGCAGTAAAAGGGAAAAGTCTTTTGTTTTAAACACTTGAGACGATAAATTTACTTATTTTGATAATAATTCATAATTAATTGTTGATAATATGACCAATAAACTTGACCTAACGATTTAAATTATTTTTTAATATAAAATACTACTTTTTGTTACTTAAATATGAAAGTTAGACATATGCTGTCGCTGACATTTTTGTAGGCATTATCAAGCTCTACAACTTTTCTCTAGAACTTAATCATATATCTCTCATCGTTAAGGCAGCGTTAGTTAGAAACGTTTTCGTTCGACCGTTTTTTCCGACTTTCTTTGGAAATCCCACTATTACGAAAAAGTCTTTTCATTTTTCGGATTAATATATAGCCTATGGCACTCACAAATAACGTTGATTTCTATTGGTAAAAGAATTTTTAAAATCGGTTTAGTAGATCCAGAGATTACTTCCTACAACGTCACAAACTTTACCTCTTTATAATATTAGTACCTATAGATTATTTAGGTTTTTTGAATTGATTATGTAGCCATGGAAGTAACCTGACTATTATAAATAGGATAGAAAACGAATTTACCGCGTGAAATTTGTAGGACCCGACGTTTCGGTGACGTTGCAGCCGCCGTTGTCTAGGGTAGACTGAAGATCTGTCAGTCCGTTGTTTTGCGGGTAGGCCGCAAACCGCTGCCGCCACTGCGTCAAAATCCCATTGTTCTATCCAAGGAACAATTCTACTTTCCTCGCATGATCCGGGAAGCCATTGAAATAAGAAGAACTCCGAACTTCAATAGAGATGACGGCTACAAACTCTCTTCTACGTGGAACCCTCTTCTTAAAATGTTCCCGCCGCCGAACGCCGAACGCAAAGACGTAAAACAGGATACAGTGAGTGTTGTGTGCAAGACGGATTTTAAAAATTCCCGCGCTCCGAGCCCGGCCCCCCACCACCGTTATAACCTACGCAGTGGCGGCAGCGGTTTGCGGCCTACCCGCAAAACAACGGACTGACAGATCTTCAGTCTACCCTAGACAACGGCGGCTGCAACGTCACCGAAACGTCGGGTCCTACAAATTTCACGCGGTAAATTCGTTTTCTATCCTATTTATAATGTCAAACAACCGCGATAGTCTTCGATTTTATAACCTGACTATGTTAATTGAAATCATTTTTCTACCTTAAATAAAATAAAATTTAAATTGTTTTTAACAAAATCCGATTAAACTGACCCCGCTCTACAATTGTTTTAGGCACGCCGCGCCGCTGGAAAAGAAGAGGTAGATATATATGTATTTGTAAAAAAATATGTATTTGTAAAATTGTGCAATATTACATATCATTTTCTTAAACATATATATTAGAATGTAGTGTTTATTCATATATTTGTATATATTATTACTTATTTTCCACTTAAATTTATTGTATATAATGTAAAGTTTACTTTATTTTTAGCAATTAATTGCATATTTATTTTTTTCTACTTTAAATTTTACTTTAATTTGTGTAAACAACACATTTGTTAGATTTAGAAATATTTAAAATTGATCACCTTCGTCAGTTCGCGAGTTACAAAAATACAGTCGGTATAACACAGCACAGCCAGAGACAGACCTTCTAGGTCTAGTTGGTTGTGCGATTTCGCCGCATTCGGATATGCTAGCATATTTATATGCATAGAGCTATGTTTTTCGCTATAATAATGTTTGTTCTTAATTATTCCTCATGTACAACAGTATGCATGTCCTTGGATTTTTTTGTTCTTGTACGTTATAAATAAATAAATAAATAATAAATATTACTTTCCGTTTGTTGTCTCACTTTAAAAACGGTTACAATTTCGCTGCGTTGCAAAATCACTCCTACAGATCAAACCTAAGTTGCCGTCAAATCGTTGCTCCATGGTCGCGCTACGAATTGACCAGTCTCAATCGCCTGCGCACAGAGTTCGAAATTGTAGCATTTATGATACACAGGTTGGGTCTCTCAAGCGGCCCTAAATCAACTAAGGTTCCTCCGAGCAGACGATAAGCCATATCGCGGAGGAGTTTGATAGTGGACCACGCGAATTACATCAGTTAACTTCAAATGGAATGCAATGCATCGACAAATTCTAATATTTTTTTTAATATCCAGACAGTTTCTAATATTAAATATAATATAGTACAACCTCTGTAATCCGACACATACCAGACCAGTGCACTGCCGGATTACCGAAAACGCCGGATTATTGGAAAAAAATAAAAATAATAAAAACAGAAACTTTCGTTTTAATGTTGGCTACATTGAAAATATAAAATATACAAAGATGTTACTGTAGTGTAACTTACGTTATTCCATTGACGTGGAAGACTTGAAATAATTGTCTATTGTCTTTTGTTTTTTATTTCTGAACGATCCTTTATTAAGGGCTTGTTCTTGTAACCGTTTTAACACTAAAACGTCATGAGCACAGGCGCCATTTTCTTCTGCCCACACTATCGATGTGGCGAACGAGACTATAGCCGCATCATGGCTTATCTTTGAAGCAGCTGTCATGTTGTCTCCCCCACCGTCCTCTTCGTTCTTTTCCTCCCGTGTGACCTCCTCAATTATCTCATCTTCTGTCATGAATTGATCATTCCCGTCTTCTTCTCTAGTAAGCCACACCCTTACATCGTCTGCCGTCAGTGTGTTAGCTGGTGAATCCACGAGCTGTTCCACTGGCCGACGTTGCCAGATTTATTTAGATGCGTCAACACCGCGAAAAGAATGCCGGATTAGTGGGAGTGCCGGAGAGCTGAGATGCCTGATTACAGAGGTTGTACTGTACTTGACTATTATCATTATTATTATTCTTGACTATTCTTATGAGTATTTCCTGTTATTCAATTTTGATTTTTAACATTTCAATAATATTACCATGACTATTTGACATTTTATTTCACACGATTATGTATTTTCCGTATTCTATTTATTATATATTTTTCCGTATTCTATTTTATTTCCTTTTTTTATCGTTAGTTAGTTATTATTACTTATAACTTATTTCAATCTAAGCCTGAAAATCCCACTTCGAACACGTCTTCTCCACTGCTACATCTGGCCTATAATTCTATCAGGATGTGAGGTATGGACTATTAAGGAAGATCTCAGGAAACGTATAGAAGCATTCGAAATGTGGGCATACAGACGTATGACGTCGATATCTTGGACTCAGAAAGACCCCAATGACGAAGTTCTACGGCGTGTCGGCCAAAAAAGCAAGCTTTGGCAGACCAACAAATAGTGCAAAGCTGCATAGCTGGGTCACGTGCTTAGGCACGACAGGTACGAACTCCTGCAACTCATTACGATGGGAAAAGTTGCAGGAAAGAGGAAAGCTAGCCGTAGACGGAAATCTTAGTTGCGGAACATTCGAGAATGGACCGGTATTAAGAGTGTTGCCTGGCGAAAGACAAAAAGAAGAATGCAGAGCTGACTGCCAACCTTCACTAGTTAGAGAGGCACCCTAATAAAAAGAAGAATTACTTATTCGTATCGATTATGGTACAATAAATGTTCTTTTTTTGTTTTTCTTGCCGAATTGAAAACGTACATTAAAAACTAAAGAGCTCGCTGTCTTGAAACAAGTCGTGAAACTTCGTTGGGCGACAGCAGTACACCTACATATGCTTAATGCTTATAAAGGGCGCGCTAAATATTTTATTAAATGAATAAATGTAATAATTATTAATGGTTTTTTTTAACGTATCCGGGCCATTTTAGGACATGTCCCTTAAAAAATATGCGGCCTGGATGGCCTTATTGTTTGCCTCTTGTAGATCCTGGTGTGTGATAGAGGTTGACAGTTATTGTTATATCATGTTAATAGTTGATAACAATAGATATGACTATTATTGACAACTATACTTTGTAAATGTATCGATCAATTTAATAAATCAATAGATGGCAAATGAGATTTAACATTTTAATTTGAATAATTTTTTTTTACTAGATACTTATTAATGTTAAATGTAAGTATGTCATTAAATCACAATTTGGGCAACCTGATTACATTTTATTTCTTTAAACAATTGAATTTCATGCAACCCCAAGAGATAATAAATATCCATTAACGCGAGCGAATCCGCGAGCAAAACCTAATAGTCTATAAAAGTAACAATCTTAATAGAAAATGATTACCCAACGCAGCTGGAGCGCTTTCTTCCCTAAATAATACTGTGGCGGAATACCCCATGCCCCCCCCCCCCCTTCTGTCATAAAAAGTCGACGTCATAGACAGAGACAGAGAGGATGATTGCGAAAACTTCAAAAGTAGACCGACTCGGATTCGTCCCGGGGAAACTCGACCGAGAGAAAAGTTCCCTGGCGCGATCAATCGACGTGCCTCAACTTTCTCTCTGCTACTAGTTACAATCTCTCTTTACGTCATACTTACATAAGTACACAATGGAACATGAGCCCAATTATGTAAGTGAAAAGATATGGCACACAGGATAGTTAAAGATGAGGAAGAACTGCAGCTCTTCGTGACAATGTTAAAAGAGAGTACTAGGGGAGTTAATTATATTCTAAGTTTAACGTACTTGTAGTTATTCTAAGCTATACTATATATGTGTAGTTATTCTAAGAATACTACATAAAGTTTTTAATCTGTAGGTAATTAAAGCTCATGGACCAGTAGAATGTAAATATGACAATAACCACATTTATATTCATCGATGCAAACATCGCAGATATTCACACCTGACTTAAGGTGGCATGATACGGGAACGACCATATCTGAAGAATTTTAGTTTTATGATTTTTTTGAAAAATACAAGCAATAATTTAAAAATGTTTCTAAGCGAATCCCTTGATAAGGAACCAATTTACAATTTGGACTCAAAAAAGTTGCTCATTGTTTTGGACATTAAGGCTTTAAACTGATTTCGAAAACTTTCAGCCGCAATTACTCCTACAATGTAAGCGGTGAGTGTGTTTTATTTTAATTTCATTATATTGACTGGTTAGTTCTCTAGCGTCGCGCTTAGACACATTATTTATTTAGGCTCTAAATTAATTACATTTAATTAAAACCTGAGAGCGCTCTGAGAGTTATGCTAAATATGCTATGCCATTAACACCCTTACACCACAACTGCGCAAAGATAGTTATTCTGTGCTAGCACTGCGATAGAAAGTTTAGTATGCGCCCGGATGCGGGCGCGAGCGGACGTGGAGTATGTGCCATGCCCTAGGCATGGCAAGGTCAGCGGTGTTTAAAATTCAGAAAGGTCAATCGATAGAAAAACTCCTCGGAGAGTATGTGCCATGACCTTGCCATGCCCTACGGCATGGCAAGGTCAGCGGTGTTTAAAATTCAGAAAGGTCAATCGATAGAAAAACTCCTCGGAGAGTCGGTGGAAAGGTTCTACAAACTAAACAGACCTGAGCGGGCAGCCATTGCCGCGGCTATCAGTTGCTTAACCCACTTAGACGGCCTCCCGCAGTCGTATAATTTGCGGCACTCGAAGATCGTCTTTTGAATTCGTTCGACCTGCGCCACAGATTAATCAGAAAAAGTATATTCGAAACGGATGTGACACAAATTCGAATTTTCCTGATCTCTGCGTTTAGAGGAGCTTTCCGAAAGGCTGCTCTCTACGGAGCAATATAATTAACAAGGTTTATTATATCGCTCTTGTATGTGTTATAGTGAAGTTTTGAACGACATAGATATATTCTCAGTGTCATTAATTACTTTTAGGAAACAAATGCGTGATTTGTTGTTGCATTAGTTTTAGTTTACAACTAATAATTTAGGTAGGTACTCGTACTAAATGAAAATAGTTCGATCCGACTAGAAATTTACATTGTTGTGACTACATTTACAAGTTTTGTTAAAATTAATGGTAATGTAGGTCTATTTGTTTAAGTGTATTTATTAAAACAATTGTTTATGACTGTTTTTAACTAAATAATATATATATATATATATATATATATATATATATATATATATATATATATATATATATATATATATATATATATATATATATATATATATATATATATATATATATATATATATATATATATATATATATATATATATATATATATATATATATATATATATATATATATATATATGTATATATATATGTATATATATATATATATATATATATATATATATATATATATATATATATATATATATATATATATATATATATATATATATATATATATATATATATATATATATATATATATATATATATATATATATATATATATATATATATATATATATATATATATATATATATATATATATATATATATATATATATATATATATATATATATATATATATTTAAAGAATTCGTTTAAAGGATGACACTTTGATGAAAAAATAAAAATAATAAAAGCCACTTACATAGATGGAAGGTTTTCCCGGACTGGATTGGGAAATGCTTATTTTAAATGAGATGTATTCCTGGATGAGCACCACTTTCGACAGTGCAATGTAGGTTTAATGGGATCCCTTTATCGCTAGCGAACGATCGCCCTTCATCCACATCTCAAAAACAAAGCGTATCCTTTTGCAAACCAAACTTTTGGTTTGATGGATGAAGGGCGATCGTTCGCTAGCGATAAAGGGATCCCATTAAACCTACATTGCACTGTCGAAAGTGGTGCTCATCCAGGAATACATCTCATTTAAAATAAGCATTTCCCAATCCAGTCCGGGAAAACCTTCCATCTATGTAAGTGGCTTTTATTATTTTTATTTTTTCATCAACGTGTCATCCTTTAAACGAATTATTAAAAAAAGAAATTTTACAAAAAACCAATCAAATATTAACTAAATATATATATATATATATATATATATATATATATATATATATATATATATATATATATATATATATATATATATATATATATATATATATATATATATATATATATATATATATATATATATATATATATATATATATATATATATATATATATATATATATATATATATATATATATATATATATATATATATATATATATATATATATATATATATATATATATATATATATATATATATATATATATATATATATATATATATATATATATATATTAATATTTGATTGTAAATGTGTAAATTATTATTTTTTCAAATTGAAATTATGTTTATCACTAAATAAATGAAATGATAAAATAATGAAAGGGCACTTATCTGGTCTGTGGTGACCAGGAGTGACTCCACGCCTTTTTCGTTTTCTCTTCTCTCAGTATTTGCGGTTTCCTACTGTGGTATTCGAAACTTTCTACTTTATCCTACAGCGGCGACACAACAATGCGAAAGACGAGAATGAATGCTGGAAAATAATAGGCGATTAGTGTTTCTTAAATATTAATGATTTTTATAAAATGTATATCAATATTTCGGCTCAGCCGTCGTCAAGATATGTGACATTTCTGAAATCGAACAATTCGTTGAAAATTTAAATTCAAGGAATCGAACAAAAAGAAATGGATTAATAATATTTTACACGATTTAGTTAAGGTACCATAACCAACCGTGCAAAACGTTATTTTAAATGAATGATTATAAATTAAAATAAAAAGCATTTGATAACAATCACCAATACCTAAGAAACACCAATCGCCCACCACTTTCCAGCATTCATTCCCGTCCCGCACCGCTGTGTTACCGCTGCCATTTTGAAATACCACAGCAGGAAACACCTAGCAAGCGCTGAAGGAAGAGAAGAATAAGGCGTGGAGTCACTCCCGGCCACCACAGACCAGACAAGCGCCCCCCCACCATTCCGAATTATTTAATTTTAATAACGAATTGTTCGATTTCAGAAATGTCATATATCTTGACGACGGCTGAGCCGAAATATTGATATACATTTTATAAAGATCATTAATGTTTGGGAAGCGCTAGTCGCCTGTTATTTTCCGGCATTCATTCTCGTCTTTCGCATTGTTGTGTCGCCGCTGTAGGATAAAGTAGAAAGGTTCGAATACCACAGTAGGAGGCCGCAAATGCTGAGAGAAGAGAAAACGAGGAGGGCGTGGAGTCGCTCCTGGTCGCCGCGGACCGGATGGGTGCCCTTTCATTGTTTTATCATTTCATTTATTTAGTGATAAACATAATTTCAATTTGAAAAAATAATAATTTACACATTTACAATCATATATATATATATATATATATGTGTATATATGTGTGTATGTGTGTATATATATATATATATATATATATATATATATATATATATATATATATATATATATATATATATATATATATATATGTATATATATATATATATATATATATATATGTATATGTGTATATATATATATATATATATATATATATATTACTAAATGGGTGGGGTGATGGAATGGTGGGGGGGCGCTTGTCTGGTCTGTGGTGGCCGGGAGTGACTCCACGCCTTATTCTTCTCTTCCTTCAGCGCTTGCTAGGTGTTTCCTGCTGTGGTATTTCAAAATGGCAGCGGTAACACAGCGGTGCGGGACGGGAATGAATGCTGGAAAGTGGTGGGCGATTGGTGTTTCTTAGGTATTGGTGATTGTTATCAAATGCTTTTTATTTTAATTTATAATCATTCATTTAAAATAACGTTTTGCACGGTTGGTTATGGTACCTTAACTAAATCGTGTAAAATATTATTAATCCATTTCTTTTTGTTCGATTCCTTGAATTTAAATTTTCAACGAATTGTTCGATTTCAGAAATGTCACATATCTTGACGACGGCTGAGCCGAAATATTGATATACATTTTATAAAAATCATTAATATTTAAGAAACACTAATCGCCTATTATTTTCCAGCATTCATTCTCGTCTTTCGCATTGTTGTGTCGCCGCTGTAGGATAAAGTAGAAAGGTTCGAATACCACAGTAGGAAACCGCAAATACTGAGAGAAGAGAAAACGAAAAAGGCGTGGAGTCACTCCTGGTCACCACAGACCAGATAAGTGCCCTTTCATTATTTTATCATTTCATTTATTTAGTGATAAACATAATTTCAATTTGAAAATATATATATATATATATATATATATATATATATATATATATATATGCGTAATTTAATAAAATATACAGGTTGAGTTTTAATTAACCGGCATCTTTCAGGGGGGTGAATCAGTACGAGCAACTAAGCATTTTTTTTTTAATTTGAAGAGCTTGATAGAACTGCTAAATAAAAGTTTGACAAGAGTTTGAGCGCGCTGCGCCATCTATAAGCAATATTTGCGATGTTTTACCTACCGCTAGATAGTGCATCGTACTCAGCGCTTGTTATACTATTTTTCATAAAATTTAAATTCTCAAACAATTAAAAAAAAAAACATTTTTTTTTACAAATTATTATTAAAAGTTGTATAGTTGTTTGTATGATTCCACTTTGAATGATGCCAATTAATTAAAAGTCATCCTGTATATTCAATGTTTTTATGCGGATTGTAGTAACATACTATAAGCAATATAATTAACGATGCCCGTGCCCGCAGGACCCATAAATATAATAGTTTCTTTTCGTGTTTCGTTACTTGTACATTTTTGAACAGAAAATCTTTTGTTTTTTTTATGAATCACACCGGATTTCAAATTCAAATTTTAACGAGGTCGTTCCACATAGAGATATAGAAACCCAAAACTATTATATCGATACTAGAGACGGCGTGTCTAAAATTTTGTATGGAATTGATCAAGATTATTTTATTTATTTTTATAGTAGGTAGAATAGGTAGCCAAATATCCAAGATACGATGCAAAAACCCATTTATAACGCAATGGAAGCCTATACTCTATGCAATGAGGAATCCATTGACGGTATTCTATGTGACATTCTCATAAAGGCCTCTCTCATTAGTCATAATAATCGCTAAAGAAATATTAATTTAAAAATCTTTCAATAATCTCAAAATCATAAAGTTGAACCAAAACCTTTCGGAGTTTTTGCGGTTTTTAAAGTTTTTATTTCTTGCTCATAAATTGTTTGCAAACGATTCAATAGTGGAATTATTGACTTAACAAAGAGAAAAAAATGACATCCTACTTCAATAAATAAGCACATTACTAGGGCAAATTACACAACGGTCATCGCTAAACTTGGAAATTAAATGACTTCTTTACACATACCGGCTTGGAACATTAATGGATTATCTCCAAATCAAATTATGTTGCAAATATTTTGCTGAATTTCACTAAAAAGCTACTTCCGAAGGCTTCACTTAAAAGGCTCCCTTCCGAGTTGACGCGACTAAAAATTTAGATATTTTTGCAATGCCACGCGCCCGCGCGCTTTCGCTATATACAAAAAGATGTATAGGTATACCGCGGCGACAAGGGAATACGTCCCACCGTTGGCAGTGGCCAATTACGAATGACGATTTCGGCTTCGCGCGTCGTCTAATATAATCGATTTGGCCTTTCAATTATAACATAATAAATTATCAAATGAATAGTTTTTTATAAAGTAAAAATTAGATTACAATAATAAAATAACTTAAGATCACTGTGTTATTTTTATATCACTCAAAAGTACCTTTAATAAATAGAAAAAAAATAATGTTTGGCCATAACATTTCTGGAAATTACGTAATTTCAAACATTTTTTTCTTATATTTTTTGTATGGAAGTTCCGAAAACTGTCTTGGTACTGTGCAAATAGACCATACGCTGGTGTAAATAGTATTTTTTATTATTGAGAATCATGTCTAGGTTTTTCAAAAACTGAAGACAAATCTCGCTCGTTTTTATTTTTTTTGGAAAACAGTAACAGAATAAAGATAATTTACAATTAATAAGGAAATAATTTACCAATTTCGTTTTGGCGAAATGATAGCTTAAGGACCGGGTTTTTAAAATCCGGCATAATTGTAATAAAATTCTTTTTCGTGTTCTCACAACCAGGCCTCAAAATTACGCTTCATATAGTTTTTGGCCGCCACGGCTGGCACGGCCTCTTAAGTAGCGTCGGCTCTGCGCCTACGACGCGGTCCTAGTGTACGCGTTGGTCCCACTTCCACTCTTACAGGTGGATATTCATTAGGTTCGCGCATCAACTATAGCTATATTTTTATAGTGGATACGTTCGCGCTCCTGGAGCGTGCAACATTGCACGCTCCGCGGCGAGCGCTCCAAGCGGTGGCGGTAAATGCGCGAACACAACGTGGTGTGCAGTGCGTTCGTGGACGCGAGCAAAGTGAGACGCTGGTGGGTACGTCTCGCGCATCACGTTCGGTGTCCAGTAAACGCGAATCCATCGCTATGCTCTAATCGAGAAGTACCGAAATTATACAGCGCTGTGGGATCCGAAAAATGAGAAATTCCAAAATTAATTCTAGCGACGACATGATCGCTCAACGTTCGAATGAAAGCTGCGTAGCACTTGTTGTTCTTGAGATGATGCGCGCGCTGTCTCCATTTGAGCAGACGCAGAAGCGCGGAGCAGAGTTGATGCGCTAGCCCAATGGATACCCACCTTAACATTAGCTCCAAGTGTGTGACCGCTCTCTCGAAGTAAACGTCAGTGTACTCTCGAAAAAGGTGGAAAAAAAATAAAGCGAAGAAAAGTGTGACCAGTCCTCCTAATCAAGGCTGGAAGCGCAAACGCTGCATCATATTGGACCATGACAACGTCAGCTCTCAGGCGGCCAGACAGACTAACGTTTTAAAGGCGAAAAACTTAAAACTCACGAGCCATCCTCTATGCAGACCCCACTTGACATCTTGTGACCTTCTTGTTCCCAAAAATTAGAAACCAATTACAACTTCACAAATTTCGTCGCCAGAATGGGCTGTCGAAGAATATTTAAAAAACGTGTTTCGGAGATCACCATGAAGGAGTTGAATAAATGTTATGAAAACTGGTTTTATACGTGTGTACTAAAAAGTGAAAAAGTGTACTAAACTCACGGAGAAGATTTTGAGAAACAATAAATTGGTTTTTGACCATTCACTGTATTTTACTTCCCCCGTCTACCAATTGACCAGGAAAGAAAATATTGTGAACGCGCTAAAAGAAATCGAAATGAAAACGGAAATATCTATTCTGTGTCTCCCTGAGACGATTAAGACCATTTCCAGATAGAAGTCTGTCTACGAGTCTGTGTGTCTTTATTGCTCCACAATAGCGCCCAAAAGCTTATTCCGATTGAGCTGACATTTGGTATGCAGGCATCATTTGGTCATGGCAAGGGTTGAATAGTGGCGACCCAACCACTATGCCACTATTGTGGCATAGTGGCTAGGTCGCCTGATCTTATATTGTAAGGTCTGGGTTCGAATCCAGACTGGGTCACCATTTTCCGTTGGGATCAAATTAACGAAATTGCATTGTCAAATTCTATCGATCGAATGCAATAACAAGACACACACTTACACACATGTTACAAGCACACATACATATACACACATCATAGTAGGGTTGGTTGTAAGAGATTGTCACATGACAATAAACCGGTCCATTGTGAAATTCCACAAAAAAAATATAAACAAACAAACAAACAAAAGATTATGGTTGAAATCGCTCCACCGGTCATATCGTCCTCGAAATTTTGGACTTAAAGATTTGAAATTTGGTACACAGATCTGGACCGAAATCACATTGTAAAATTTTGGTTGAAATATCTCGTATACAAGCTGCACAAATAATATTAAAATTTTGCTACACAAATGTGTGGGGGAATCAAATATTTAAATTTGCAACGTAACACGTTTGAAATTTAAATGTCCATTGCGTTGTGACGCTCGTTCGAAATTGGAATATTTTAACGGCGAATTATACGGCGAAGCGCGTTTGCATTTCGATTTTTAAATTGATTGACATGACGTCCTTGGCTATAATTGCCTGGGAAAGTCTTGGGGTCGCACAGCCGATTTTTTCTTTTTCGTTCTGGAAACTTTCTGTGTGGCCATTGTATAGCTCTACTTTAATCTGTGTTCGCGCGAAGGGACTAAGCACTCATGAGGGGCTTGGAAATAGAGCAGGAAAGAGCAGAGCGCCCTGTACGTGACTCACATTTATGAAATACCGGTGGCGTGTTTATTGGGCAGACCTTGACGTCGTCCTGACAACGACTAGGGGCGTGAATGATCGATTATTTGTCGCACAATATCGATTGAAACGGGCCGACATCGACTATTGGCGGATACAATGATCAACATGAAGAAATTAGGTGGACAAAATTATGCGATCAAAAAAACTTAATTGCGTTCAAACGAGAATGGACATTTTGGGCCCACTTTTCCAATAGCTGTAAATCATATACAAATCTCTTTATGTAGAACATTATATAACCGACTGATTGGCTGAAGACTGTCGGACTTGCGCTTAAATACAACAAAAAAAGGAAAGTCGAAACGACTTGTTACAGTATGGCATTTAATTTTTTTAAAGTTAATAATAAATAGATGAGCTGCATAGTATTATTATAGGTACTATCCTATGTTATAAACGAACGTTACTTTTGTCAATCATTTTTTATTGATTTTCTTGATTTAATTGATTTTATTGAATGTCTCTTTATTTGAAAAAACAACAGATATACATCAGTCTTACGTACTAGATATAATATTACATTGAGTTATTTGATGTAAATCTAAAAACGTTTTCTACTTATTATTAACCCCTCTCCTCGCGGAGTAAAAATTCAGCTGTCCCATTCGCGCGCGACCTTTTCGCGCGCAAAATCGACGACCTAGATAAAAACGACCATAACTTGTAAACCACTATACGGATCATAAAAAGAAGAACTGTAAAATGATCGCATTGAAATTTGACATATAAAACATTATAACCTTATCTCGTAAATCAATTAAGATAATAATGGCGACAATGGATTTTTTCGCAAACGGCCTCTATCGTGTCGTCATCACTGGACCAAGTGGACGCCTGTCATTCCAGTGTATTAAAACTTGCATCTCCAAAAGGACGTCTTTCATTTGTCGGGTTAATTAATTAATTTCCCTACATTGTTATAATCTTCTAATACCTTAAATATTTTATTTTAATTTCAGTTTGGTTTTTTTGTCCGGTATTTTTGCAGAGGTGAGTTGCTCGAATTGTGATTTACTTAGAAGCATACCATTAAAGCAATTTACAATTTTCACATATGAGTGCATTATACGGGGCACCGGCGAGAATAGTGCGTTATTGGTTGAACAATGCGGCGGGCGGAACACATCACAACGACGAGTTCTTTGGGTCGACGGAACGTTCAGCGGGAAACAACCGAGCAGATCAGGGCAGTCGAGCTTATGGGTAAAGAGTGAATTAATGAGGAGAAGTTTTATAAGAGTACGTCTCGTCTTCAGAGATTGGCATTCAAAAAAGTGTCGAAAATAGGTATACTATGTAATAAATTAGAATACAGCTATCACTCCAGAACAGACTGTGGTCGGTCTAGTGAAGTTGATAAAATCCAACAAATCGATAATTGCTTTGCTTCGCGAACAATGTTCAAATATTTGTGTGTATATGTTTCTACACCATTTTAATGCATAATTGTAAAAAATCTGTTTTTTCTTTCTAAATAAGAAATACCTACATAAAAAAATATATTGTTCCATTAAAATATGTACACCTTTCTAACATTATAAACTTAATTCCTATTAGAATGTGGGCCTAAAGTGTCATTTGTGTTGTTATCGTATCTATCGTGAAAACTCCAATCTGCCCGATTAATGTGTGCATAAAAAGTAAAGCTTTAACGAAGAAGTTTATTTAGCGTATAAAATTAAAAAAAAGATCGAGTGTCAAAATCGATTACGCCCACTTTCCTATCGCCAAGGGCGTGATCGCTGAAAATAGGGGTATAAAAATGCAACGTCACGACCACCGCGCATATGTTTATTTTAGTATCGGATAAGCCTTCAATCGCCTTAAATGTCTTCTTCTGCCTTTACCCGCCTCCATCAAAAGGTCGTTAAATTAAATAATTCAGGCTTTTATGATTATTTCTATTTGATCTCAGCGACTGGCGGCGTAAAGCTATATCTATATTATGTTCTTTATTTATATTATAAATATTCCCACGACAAAAGTCGATGCGTTGTGATCTTAATTATTTTGCCGAACTTGTAGTCAAAATGAAACCATTCGATTCGGGTAGTGACAAAGAGAAAAATCATCCCACTTTTATTACCGCCACAGACTGCGGCGCACGACGATACACGCTTACGTTTCACACGGTAGCTACGTGGTTCGATGTTGCGATGCGGTAATTAACAAATCGGTTGGGTCGCCCTAAGACTTTCCCGACAAGTAGACAACCCTACCCCTCCCCCAACGCTAAACTTCTTCCCCTTATCGCCCCTCTCCCACCAACCCCAACCCCCTTCCCCGAGCGTAAATCCCCCTCACCCCCGAAAGTGAATGTGTACAATTACAATCGCAAGCGTATTCGTAGATTCTGTAGTCTTTTAGTAATATTTTCGTACTACATTGCTCGTGGTTTTATAATGGTATTTTTTCAATATGATGTAGTATTTTCTTAAATATGGCGGAGTTTAAAAATTATTTGTGTCGCTTGTATATGATATATGGCAACCAAAATTTCAAAATATGGTTTCGACTCAACAACTCATCTGTGTGCCGAATTTCAACTCTTTAAGTCCAATATTTCGAGATTGAAGTATGACTAGATTTCAACCACAATCTTTTAAATTTTTTCCATGACCAAATGATGCATGCCTTCATGTCAATTTTTAGCTTAATCTGATGAAGCATTTAAGCACTATCGTGAAGAAATGCGCACAAATAGATAGGAAAATCATCTGGAAAAAATGCGCATTCACAACACTTTGATTAATGGTCGGTCTGTGGGCCGGGACGTGAAATAAAATATTATTCTAATATTGTACTAAAAAGTTAATAATAATTGGTTATATCTCTGGTCGTCGCGGCCGAATTTCCTTATAAATGTTAAT